>OZ010582.1:28907831-28930331 GCA_963932145.1 Acanthosepion lycidas
TGTCCACTGCTGACGTCAATGTTTCAATTTCAGAAGGTTTGATTGAGCGGCAAGCACTTGCAATTGCTTTACACAGGACTTCTAAGCTGGTGAATTGCTTGTTTTCAGCATTAATCCTCCTTTTGACTATAGACCACAAATTGTCTATTGGATTTAAATCAGGGCTGTTTGGAGGCCATACCATTAAATTTTGCCCTTTGAACCCATGGTCTGATAGCCAATTGGTTGTGCTTCTTGATCTATGCCCTGGAGCAATATCCTGCTGAAATATCAACGATCTTCTTTTCTGAATTGGTTCGGATCCCATCCCAAAACACCACTCCTCCGCCACCCTGTTGTTGACGAATGCGTTCTCCTTCCGGTCGACCATTTTACACCCATCCAGATGACCAGTCATCAGGCCCATCAAGGGTAGCATGGCACTCATCGGTGAAAATCACATTGCTAAAATTGTTCTTCCTGTAACTGTGTGCCAATTCAACTCTTTTCATCTTGTTTGCTTTGCTCAATGAGGGCCTCTTGATGGGACTCTACACTTTGGCAAGGTCTTGAGGACATCACAACGAGTAGTTTTACGAACTATGGGCACTCCAGAGCTTTCAAACATTTTTTTACTAGTTTCATACGGTTTCTTCGAGACTTCATGTTTAATTTTACGAAGATCTCTGGCAGTTAACTCTCTGGCAGTTAACTTTCTCAAATGCGATCCTTTAGGTGTCTTTCTGCATGATTTACTGCCTAAGACGAATACTTTGATTGTACGGTGGTCTCTATGTAACTTTTTTTGAAATTTCTAGCGTTGACAGACCAATTCCAATCATGCGAGTAATTTCAGCATGATCGTTTTCAGTAAGACCCTTTTTCTTACCCATATTAAGGATTTATATGGTGATTGCTTAATCAGACCGGACACTTGAAACTGTAACTTTTTATATAGTTTGAGAAAAAGAAACCTGTTACTATACAACGTTTTTTTCATTGATCAAATTCTCGAGTCTGAAAGTATAATTTAATGTGCAAGAAGCACAAAGTCTGAAAAAAACAGAATTTATTTACACGTTAGATGAAAACATTACTTTGCATAATCAAGCAGAACGCACTTCATAAATACACACACACACAAACACACATATTATATATATATATATATATATATATATATATATATATATATATATATATATATATATATATATATATGTATGTATGTATATACACAAACATACACACAAACAGACACAAACACACATATATGCGTGTGTGTATTTAGAAAACGTGCGAATGACGTGTATTTAGAAAACGTGCGAATGACTGCCCAGGTTATTTTATGAATGTGTGTATGTGTGTGTAGATCAATTTAATGATATAACCTGTTAGATCATTTAATAATATATATCTATACATACAGGTACATCACAAGTAGGCAAGACATTAAATGATCTATCAGGTTATATCATTAAATTGATATACACACATTCTTACATAACCGGTACAGTCACTCAATTCACTTTATACATATATATATATATATATATATACGTATATAGATATAAAAATGTATGGGTGCGTATATATATATATATATATATATATATATATATATATATATATATATATATATATGTATATATGTATGTGCTTGATGTATATATATATATATATATATATATATATGTATGTGCTTGATGTGAGTATATGTGTTTCTCAGCATGTGTGTGCCTGAGAGTATGTGTGTGTGCGTTTCATGTGACTTAATTATCTCATAATTTTCTTTGGTTTCTAAATGTTTCTCTGATTCTAAACATCATGCTCCGATGATATATCCTTACTTAATTTTATGGCTTCATGACGTCATAAATCCCGTAAATTCCTGCAAACAGGATCATAAAGTATTTGTATTCCTACAATAGATAACAGGTTAGAAACCGCACCTTTCAAACCTTTTTATAGGGTTTCTTCATGCAGCAAGGA
Source organism: Acanthosepion lycidas (assembly GCA_963932145.1). Classification (NCBI taxonomy): domain Eukaryota; kingdom Metazoa; phylum Mollusca; class Cephalopoda; order Sepiida; family Sepiidae; genus Acanthosepion; species Acanthosepion lycidas. Next base: position 28,909,803 of record OZ010582.1, read on the forward strand.
AGCTTAGATCTTCGTGTTTTTTGTCACCTATTGATAATACTCCACGGCATGTTCCACATAAAATAATCAAACCAAATTTCTATGTTTAAATCGGTCCATCGTTCATAATCATCAGAGCATATCTAACAATAACTAAAGATCACCATAAATGACTCTATTTCTGATCTTTATTCACTGTGACTTGTGTACTTGAGGAGACATGACGCAGTGGATAATGGCATTGGGAAGATCCAGTGAGAGGACCCCAAAGATTGTGAGTTCAATTCCCGGTTAATGCAGTGGAGAACTTGGGAATTAACAAGAAATAACTGATAACTGACATCCATTAAACATTGCACGTGAAATTAGAACAGTCTCCCCCAGTGAGCGAAATAAACGGTTCAGTTCGACATTCCAACCACCTGAAGAAGGCCGTAGCGTACAACGACCGTAACGATTTAATAAATATGACGAAAAAGTTTGAAAAACAGTCCGTATAATGTAAATATCGCCATAATTTCTTCCTTTAACCATAAATTCTTTTTTTTTTTTTTGCAAAAACGCACTAACATTAATTCCTCACTTATTTGTCTTAGTCCCGTACTGTTCATTTTTCGTCAGAAATGAAGAGAAGGTGCTGTACTGTTATGTGATATTTCTCCTCAAATTTGATCATGCAGAAAGATGCTGAGGATACCATGGGCCGATCATCTGAGCAACGCCGAGGTTTCGGAGAGAACGGAAACAAAGGGAAACTTATCCTTAACATCAGGAAAAGACAGTTAAGATTTCTGTGGCGTGTAATGAAAAGGGCGGGATTGGTCATGTCAGGTCAGGTCTGTTAAGATACTGGAAATGAAGAATAGAGGAAAGCAACGCGTGGTATACTTGATGGGCTTGAGCAAATGTATGGCAGGACAAGGTCTGAGAGAATTAGCAAAGCGACAAGAGCTACAAGGGACAGAATGTTTTGGAGGGCCATGATCCCCTCCGCCCTGAAGATAGTTTTCTTAAGAAAAAACACTAGAAAAACAATGAGACTACAACGCAGCAAACTGGCAGACAACAGAATTCAACTTTTTTTTTATGTGCCTGTTCTTTCACAAAGTAGGCGATCATGACTCTCCAATTTCCCCTCTCCCTTGTAGCTCTCAATAGGTTACATTCCTCTGTCACCTCCCTCAGACCACGTTGTGTTACTCACTTGCTTAAAACCGCCAGGTATATCATTCGTTGCATTCCCTTGTCTCTCTTTCCCTCTATTCGACCTGTGAGTATCAGATTCTCCAGGCCCTCCTTTCTCATTACGTGTCCCAGAAATTTCAGCTACCTCTCCTTGGTGTTTAGTATAAGGTTCCTCCTTATTTGCATCCTCTCAAAGACCTCATCGTTGAACACACGCTCCGTCCATGATATCCTTACCATCCTTCTGTAGAACCACATCTCCATTGTCTCGAGTCACTTTTTCATCATTGACGAGACCGTCCAACCTTCGCCGTCATAAAAGGAGGACATATGTCACGAAGCAACTCAGTATTTTTTTCTATGTTAACAATGAAATCCTCCTGTCCCGTAATCCTCTGCCAAGCATTTTGGAATGCGTCTTTGGCCATCCTAATACGTCTTCGGATTTTAGCGTCGCACTTATCATACTCTGTCAGAATACTTCCCAGATATATAAATTTCCGCATCTGCTTGATTTTAGTGTCCCCAACCTGTAAATCGCATTTCGGGCTCATCTTTTTACTGATGACCATGCAATCTGTCTTCTTGTAAATTATACTCAGTCTCTTCTTCTCGCTCTCCCTTGCTACTTTCTGTACGAGGTTTTGTAATTTCTTTTCCGTGTCTGCTATCCGGAGCCCACTGAAGCTTTACTGCCATAGCCACCGCTGCAAACGCCATGAGAACTCATGACAGAATAAATATGTCGTTAAATAAGAACAATTCTATTGATATAATCTACCTGACAATATTTCCTATATATAAAAATCGTTTTAAACGCTGGGTTGTTCATGGAACTTCTTGGGGTAGTTGATGTATTCGGGCATTTTCCTCGGCACACTAAACAACGTACATTTGAATGTTATGAAAAGTGTATCATGGAATAATCCCCGATTTGATATGTTGGGAGAACATATGACATAACAATAGCAATAACAATATTTGAAAGTAAGCAAAAAACCTAAGCGAGACATTTGAAACTGACTTACCATTTTCAATTGTGTTCGATAAAGAACTCTTGTATTATTTTAAGCTCTTGCAGTATTTATTTAAAACGCGAGATTAATTTAACCTCAGATATTATAGGTAGGTTTTATTAAACAATAACGACAAGACTTTCTGGTTAATGATTACAAACTAACATAAGTATTGTTGTAATAGGGAAATATATTTAGTATCTACTCAATTCATCCTGCGTATAGTTCTTCATTTATTTGGCTTTTTATTTCACTGCACCTTGACAATATCCGTAAATCACAAAATGTCCATTTAGCTTAAATTATTATACATATATAGAAAATAAATATCGCAAGTTGTAGATAAAACTTTAAATTACTAAACATCGAATATTAAATTGTTTACACTATTTATATTCGGACTACTATCCTCATTTTTTGATGTTATCACAACGTTTCAGACATTATTTCCGGGGTGTATCTGTTGTATACCGAACGTATAAACTGCAGGGATGTCTGAGCTGAACACTTTATATAATCTACAGGGGCAAACTGTTCTCGTTCCACAGCCTATGTCTAGGACTATCGTCTTGTTCTTATTTTTAGTGCTGCTCTGTTATTTCTCACACGTTCCTATTGAATCCAACTACACATAACCTGGACCAGGGATTGAACCCATAATTACTATGTCAACAAATTGTCGAACGAACGATTTAATCCACTAAGATATTGTTCCGCCGTGAAATTGGAGCCTTAAACCGAACCTAACCTAACCTGTCTGCTGATTAGGGCAGCTGGTTAAATTAACTAAAACAAAGATATCAAATTCTGAGAGAACAGGAATATTAAAATTTTTCTGTAAAAAACTTTGTTCATAAAATGTCAGCGTCTAAGAAACATCTAGTGTAAGAAACATCAGTATAAAATGGTCAGTGTTCAGAAATTAAAGCTAGAGTTAATAGAGGAAAATTATGTACAGTTATACGGAAACGGCTGCAATGTCTGCAGATTTATTTTTCCCTATATGTACAAACATAGCACCTTTATACCTGACATCCTCCTCCAACCTAATCTTACATTTTACATAGGTTCTATGGAAAGGTTGCTTTATTTGGTGAATAATGATCACCGGACAGTAAGTCGCTTTGGGGAAAAGTTGCGAACACCAAATCGTATGGAAATATCAGAAGCCTTCCTTAAACATTTTATTTGTGTAATCTCCTAATGGGCTAACGACATTATTTCAAATTCACTGTTGTACGATTACAAATGTTTTGATTTGCTTTTTTTTCAACTGAGAGACAAATACTGATTTTAAAGCATTTCTTGTTTCTACAAAGAAACACATGTCTAATCTACTCTGAGTGAAAAAATAATATAATTTCTGCAAATTGATTAATAGACAAAGTACTTAAAAAAAATTTAAAATAATGTATATACCATGGACGGATTATGAAAGCAATAAGTAAATTTTATGAAAAATCAAAACAATATTGCCAATTATAATAAGATTAAGAAAAAGACAGTTAACATTTCTAGGAGGTATAAGGAAGAAAGGCGGCTTAGAAAATTAAAAACTCACGGGACAAAGATAGAGGAATAGAAGCAAAAAGTAAGAAACCTTGCTAATGAGCTTGTGTAAATAGATGGTAGAACAGAATGATAGCGTCATAACAAAAAGACAAATATTTTAAGAGCTGCAGAGGATCAGATGTTTCCCAAAGTCATGCTAACCCACGTCATAAATGGAGACGACAAAAAGAAGAATTTGTAACATGACGTAAAGTCTTTACAAAACGAATTCTATGATTTAGATTGGTAAATATATTGATTCCCTCAGTGATCAAAGCTAAAAAAAAGCACTGAGTTTTGTATTCATTCTTCGTTCATCTGTGTCCATCCATGAAGTAGGTGATGATGGATCTGCACAACTTATTATTTAAGGTTCTAAGAAACTTTATCCACTTACTATCCTTCCTACTCACCGTATAGCTATATATGTAAAAAAAAAAAAAAAAAAAAAAAAACTTACGCAACGCAAAATTTCTCTCTGAGAGTTTTGTGAGTGTAAATTCCCTATGAAACCATTCCACGTTATGATTGTTTTGGACTTGAACTTCTTTTTTTCTGCTTTGAATTATAAGTGTCCTTTTGTTCTTATTTTCCTTAAAAATTTCTTCTAGCTCACATGCTGAGCCTATGGTAATATCACCATTCTTCTGTAGATAGAAGGAACGAAATCATCAATCAGAAGAAGTAAACTGATAGATAGATAGATAGATAGATAGATAGATAGATTAAGGAAGTCTGCTATTTACAGACAGTGACAGACGGACCAAAAGAGAATGAGTGAGAGAAAGAACGAGAAAGGCAAATATCGGAAATTAGAATGTCACCATTCGCATTTAGCCAATGGGAAATAACCAAAATCATTATAAATTAAGGATAGTATACTAAAACTATCATAAAAAAATAAACTAAAGGCACGGTACCATCACTGTTACTGGGAATATGAGAAAAACGTTCCTGTATCAAAAATGAGAAAACGCAGATAATAACTTTAGTTATCTGAATTACTCTAAAAGTAACAGATTAACCTATAATATATACAATTATACAAATAAATCCAACGGAAATAATTTAACCTATATATAATTTTATAAGCTACTGGCAGCCATACCCACGTAGTCGATCAGAAAAAGCGTTCAGTTAGAATGGAGCAAAACAACATCATGTTTATATGTAGCGGTCTATCTTCTCTAATTAGTATTAAATACTTTTATTAAAAAAAAACATTTTGAATTAATGCAGTTACTGATATAACAGAAGTAGTCTGTATTTATTCAATGGGAGTTCGCCAAGATCATGAAGGGGTAAAACAGGCAACATGAAGACCCACTACAGGACACAATTATTTTGGAGTTTTTGAAATTCAGTTCGTCAGTGTGCTACCAGGGATGTAAAAGAGGATTCATTTGTAAAACAATTGTTAAGTTTGATGAAAATTGTTTGAAATATCAACGAAAAATAAGAAAGAAACCTGCAAAACTCGCCATTTTTCGCTATTTACGCGGGTGTTCACTGTATGGGTGGATTCAATTATCAATTTAAATGACTGCTAAACAATTAACTTATTATTGGCTAAAACTGGGTGAAGTTTGTATTACATTGCTTGAAATTTGAGGGGGATCTTATTTTAAAATTTGTGTTGAAATTGATTTATGTTGAAATCGATTTTTCATTTTTCGCTAAACGCTATGGCGTAGAAATAAAAATGAGCTATCATTGATCCCGTAATGATGTAAGTAGCTTACATACCGAGTTTGAACGAAATCGGAGGAAAGTGTTGAATTTATCAATTTTTGATCGGCTTTATCAGGTATTAATTTTTAAAAAATATATTGATTTTTTACACTAAGAACCTATCTCTTACATTGTACAATGTATTGCCAAGTTTGGTCAAAATTGGTTGGAGGCATCTCGAGTGAAACGCTATCACACAGACAGACACACATACATCCTCTGTATTATATATACAATTATATAACCTATTTATAATTTAACCTATATACAATAAATTATCTGAAAAACTACAAATATTTTAACGTATAATAAACTTGAACGAAGACGAGCAAAACGTATAACACGTTTATTTACAAATTGGGATGAAGATCTCAAAGATGAAGATATTTTTGGCATTTTCTGTTTTGAAACATCACTTTTAGCACCAACATATTATCTTCTCGAAACATTAGTGAATAGTTAATATTTTTTCTTTATTATATTTGAATAGGTGCCGAAAGAAAACAGATGTTTAAGTGGTTAGCTGCTAACAATTTTTGCGTTTATTTCTCTTTGCTCCAGACAGCAAGGCGTTCTCCTGACTCTAGTTCTTTGAGACAAAAAGAATGTCGCAATCAGTGCTAGTGACAAGGCTGAGAGATTGTTTTCGAACTCTATTCTAGCCCGCGGGCAGAAAATTTGGACAGTGCAAAGGAAAATGTTATTCTCCCACACATGTTTTGGTCTATTATTCTCAATTTTGCTTCTTTTAATCATGAGAACTTTTACATATTCCATAAATGCAGGCGGGCTTATGAAATCTTTCGGTCTCTTTTACATTCCAATGTTTAATCCCTGATTAGAAGGCGAAACCTCCAGACACAAAATAATATTAACCATATTAATATAGTGTTTTAGAAGCAACAAAGACGGAGTGGTAGTCCAATATAATATGTTACATAGTAACCAAAATCCCTATCGCTTGAAATATCGAAAAATAGCTAGATATATCCGAACACATATATAAAGTACAGTGTATATCTGTGCGTTTCTGCGCGCATGCGCGCGCGTGTGTGTGTGTGTGTCCAAGTGACTTCTCCGCTCGCGCTGGTCCGATTTTAATGATTCCTAGCTCATTCAAATGTCCTAGAATAGTAAGGCCCAAGGAACGATTTTCGTTGAGATCAGATTCATGTTTGCCAGATTATGCGAGGTTAAATTATAGATTAATATATTATACAAGCTATTATCGTTGCTTTCATGGTTCAAGAGAAGTAAATCTTATTTTCCATTTGTATCCAAAATTGCAGTGAATTTTTTATTATAAACTAGTTCAACAGCGGCCCTATCAAGCGGCATTTAAGCTAGCTCCCATGGAGGATTTTTGGTTTAACCATCATTACAATAGCAAGGGAAGAGTAGATCCGGTATGCATCAATAAACTACAGAACTCAAAAATGATCGCTGCATGTGAATATATTGAATTAATGTTTAATCTTATCTTTTAAAAGTCCAACGATAATTCTTCTATTGCCACTTAATTTAAAGACGATTTGATGTACATAGATCCTTATTTTTCGTACAGAAAATTATTTTTATTTCATTGGTGACGAAACCGTGGATAATTTATAAGATAAAATTTATATAGTGTAAATATGGGAAGATAGAAATTTTTATGCAAATTCTACATTTTCAATTACATTGACGATGGTCACATTAGTGAGATCAGAGCGATAAAGTGCAATTTTGCATAATACTTCCTAGGGTTCTTTTGATTTATTGCTTGCAGTTAAATCAAATATGACCACTAAAACCAAACGTGATAAGTTGTGTTGAAAATGACTGATATGAAGAAGTGTGATGTGATGAATCAGTTGAATATTTGCAGAAGAAAAGTTTCTAATGTGGAAAAGTTTCTAATAATGGAAAAGTTTTAAGATTAGAAAATAGTTTGATCTTATAGAGAGTGCAAAGATTAAATTATCGCCATTTTATTTTTTAATTTCGCGCATGCGCGTGGAATGTTTTTGATTTTGTCGAATGTACAGTATAATATGATCAGTTGAGCAACCTCTGTGAGAGAAAGATCACCAATGACGCAATTCACACCGACAGATATCTGAAAACGGCATGATGAACTGCTTGGCATACGAACATTTCAGAGTCTTTGGGTCTGAGGACTGGTGCAGAGTATTCGGAAAGTGTTTGATAATATAGCCAGTCAACATCACGGTGTTTGGAGTGATCACTAGTGATGGCAACGTTATGGCTCAATTCATCTTCATAGAGGGCCTCTAACTCAATACAGAGGCCACTATCAAGTGCATTCAGGAGGTAATGCTCCACTCTGGTCAAGAGGTCGGCCGCTGGAAGACTCTATATCAGGCGACAGGAATCTGCCCCATGCCCCACCACCACGGGAAACTAGCTATGGCTGTTAGACAATCTCTGCGTCCATATCACCCCTTATATATTGCCGGCTAACTCCTCAGACTGTAACACCCTTTAATTTTGTGTGTGGTGCACAGTTGAGCCACAGACCAACAGACATACTTTTATTACTAAAGATGAACTGAAGGCAAGGATTATGGCAGCATTCGCCAACTTATACAAGGAAGTCACCCAGAAGTGTTTCAAGAGATTGCAAAGTTGTCTAGAGGCTATGGTTGAAGCCAATGCCGATTTTATTGAATAAATCAACTCTTAAATGTTTCAGGATATTTTATGTCATTTTGGTAAATATATCTATATAAATGAGATGTCAGTGTTATTTTCATTGTTGAGTAATTCAGACGACAGTTCGTCCAACGCACCCTGTACAATTACAAGAGGAAACTGTTCATTTAGTACAAGAAAAGTTATCGACAGCCTCAAGAAGAAGATGAAGAGAATTCCACGTGAAAGCATGAGGCAGATAGCTAAAAGAAAATGAATATTTCGGAGAGGTCGCAAAGGAGAATTATGGAAGAGAGTTTACTGATAATATCATAGAACATTAAACGAAGGCAGTTTCTGTCATGTACCCCCAAGCAAAAACGACTGGACAGAAGAAATGTTGGAAAATATTCAGCGACAAAATCTCCATTTGGTAGGACGCGAAGTCTCCCAGTGTGCAGGCTCAACTACCAAAACAATATTGCCGAATATATCAACATATATTTCAAGCGACAGAAGGCAACCGGTCACGATTTGGTCTACCGCTGCTATTGATGGTTCAACTAAAAATGAATAAATGAGTTTACCAGCAAATAATGGAGTGAGGCGAGTAGCTCGGGTTATCAGCCATATTTCAAAGACTTCCTGTCATCACTGAAGACGGCCAAATTGACTGAAACATGGAGCAATAAATATTTCCGTGGACATTTTGATAATAAATTTCGCTCTCCTTCATGTCCTGTCAATAGTTCTAAGAAATTTGTGATATGGCTCATATTGGAGGGTGATATTTTCCGTATCTCATGCCCAAGTGTGCCAATCCTTGAAGAAAATTCTATGACGTAGTGGCACAATTTGAGCAATGTGGCGATGAAGGGGAGAAAATAGTAAAGGCTTTAGTAAAGGGAAAGCGTAACCATTGCAAATATATATAAAATATTGTCAGTAAATATAACAATCAGCATGTAATCATTCATTAAATAAAATTTAACTCATTTTATTTCATGATAAAATGAAATAATGAGTAAATGTATATACAGTATCCGATGTATTCTGCTTAGAAAATTCAAGACTTTTCTTCAAGTAAAACACTTTTTTTTAAAAAAAAGAATATAAAATGATATATTTAGATAATTTAAAGACAATATGTTTGATTTCAGTAGTTTAAAATATTAAATCAGTATTTTAAAAAAGTTATAATATAATAAACTAAAGTATAGTCAGTGAATCTTCATAATCAGAGTCGTTGCCTATATCTGCGGTTACACTGAAAAAAATGACAAATTTTATCTAAATTTTTAGCGATTTATTAAGCTGTAACTAATTGATAATTTCCCTTGAAGAAAAATTCTAAGTATTATTGCAAAAAAAATGTTTTACGGAGTTTTTGAATAGGTTAAATATATTTACTGCATAGGTAGAAAATTTTCTGAATATAACAGATTTTACACTATTTATATTTTTCGGACTATTCTCCTCATCTTTATTGTCATATTCACAACGTTTCGGCCGTTGTATGCTAACGGCTTCCATTAGGTGATATACGTTGGGATTTCGAAACTATCCCTTTATTTAGTCCACCGAGGCAGATTGTTTTAGTTCCACGTATCATGCCTTTTCTGGATATATCAGTTTCAGTCAATTTCCTTTAGTAACTCAACTTTCCATTTTTTATTCAGGGATTGAATTCACAACTCTTTAGGGCATGTAACTTTTCAATTACTTTTACCAACGCTTTTATCTATTGTGACATGTGCCCAACAATGTTGAGTTCAATACTTGGCCATAGCAGAGCTGCACAAAAACTTGGAGTATTTGACAATAAAGATGGGGACAATACTCCGAACATTGTAAATGGTTTAAATAGTTATAATAGCTCATCTAAGAAAAATAGACATATAAGAGATTTTTATTAAAACATTTATATTAAGCCTACTTTAGCAAAACAATTTGGGAATCTCAAAGTGTGTGTTGTATTTGTGATTAGGAAATAAGACAAAGAAAAATAGACATGAATATAATTTTCTTTTAGGGATTCTGATTATCCGAAATGAACCAAAATTCCGAGTAATGATTAATATTTTTCTTGGTAGTTCCAAGAATATAAAAAGTGCATTAGAAAGAAATTCCTTATTTTAATGTTCAATCTGCAATAAATGTAGTGCATGGATCTGATATATCAACCCTTACGCCAGCTGTTAATCTTGATTGTGTAGGAATTCACTAAGAGTTTAAAAAAATGTTAGAGATAAAAATGAAGATTTTCTCTCAGAGGAAAAATGTTACAGTTGAAAATGAAATCTTCTTGCTCGTATGTTCAGGCTATGGGCGATTCTCTTGGGATCTGGCTGATTTCGTCAGAGACCACGTGTTCCCAAATGTTCTGCAGAATACCTGGGGTGCAACTTAAAAAGAAAATTGGATTCTCTTGGTAATGATGCAGCATTAAAATGCTGTTATCGGATTAAAAAATAATGGACTACTATCGGCAGAGTTCAGGAAATACTTATTTTATATTGCAATCGTTATATCAGTAAATTTAGATTTGCCCAAGACTGAAGTTGAAGAGAAATCCGTAAATCAATATAAAAATTATTTTTATCGTTGTTTTTCAAAGAATTTCAGAGAATTTATTTGGGAGCATTCAATCTAAATCTTGTTCCTGTATATGACTTATTCTGAAACATATATATATATATATATATATATATATATATATATATATATATATATATATATATATATATATATATGTTAATTACAGTTTTGATTACATATAAAAGATGCGTAGCTCAAAGGCACGAAAGGGAGCAAGAAATATTAATTTAAACATACGTATCGTGATTTTTGAAGATTAGCTTAAATGTGGCACAAGGCCGAAAGTAGGGGGTACCCATTGATGATCGAACTCATTACAAATTCGGAAGTATTCTGTCGAGACAAGCTTGATAAACATTAAACCACGTCGAAGTGCCCAGCGAGATTTGTATGCCAATAAATCATTTTTCAAACAAGCAAAGCAATAAAGCCACTAAGAAATAGTTTGTAATTTTCCTATCCTGGTTGCCAAACATGGCTACTGAGTGCAGTCTACCTTGCTATTGATAGCCAGGATTATAGTCAAATTCGATCTCTTGTTTTGAGTTGGTAACTTTTACATACGACAGCCAATTGTCCCAATCTCACACACACAGACACACACACACAGACGCATATATATATATATATATATATATATATATATATATATATATATATATATATATATATATATATATATATACAAACTCACCCTCACATGCACGCCGATATATATAAGCGTGTGTGACCGGGTGTGTGTGTGTATATATATATATATATATATATATATATATATATATATATATATATATATATATATATATATATATATATATATACACATATATATATATATATATATATATATATATATATATATATATATATATATATATATATATATATATATATATATATATATATATTAATTTCAGTGTATGAAATAAAACTAAAAACACTATGTGGCATTTTAATGTTCATTGTAATAATTCTATAAAAATAAACAATTTTTGGGAAATTTTTTTCTGAGATGTAATGTTGCATACCCATTTGGCTGAGGTTAGTTTTGTGTCGACCATGTTGATCCAATCATAATCTTCATTCTCGGACGCTGATTGCTAGTTGTTGTGCTCGGATTTAAAAGAGAACTTCAACAAATGAATTTTAGACTTATTTAATTTTATTCACTACGTCAACGTATTCATCTTAACTATCCCCTGGGGTCGCTCTATCACCCCCACTGGGAAGAAACTTTGCAGATACTTATAAACCATGTTTACTTTGTATAATACCCGACACCCTGCAATCCCTTTATATATAACATTTCCATGACAGCTTCAGCCAAAGATAATCAACTTTCTTTGTTTTCCTGTATCTGACGTCAATGATTAAAATGAAGCAGTCAAATCTTGATACAATTCTTCAAGAAATAATGGTATACTAAACTATTATTTAACATTCCTTAACAAGGCAGATATGTTTCTTTAAATAACGTGTGTATCTATTTCAAATGTGTGTGTGTGTGTATATATCTCTATGCGCTAGTGTGTTTATGTATTTCTCTGTCTGTGAATTTATTGTAGGCTTATGATCAATAATGCTAACTGATATCATATTCCCTCAACACTACCCCAGTCACACAAATCACCCCAACCCACCAGTTGACGAGTAAAGACTGCCACTTTCTTTGATTTTCGCTGATTTTAAGTCCGGATAACATAATGTACCCTTTTTTCAATTGATACATACTGCTAAAATATCTGATACTGTAGGGAATACATTATTTAAAATGGGCATTTCAAACAAAAGTTGTTCTTTGAAAAGCAGGGCATACCAGTTATCAGAGATTTTTAAAAGATTATTTATAAAATTAATGCAAGAAATACATTGCCTATTAATTATATATCCGTCTTGATAGGGCTCAGATCTATGCAGCCCAAATAACCACATTAATTTTATTGCATTCTTTTTTACTCCTTTCATTGTATTTTTTTTTACTTCTTCTTTCTCTCTTCTTTATTCTTCAGTTCCACAACCATATGCTTATCCAGACTTCTCTTTCACCTATCTGATCTCAGCTCCATTAGAACCCATTTAAACACACACACAAATTTACCCGACTCCATTAGGAACATACTAGTAGAAAACAAATATATTAACTGCATCCACCTGCAAAAAAGACTAAAAATAATGGAAGCTTTAATAATGAAAAAGAAAAAGCCAACTCTTAACAATATTAACTACGAACAAAGTCACAATGTGCTAACCGTATTCGGAAATTAAAAACATCCCTACCACACACTAAGATATACACAGAACGCACACACTCAATTAAGCTGAAAAATCGAATCATCCTTGATAATGGCTAAAGGTATAGCCGAAAGCGTTCGGAAATATAAAACATATAGGCAGTTCTTACACACCCTTTGTCCAGAAAAGAAAGCTCTTGTCCGAACACAAGAAAAATTAAATAAAACGCTTAAACGTAGTACCATGTCTGTAATTTTTAATGAAACATGCATAAAGGAAGGATTGCTGCCTAAATATACAACAATATATATATATATATATATATATATATATATATATATATATATATATATCATTCCAGTATTATTTTCCAACTTATTAAAGATTGTTTTCGATCTCTCTAAACTGGTAACTTTCTGACCTGGAGTAAGAAAGTGCCTCACATGTTTCACGTACGATTTCATTTTCAAGTATTTTTTTCACTCTCATAGATGAAACTCCTTTCTCGCATGCTAAATATCTCATGAATTGAGTTGGATCTTTTCAAATTGATCTATTTAGCTTACTTACCTCTAGGCGATAGCTAACAAAATGAAAACAAAATTTTATTGTCTAAATATTTATGTTAATATTAAGAGGAAAGATCAAAGTATTTTTGCGGTATTTTTTTACATTTTTTAATCGTTGCTAGCACGTCCAAAACTCTCGTTAAAAATGTTTTTTTCAGTCAGTAAAATTGACCATTTTTTTCCATTTTATAAAAAAAATGGAAGTCTCAATTTTATTTTTTTCAAATAACAATTATCATTTTTTCAAAAGTTATGTTAAGAAAATCAGAAATTATAATATTTATTTAAAATATTTTGAACCAAGCTTAGCTTAGCTTAGCTTCTGCGCCGAAAAGATGCAATTTGAAAATAAAACAAAGCAGGTCTTAAAGTTTCGCTTCACTTGACAGGTGATGAATGACATATTGACGGATTCCGTGAGGATAATTTGTTCTACGGAAGGAGAAAAATTAAAATTATTTACATTTACATGAACTAAGTGAATAGTTTCTGAAATTTTCATTAACATTCGACAATTGTTTTTATTTTTGCAAGATTTTCCAAATTAATCTGTCATACCAAAGAAAACTTGCTAAAAATTGTCAATGTCATTTTACTAGTTCCGGTGATACAAAAGAAAAAAAAAATTTCTAATCAAAATTTAGAATGTTCTAAAAAGAAGGAAAATATTTTTTTAATAATTAAAAAAAAAAAACTTTGCTCTTTCCTTTTAAGAATAACAAGCATTTTGACGATAAAATTTTGTTTTCGGCCAGGTTGGCGTCTTTTTCATCAAGCTATGCTCTTTTTTTAGCGATTTCGTAGAGGTACGTAATTTAGCTCCAATTTGAAATGACGATCCAGTTTTCATCTCTACTCTTCCCTCTTTCTTAAAACATATTCACCGCTCTCTTCATGGTTCTTGAAAGCATTTACTGTATTCTTTAACCTAAAGAAACTTTAACCGTTTACTCTGTCGTAAATGAGCCGTTTTGGATTTTATTTAATAATTTCTTCGGAAAAAATATTCGCATTTCTACGATTATGATGGCCGTTGTCAGGCAATAAATTCATCGGTTGATTTTGCATAGTGATTCCTGATATTAAGCCGAGCAAATTGCTCTGTGATGTATTGCGCAGTAACGATTTATCAAAAATCAAACCATTTCTACTTCAGAAATACCTTTGACACCCACTAAACACATTAAAACTGTCTTTCCTTAATTTTATCAGGGTTGTAGGTATCTCTTTAAAAATAAGTTGACATGTTCATAAGAATATACACACTTTCGACACATTAATTGAAGATTGAGGGAATGCTTAAGTAAATTGCCCAACGTGTAAATGGAATTGATATAAACTTTCATATTTTATAACAAGCGGCATTTACAATGAAAAAAAGAAAGCTGTATTAAAAGAAATACAGGTATACTTCACTGTACGTCGTTAATTCATTCCAGAAGTTAACCACTTATGTAAAAAATAAACGTCTTAAGTCGAAATAATCACACTATAAACCGCTAATAAACACTTCCTATTGTATATCTTTAGATAGAGTCAATGTCCATCATTTTTTTTTTCGAATCAAGAAATAAACACGTTTTTCATCGTCAATAAGTATCATGTCTGAAGATTACTTTTGTGGGTGTCGGAGGCAAAAAGAGACAATATTTAATGGCTAACGAAATGTTCTATACCAATGTGCAAAGTGAATTATTTTTCAGCTACTTCATTGTTAAAATACTTGTGTGATGCATACTACATTTCACTGATATTACTTCTTATGTGACCTCTGTCCATTGGCGTACATGGCTCTCCACAATTTCCTGTGCTTTTTAGTTCTTAGAAAGTTTTGCTTTTTTACATTGCCTGTCTGAAACCATGTCCTGTTACCTATTTACAAAAGTTCGATAGCTAGATTATGCGTTGTTTTCCTTTCTCTCACTTGCTCTCAGTATGTCCTACAATGTCGAAATTTTTAGGACCTTTTTCCTTATTATGTCTCCTACAATTTCCAGCGGTCTTTTACGGATGTTAAGTATTAATTTCATTCATGTTGCTATTACCTGTAAAAATTTTGCCTGTGGTATTCTCATCCTCTTACTGTAGGAACACATTTCTGTTACTTCATGTTTATTCCTCTATGATGAAATTTTCCAGCATTCACAGACATATTGGAAAACCGATATTACATAACATGCAAATACTCTTTTCATGGTCGCTAATACTTTGCTTAAATATTTGAAAGGCATATTTCACTAAAGCGCCTTCGGATTTAGATTTCTATCCTCTCATAGAACACTTTGTAGATTTTATTAGCCTTGTTAAATTTATCCCCAAATTTTAATTCGCATGTGGTGCTGTTTCTTTTGCTGACAATCAAATATTCTTTCTTCTTACACTTAATGTTTAGCCTCTTTTAGATATTTACTTGACCTCCCACCCACTGAGTCAGGTTGGACTTAGCTGCTCATAGCTTGTCCAAGCTCGTCAAAGCTGGTCTAAGCTAGTCATAGCAGGTCTTAGCTTGTCATAGCTTGTCAAGCTAGTCGTAGCCATTTATTTACTTGACCCTTCCCCTCCCAATGTGTCAGGTTGTGACACAAGGTCGGTTTTTAACGTGTGGACCCGAGTGTTTTCACTCGGGCCGCTGGTCCAAGCTGGTCAGCTGGTCATAGCTTGTCCAAGCTGCACAGATCTGGCCACATCTGGTCTAAGATAGTCATAGCTGGTCTTGACTTGTCCTACGTGGTTCAGACCGGAGCCGGTCCAAGCTTTTCATTCGGGCCACTAGTCTAATCTGGTCTTAGCTTGTCCAAGATGGCCAGAGCTGGTCTAAGTGAGTCATAGCTGTTCTTGGCTTGTCATAGTTGGTCCAGGCAGGAGTCGGTCCAAGCTAGTCATAGCCGCGATACCACCAGCCCAGGGACGAATCCCTACACAAGGTAAGTGTATCTACTTGAACCCCATCCCACTGAGTCAGGTTGTGACACAAGGTCGGTTTTTAACGTGTGGACCCGAGTGTTTTCACACGGGCCGCTGGTCAAAAATGGACATAGCTTGTCCTAGCTGGTCAGAGCTGGTCTAAGCTAGTCATAGCTGTTCTTGGCTTGTCATAGCTGGTCCCGGCCGGAGCCAGTCCAAGCTAGTCGTAGCCGTGATACCACTAGCCCAGGGACGAGCCCTGTGCCAAGTAAGTGTATTTACTTGATCCCCAACTGAGTTAGGTTGTGACACAAGGTCGGGTTTTAACGTGTGGACCCAAGTGTTTTCACTCGAGCCGCTGGTCTAATCTGGTCTTAGCTGGTCATTGCTTATCCAAGCTGGTCAGAGCTGGTATAAGTTAGCCATAGCTGGTCTTGTCTTGTCATAGCTGGTCCAGACCGAAGCCGGTCTAAGCTAGTCGTCGCCGTGATACCATCAATCCAGGGACGAAAACTTACACCAGGTAAGTAGATATTTACTTGACCCCCCCCCCACTGATTCAGGTTGTGACATTAGGTCAGTTTTTAACGCGGGGACCCGAATGTTTTTACTCGAGCCGCTGGTCCAAGCTGGTCTTAGTTTGTCCAAGCTGGTCAAATCTCGTCTAAGCTAGTCATAGCTGGTCCAGGCCGGAGCCGGTCCAAGCCAGTCGTAGCCATGATACTATCAGCGGAGGGACGGATCCCTACACCAGGTAAGTATGATGTTGAGTCTTTTGTATCACTTTCCTTTACTACATTACGTATGAGTTCGTGTATTTTCCTTTTTGTGTCTGGTATCAGATTTATGTTATCTGCATATCTGATTTTGTTAAGATTGTTTTCACCAATCATGAAACATGTTATGATTTCTAATTTTCTTAGGATTGCCGTTATTCTTTTACTTAGGTATATTAACTTATTCCGATTTGAACTTTTCGCCGTATTTGTCAGAATTTCGTCAAAAATAAGAACTAGACGATATACATAGATATGAGCAGTGGGATGAGAACAGTCTACCTCCTAGATGAAGTAAAGTTTTCAGTCCAGAATCCCCTGTAGGTTACTCAGATCTATATCGTGCCGATCAAGGTCGAAATAAACAAGACAAATGCATTAGACCAATTATAGTCTAAATAATTCAAGTTTAATGTTTTCGATTCTTGCCATTAATAAATAAAGTAAAGACACTGATAACGAACGGAATTATGCTGGAAAATACATATTTTTTATTAAATATATTCATCAATAATTCTTGAACCTATTCATGAAACGACGTAGATAGATAGATAGATAGATAGATAGATAGATAGATCTTAATACACTGAGATAGATAGATAGATAGATAGATAGATAGATAGATAGATAGATAGATAGATAGATAGATTATAAAATGATCTCGAACCAAGAAATCCAACGATGCATCGTTGCTTATGTAGGATTGTGTGCCGCATTTAGGTTAGATAGAAACTTAAAATACGCAAAACTGCTGTCATCAAGGGTGTTTTAAATATAGAATCGCAGCCGAAAGCCATAATCAGATTTTTCTTCTGGTCCCTGAAACGTTCAAGCTGAATACAGAGACACGATCAGGATGGCGCTTGATAATCAGAGTTAAGAATTTTTTTTTTCATGTCGGCTCAGCATGGAATTTGCCGGGGGCTCACGAAGAAACTAAATATACATCGATTTGCGCTTAAGTACTTGTCAGTCCGGGACGTGAAAGAAAACAGGCGATCAGACACTGATTTTAGCAGATTATAAAGTATGTTTTATCCTTATATATTTATTTAACCTTCAAGTTGTGTATTTACTTATTTTCCACAAGACGCTTATGCTCAAGATTTCAGCCGCCCATCCTCAAGTTGTCGCTTCGATTTTCATAAAAAAGTACACATGATTTTTCTTAACTCCAGAAAGATAGATCACATATAAATGTAGGTACCTCTTCAAGATCGCTAAAAAATTAGCATACCGTAATGAAAACATGCTCCAAACTAAATATAAAAAATTGTTTTATCGTTAAAATCCTTGTTATTATTAAGAGGTGAAATAAAAGTATTTTTTTAATTATTTAATTAAATTTTTTAATCCTTTTTTAGAACATCGGAAATTTTGATTAAAAATACCTGTTTTTTCTTGCGTCAGCGGTTGTACTAACTTTGAGCCTAGCAAATTTTCGCCTCTTTTTTTGCGGTGACAGACACATTAATTCGGAAATTCTTTCAGAAATCAAATAATTGTCGGATTTTAATGAAATTTCAGGATTTATTCGCAGACGAAGGAAATTATTTTTGATTTTTTTTGTTTTGAAAATCTTGATAAAACTATTTCGAAATTTACATGGGTTTCTCCCTCTTGCTTCATTTTATGAAAGTTTGAAAATTGATCGAGATAATTTTTAGTGACTATATTAGTTAAAAAGGAATTTAAATCACAGATTTCTTTCTTTTTCATTTATTTATTGATTTATTTATTTATTTTTATTTTATTTATTTTTTTTTGGCAAAATCGGACCCTGTCTTATCGAAAATCTGCCATGAATCGAAAAATAAAAACAAACGCAATAAAACTAAGACATTATTTAATTTGAGAAGCTTTTAATTGCTTTTAGGAATAATATATATTAAAGACAATATTATCTGAAGAAAACATTTTTTTTATCAAATATGTTTTCACTTTTTTACAAGTTTTTTTAAGATTGAATAATTTATAAAGTTTTGAATCTTAAAAGTTCAATTTTGATGGGATAATTCTTAGGGAATATTGTTATTAAGTAAAACTACATGTACTTGTCATATATTTTAAAGGCTATTGCAATCTGATGACCCCGACTATTTTTAAAAGCATTTCGAAATGTTCGTATATATATATATATATATAGATATATATATATATATATATATATATATATATATATATATATATATATATATATATATATATATGCAGAATTTCTGATATATGTATGTACAAACCAATAAATCTATTCTTAAAAGGTCACATGTTTAAAGGGTTGTCCCCGCTTGCAAAAAACAAAAAAACAAAAGAAAACCCTAAATAAATTTATCGTTTGTTACACCATACTTAACTATAAACTATTCGGCGGTCAATCCGGGTCAATAAATCCACTAACACGTAAAAAAAAAAAAAATTACAAGACCCTGTGGTTAAGAAATGGTTGTATAAATTTTATACTATAAGTAAGTAATTTTTGTTTCAAATCAGATTAACTTATCTTTACATTTGTTGATGTTCTTTAAATAACATTTCAGAAATATATATTTTACTTTTGCAAGATTTTTAATCCTGAAATTATGTTTTCTTTACAAATGTCTGAAAATGGCTGACATTATCGACTTCACAGAAAAAAAAAATCATGTATGTCTATTTCCATCAAAACAATTTCTGCTTGAAATACACCAAAGAATTTTGCTAACCGGATTTAATAAATTTAATCCTTTAGATTTCATTTAAATTAAAAGCTTCAGAAAAGCTTTTTAATATTTTTAAAAATCATTGTCTACCTAACGTATGCCCAATTCCTGGAACTACCTATATAAATAGATAAATATTTCCCAAGAAAAAGACTACAATATTAAACAGCTAATAATCTGTATGAATTGATTTAATAAAACATTGTGAATGTTTTTATTCATCGGATTACTGTTACCTGTTATCCTGCTCCGGTCATTTGTGCAGGTGTAGAAGCTTTTACCTTGTTTCATGTTTTGGATGGGGTTACTTCTGAAATCTTCTCATTCTTTTTCACTTCATGTAACAACTTGCATCTTAGTGGATTTTTTGCCTTGCTTGAAATGGATTTTCCATTACTTCCTCACAGACGAGACGCCGCAAACCTCTCTCTGCTTTAACGCTATTTTCATGGCGAGCGTTCAGATTCTGGAAATACCGTGGGAGATTTGTTGTTTAAAAACATCAATTAGGATATTACTGACCAGTCACTTCTCTATAGCTAAGTGGTATAGCGCCTCAGATCAAATAACGGTTCTGTATAGGACACATGTTCGAGTTCCGTTGGAGAACGGATATTTTCTTCGAAATTTCTCGGACATTTAGGCCGGTAAATGT
>OZ010582.1:28932831-28942831 GCA_963932145.1 Acanthosepion lycidas
AAAAGAAAGAGCTATAAACATGAACTACTGCCGAAAAAAATCGCACAGATGCAGGTCTGAAGCCCAAAGAAAAAAACCCGATTCGAGTAAATAACTACCTAACAAAAGAGCTCAATACAACCGTAGAGCATATATATATATATATTCGACTATCAATATTTTGGTTGGGAATTGTTTTTTTTTAATTTTATATAAAGCTGCATTTGTTTTATACATTATATATATATATGTGTGTGTGTGCGTGCGTATGTGTGTGTGCGTGCATGCGTATGTGATGTTTATAAATTGCTATATCCCTAAGGTTAGTGTAAACAGTAGTGTCGTAGATCGTTTGTATATATAAGTAGTAAGGAAATTAAAATGGACATTTTAAGGTCACTGCCTGAGGCATCACACCACGTTTTCCCTATGTACAACTGAATTTATATCTATGCACCCCCCACACACAGACAAAAAATACACACACACATGCACATAAACACAGGGACGCACACATAATATACATATTAACAAATTTATTTTATATTCATATGTCGTTAATATTAATATATACTTACCAGTCGACGTTTGTATCAAAATCTAAGTGTAAAGACAAACTTATTTGCATTTCATAAAAGAGCATAGCAACTGAAAGCTGGAAATAATACGAACCGTTGTAAACAGACAAATCGGTTTATGCTGACAAAGAAAAATTCAAACGTCTTATGCGATAATAAGATAATAATCTTGATTTTCTGTTAGTTCATGACGGCTTATATTATCTCATCTTTTGAAAATAACTGCCCAGGAAGGGCTATTTTAATAAGTACACGTAATTATTAAACAATCACATGTCCGCTTTTGTTGATGCCGTTTAGAAAATCGAATGTGTTTAATCTTAAAGTATAAATAATTGCAGAAAATGGCATGGCTAATTGATAGACGGCATATCCAAAAATTTGGTCATGGAGGACAGGTCTAAAAAAAGAAAGAAAAATAAATTTTACTGCCAGTTGTATTGTAGGAAAATGTACTGATTGGACGCCATTCATTATTCTACACAGAAATGAAAAAGAAACAAGCGGAATAGAAATAAATAAAAGTACGAAAATAAGCGCGTCTAATATTAGCAAATTATGAAGATCTGCTGCTTGTCACAGTAATTGCAATGCTAACTGTACGTATATCCATTAACTCTAAACAACAAACAGATCTCTCAATCACACCAACATTTTTTTGATTTTCATATATATTTATATATATATATATATATATATATATATATATATATATATAAATGGATGAGGAATCTAAATGGAATAATAATAAAAAAACGAAAGAATATTAATCTACAACCCAGTGTGTCTGAGGATTTTAATTTTTTAATTTTTATTGTTCAATATATATATATATATATATATATATATATATATATATATATATATATATATATATATATATATATATATATATATATATACTTCTATGTATGTATGTATGTATGTATGTATGTATGTATGTATGTATTGAACATACATAATATCCAACGTCGATAACACTACTCGGAGTTTCATGCGGTTACTGCAATCTACCTGGAGAATGCTATAGCCGCATGAAATTCCAAATAGACGTTAGATAACATGTATATTCACTAATATATACTTATACCTGTTTTCGTATAACAACTGGGGAAAAAAATTTACCTACGTGCGCCCAAATATTTGTAGGTGTATGTACATTTTTATCCTACCCTTTCATCTCTCTCTCTCTCTCTCTCTATATATATATATATATATATATATATATATATATATATATATATATATATATATGCGTGTGTGTGTGTGTATAAATATAGCGAAAGTGCTCTATTGCTTATCAGGAGCTGAATATGAAGAAATATACTCTTAATATGTGCTATATTTATAGAATAAAGTGCTCAATATCAGAGATAGAGCGTGTGTAAGCATAAAAAGTGTATGTTGAAGTCAATACTTAGAGGCGACATGGCCTTACGTTTGCATCTAGCATGAAACAGGCTCTCGCCTGTAAGTGTTGACTTCAATGTTTTATACTTACACACATTTATCTCTGATAGTGAACACTTTAACCCATAAAGACCTTAACACCTTAAGAATATATATATATATATATATATATATATATATATATATATATATATAGTGTTTGTGTGCGTATGTGCCTGCGGATGTGTGTGTGCATGTATGTGTTTGCCTATAGATAGATAGGGGGAATAGAGAGAGGGAGGAATAACATTCACAAATAAAAAGGGCTTCTGGACAGTTTTACATTTCATTAAAAACGAATATTCTTTTGATACAACATAATTGTACAATAAAGTGCTTATCAATGTAACATTATCAAAGATACATCAATTTACATAAACGCAATTTAAATTTATTTTGTGAGACGACGGCTATTATGAATAGGTCATAAATAAGCGAAATGCAGTTATTTTCATCACATGATACCAATGTATTTCAGTCGAATTGGCGCGATGAATAGTTTCTACATTACGAATCAGATTTATAGCTTTAGTAATGAAGAGAAACCAGAGTTACGAATACACTAATAAAACTATCTATAGAAATCTTATAACATTTATTTACTAAAGCGAGTTTCATCCAATTGAAAATTCATTATTTTCGGAGACTGAAGCTTGAACAATGTCTTGATAATTATAGATATCACTTTATTAACTGAGAGGTTTCAGAAAAAAAATATATTACAAAATGATCTGCTGATGAAATTTACCGCTGCTTTCTACAGAGTGTGCTGGCGTCTGTATCACTGTTTGGTATGCGAACTGCTCAGCAGCAGACAAGAAAGCCCTCAAGAAAGATTGATAAATATTGGTCAGAAAATAACCGGCCTCTCACTTGGAGTATTTTTCAGAAGAGAAAGCAAGATGAAAGAGACAATAAATTCCAGGTACTACGTGTTTGAATTGTTATACACGTATGAGTTTTGTTATTTCTAAGAAAATGTGCATGAGGGATTTCTGCAATCCGAAAATTTTCAATGTAGCACGCAGCATAATTAGACAAGTTATAGGATAGGACAAGAATAGTGCGGGTTCGTTAAAAATACAGGAACAAGTAATGCGATGTTTATCTTCACAATGATTTCACACATGAAACAGAATGTATACTTATGTTTTATAGATTATACATAGAGTTTGATAAAGTACTTCCCAAAGAATTGTTCGAATGGTTAGGCTGATACAGTTGTGAAGGAAACTAGAATAAACCAGATGTTATACTGGAAGGAAACCACCTACAATCGGATAGAAAATGAATTCAGTAAATATAAAAAGAAAGAAATGGTGTGTAAGACAATGATGTCTCTTCTCCCCGGACTTATTCAAGACTTATTAGAGTGAACCGATCCTGAGAAAATTTAGAATTTTTAGTAGGATTTATTATTGGTGACCACAAACATAACAACATAATGTATGCACAATCTCGATAGCAGACACTGAACGTAAACTACAAGAACAGCCCAACCTGCAAACTATAAATTGGAATTACAAAAATAAATCAAGTTAAATATGCGGGAAATGTTTTAACAAAGGACGATATGTGAGACACACCGAAATTCGAAGGCTCAAGATGACTTCCAAAAATTAAGCAAGGTATTAAGAAACATGAAAATCTAGTTAGAAGCAAAGATAAGAATAAAATAAAAACTGTTGCATATCACTATATGGCATTGAATGACAGACAATCTGCTCTAAAATTAAAAAAAAAACTTGAAGAAACAGAAATGCTGTTCTACAGAACGATGCTCGGACTGCAACGAGCTGAACATATGAGCAACGATGACATTAAAGAAAATATGGAAACGAAAAGTACATTTATAGTTAACACTAAAAAGTGTTAGTTAAAAATTTCCAGGCCATATAATATAGAAAGAGGGCTTGGAAAATTTGACATTAACAGAACATTGAAGTCAAGAGGGAAAGGGCAAAACAACGCCTATTCTAACTAAGGAGCAGATGGACGAACATTATCTAAGTGAGTTGAAAAATGATAAAATACTTTGAGTGTTACAAAGTACAGGGTATTGTGCAAAGATATAATCGTTTAAAAACATCCCAACCTGTGAATTGTTAATTGGAGTTACTAAAGTCAAACAAGTATGATTTAACTATGCGGGAAATGTTTTAACAGAGGACGATATGTGAGACACACGGAAATTCGAAGGCTCTAGATGATTTCCAAAAAGTAAGCAAGGTATTAAGAAACATGAAAATCTAGTTAGAATTGAGGATAACATTTAAAAAAAACAAACTGTTTCATATAATTATATAAGATTAAAAAAGACTTGAAGCAATAGAAATGCGGTTCTACAGAACGTAGCTCGGACTGCAACGAGTTGAACAAGTGAGCAACGATGATGTTAAATCGAAGATGGAAGCATAAGGACATTTATAGTTAA
Source organism: Acanthosepion lycidas (assembly GCA_963932145.1). NCBI lineage: Eukaryota > Metazoa > Mollusca > Cephalopoda > Sepiida > Sepiidae > Acanthosepion > Acanthosepion lycidas. The sequence goes on from OZ010582.1 coordinate 28,937,272, forward strand.
GACGAGAAAGAGATAGTTAACATTTCCAGGCCATATAATAAGGAAAGAGGGCCTGGAAAATTTGACACTCACAGGACATTGAAGGCAAGAGGGAAAGGGCAAAACAACGCCTAATCTAACTAATGAGAGCGTGTAAATGGATGGACGAAGAGTATCTAAGGGAGCTGACAAAATGACAAAATTCTTCGTGTGTTACAAAGGACAGGATATGGTGCAAAGCCATGATCGCACAATTCTTGAAGCGACAAAGCACTTAGAAGATCACATTTCTTAATTCTATAGTAGATGTGTCTGTGTGTATTTGTGTGTGAGTTCGGGCGCGTTTGCGTGTGAGCGCGCGTGTGTATGGATTTTTGCATCTCGAAACTGCTGACCTCTCTTCTGACATGAGACCACGTGGAGCCCCATGTCGTCTATTCAAAGATCAGCTCGAAAAACACCTTGCTGAGGACAAAAATCGATCCGGGCAATTGGCAGACGAAAACTGTCGAAAGAAACAATTGGAGAAAAACAGTTCACAAAAAGACAACATCCATCGAAAACAGCAGAAAACAAATAGAAGAGACGAAGAGAGCCCAAAGAAAAGCCCTCCAATGCATATATATATATATATATATGTGTGTGTGTGTGTGTAATTTGTACATATTAAATTTGTTCAAATTTATTATGAATGTGTCTAAAGGGACAGTTCGCAGAATTACATCTTCTGGGAAATTAAATGTACATATTTAATGGTAATTATTTTGCCTCAGTACAATAATTGTGATTGCAATGGTCATATATATATATATATATATATATATATATATATATATATATATATATATATATATATATATATATATATATATATATAGTCCACAGACGGACTGCTTCGCTGTATCACTCAGCATGGCTAGAAGTCCAATTGTTCAAGCCGGGAATCGAAAACCGACTGATTTGACATCAGTCAGATATCTTAGCCCTAGACCATCTTTATTCATTATATGAAATAAGCCAGCAGTTCAGAAAACTCGATTTAATACTTGGAGAATAATTCATATTAGCAGTAGGAGCAACATATTTTTAAAGCTTCTTTTACTTAGAGAGCTAAACCGGATACTTTTATACATACATACATATACATATATATATATATACACTGCGTGCCAAATTATTATTAAGATAACTATTTTTCTATTTCAAAATCTGTCCAATCAATTCACACAAAATTTTCACACAATGTTGGCAATAATGACCTGAATTTTTGTATTGATCTGCGCAATGTAAACAAACTGGCGCCATATTTGTTTATCAGTGCGGTGATTTGAGCGTGCTAAATTATTAGAAAAGTGTAAGAAATTAGTGAAAAGATGGGCCATAAAAGCAGTTTAAATGATGCTGAAAAGAAAACTATCACGTAAGAACTCTCAAAAGGTAAAGCTTCCCCTAGAAATTTCAAAATGATAGGGAGGTGTCATCAAACAGTGAAAAAGTTCACCGCCGACCCTACACAAGTACGCAAAAGGGCAGATAAAGGCAAGCCGAGTGTTATTTCATGTCGTCTCATGTCACGACTTAAACGAGAGGCCACGAAGATCCGTGGACTTACCAGTCAAGAGCTTTTCAGTCGCATTGGGGATCCTACTGTATCTAAAAGTACTCGGTGTCGGTATCTGAGGGAAATAGCAACAACAGTCAAACCTGTATCGAAGCCTCCGTTGAAGAGAAATCACATTCAAAATCGGTGACATTTGGCGCACACTACTGTTTGTAAAACTCTGTACCTAGGTGACATTAGGAACACCCTGTAGCCTGGTGACATTTGGAACACACTGTAGTGAGGTGCACTTTGGAACGCCTTCTACCTAGGTGACTTTAGGAATACCCTGTAGCGTAGGGATTTTGGAGACTTCCTGTACTGAGGTGATTTTTGGGAGACCTTGTATATTGTTTGTGGATGCTAGGCAACACACACACACACACAGTCATATATATATATATATATATATATATATATATATATATATATATATATATATTGAGTGTATTTAGGCAGCATCTTTTCATTCATACACGTTTCATTAAATAATATAGACAAGTGTTGTATATATATATATATGTGTGCGTGTTTGTGTAATTTTTTCGAAAATTATAACATAATTATGTTATAAAATCTCTACAAGAACAGGCATTTTGTTTCAACACTTCTGGTGTCTTATCAAGTGATGGTGTTGAATGTAACATATTTATGATTTAATTTTCGAATAGATTATATTTGCTCTAGGATGTATTGAGCACTATTAAAGAATAGCATTTTTTTCGTTATTGGAATTTATTCTGTCTGAATACACCAATCCTGTACTTGTGTATATATATATATATATATATATATATATATATATATATATATATATATATATATATATATATATATCATTCATAATACATTTTAGATGTATCAAGGGTGGTCTTCAGTGATGATTTCGGGGTTTGCATCATGTCGTCTCAAACACCAACCCCGAAATGACTCCGTATGAATCAGTCCTCCTCCTTGCAAGCATCGTGCTACACACCTCGACATTGCAAAAATCACTCCGACGTGGCTAGGATTCCGACAGTGATTATTGATATACCTCAGTCAACGTCAATATCAATAGGAGGCTTTTCCTATAAACTGTTGTCTTTTTACTTCATCCGCTTTCGATTCGAGCTACTTCCCTCGGTTTCCTAACTCGGTAAGCTGGTCTCTTTCATGCATAGTTCAATCCAATGTTTTATACGTCTCAAATACTACTCCCATAACAATAACAACTCTTTAATTAAACTTGCAGGCGTACCCAACCCAAATCTATCAAATACTAGCACTCATACTTCCCCTAAAATTAGACTAAATTTCCTCTGATCGTAACTTGTCTAATATATATGTTTCTAATATATATATATATATATATATATATATATATATATATATATATATATATATATATATATGATATTTTTTATTTTAAATAGATATTTTACGTTTGATTTGTATTGTAAACTTTAGCCAGGTTCTTATATATGTTTTTGAATGTTTTTGAATGTTCTTAGGAAATCATTAAATTTAATAAAAATTATAGCAGTTTTTTATTTTTTTATTTGAATACATATGTGTCTAAATCTTAATCGAAGAATGATCCAGACAGATTTTCAAATTTGTATTTAAACCTTTTTTTCAAATATATTCTCATTTGCATATTTCATGTAACGGTTTTTAGTCTACAATCACGATGTCAATTTAGGTCATCACGTGTTTTGATAAAACTGAGACGACTCACCGTCTACTTTTACCCCGCTTCCCTACATGATGATAACTAATATCTTTCTGTCGTTCCCCTACACTCTATATACAATTACTATTTTATCTTTTTAAAACCTAGACTGATTGTTTTTTGTTTTATAGGTCCGAAGATTTGAATCCATGTTTTATAGTCTCCAACGAAATAAAATAACACATATGGTTTTTTAAGTGTTTGTTTTTTTCATTATATACTAATCTTGTGACATAGAGCTCTCAACGGATCTGTTTATTCATGGAAATTCCATACCGATTAACCCTACTTTTATTTTTAATATATATATATATATATATATGTGTGTGTGTGTGTGCGCACGCGCGTGTGTGTGTATGTATATATGTATCTCTTTCTCTCTCTCTCTCTCTCTCTCTCTCTCTATATATATATATATATATATATATATATATATATATATATATGTATGTATGTATGTGTATATATGAGTGAGTCTGTTATTTTGCATGAGTACCCAAGCGAACTTTATTTTCATTTTATATTCTCATTTGTGTTTACTTAATAATAATAATCGCTTATATTTAAAATTTCATGTTCTTTTTAACAGAGTCGCGTAAATCAAATATTTTTAAAAATCAATAAAGACCAATCACTAATTTACGCAAATGAATTCGAATGTTCAATCGCCAATTTCCACTCAACGCCGGCTTCTTAAATGTTTTTCTCCTTTTACATTTCTTCATTACTGGCGCCTTTTCCTCGGCGCTTTTCTCTTGGATTTGCGTTTCATCTGCTGAATGCGGTAATATTTAATTATACGCAAGTTTGTTTTCTTTGAATTCTGCCAATAATTATGAGTGAAATAACCGAAACGATTGAACGAATAAGAACAGCTAGAGAACGAATTAAGCATTTGATTATATTCTCCAATAGATGTTCAAATTGTCGAAGTTTGTTAAACTTGACTATTACAGTTAACCAAAGCTTTCATTCTTATATTTTTAATATATAATATGTAAGCCCGTTACCCTTTAATTATGGATGCTAATAACTTAAACCACTCTCGTTAATTGATTCAACAATACAAAGTCTATGGGAGCTTTTTGCAGATATAATCCTAAGTGGATAATGAAACATTTTGTTTCAGAGAGATCAAGCTATATATTAGGTCGGCAAGAAAATATTGACTCACTTAGGAAGAGGAAAAAAAAACAACAAAATTTTATGGAGCAAAACCAAAATTTATTCTTCCAATTATCATTCATTATTCTCCATGATCATCTGCCAGCAATCAACCAGCATCCGAGTCTGAACTAGATATAAAGCCGTTGTCATTGAATACAAAAATCTGTAAACAAGTTTCCTTCTCTTCATCAAATGTGATGAATCTCTGGTTGCGGAGGAAGTGTGCCATTGAGTGGAATAGGCCATAGTCATCCAGAGCAGCATCGGGACTGAATAATGGATGTGGAAGAATCTGAAGAGCATCCATCTGTTTGAAATTCTCCTTAGTCAACCTGTCAGTATGTGGCCTCTCATTTTCCTTCTGAAACAAAGCTCGACCTCGATCGACTAAAGATTACTCTTTTATTTTGCCGTACACGCGGTTTAGCTGCTGGCAATAAAAGCTCGAAATGCAGTACTAATTTGAAATTCCACCGGACAGAGATAAAGATTTTTTTTGTATTGTTTCCGTTTCCTCAGTGTATCAGGACTTTCTAGGCTACTACCTATATAGGCGTAATGTTATTAATTGGCTATCACCTCTCCGACGGTCGGAGTGAATAAGTTAATTTTCTTTTACCCAACACCATTCATGGAAAATAAACTCATAAGATATTCACTTCGAAGCCAGGATTAACCATGGAATTGAAAATGAAAAGACGCAATATATATATATATATATATATATATATATATATATATATATATATATATATATATCGACAGCATCTCACAAGCGTTCTAAGAGTGAGGGGTTTGAGGAGGGAAGATGGGAATAGGACATAGTAATATGATGGAAGATGTAGGGGGATAAATTCTAGCGATAGTTATAGTGGTAATCGAGAATGTTTTTTTGGTTTACTATAAAAAAACAAGTTAAATCTGAATTTCATAAATTTATTTTGGAGTTATCACGAATAATTCTGTAATTAATGAATGAGATTTGTAAATTAATAAATATAGAAGTGGGGATGTCTTCTTGGTATGTTGAATATATAAGTTATTCGGGTTAAAAAAGGACGTTTTGATTTAGAAATTAAATATAAGTAGAATTATATATA
>OZ010582.1:28947831-29060331 GCA_963932145.1 Acanthosepion lycidas
CTCTCTCTCTCTCTATATATATATATATATATATATATATATATATATATATATTGAGAAACATAGTCTTAATGTGTGCTATATTTATGGGATAAAGTGCTCAATATCAGAGATAGAGTGCATGTAAATATAAAAGTGAACATTGAAGTCAACACTTAGAGGCAACAGTCTCTTTCATGCTTCGCCAGGCCACGAGTTTATATATATATATATATATATATATATATATATATATAACATTGAAATCAACAATTAGAGCCTGACGATTGCGTCTAGCTTGAAACAGCCTGTCGTCTCTAAGCGTTGACTTCTATGTTAACATTTATATTTACACACGCTCTATCTCGGATATCGAACACTTCATCCCATAAATATAGCACACCTTAACAGTATATTTCTTCACACACACACACACACACACACACACACACACACACACACATATATATATATATATATATATATATATATATATATATATATACCACCCTCCTATTTGACCATATCGAATTGATTAGTCTTACCATGGAGACAGGAGTAAATGGTTGTGCCATCAGCACATATAACAAGTTTAAAGCCGATGTAACTAGGAAGGTTCTTAATGAAAATTAAAAACAAAGTAGAACCAACGATAGAGCCATGGTCTACACCTGTATGACTAAAATTGATCTAAAAGAGTTTCACGATTTGATAAGAAATGTTTATTAGCAGATGACCTAGCAATGGATTAAATATAGTCTTTGAACTACATGTCAGCACTGAATGTTAGACCGAGATGGAGGTCAGTATCATCCACACTGACTGAATGCAGAAATGGGTCTCTCAGATTATTAAAAGAAAGCAGTTTTGTTTTGGAGGCATTAAAATTGACAAGCCATTATCTAACTTAGTTAACATCAGGCTGTAGTTCCTTCATGACATCAACCGCCAATTTGACCTTATCGAAATGTTCAGGCTTACTATTGGGACAGGAGTAAATGGGTGTGCCATCAGCATATATATCAAGTTGAGAGCTGGTGGTATCAGGAATATCTTTAATGAACGTTTAAAACAAAGTAGGACCACTGATACCAGCACTAGTACCAAAGTGTGTATAAGAGTAGTCTTTCTGTGACAATATTGAAGTGCCACTAGTAATAGTTGATAAGTTGAAAAATCGTATGTGAAATAGGATTAAAAAAGGTTCAAGTGAAAACCCCGGATAGTATTGCAGCATTGAAATGGCTGGATCTTGAGGTTGCAATATGATGTTGGGAAAATTATTATAAAGCAAGGTTTTCTTGAACAAAGAAAATTATTTAAACCGGATTGGAATGTGAGATAACAGAAATATTCCTTTGCCGATTTGATATAATTTTCTTTTGGTAGAAACTGCGGGTTGTCGCAGGCAATATATAGGTCATAAGGGAAATGTAAACAATTTGGTGTGTGTTTTGAAAATGGAAAAACAATTATTTGAGGTCAGGATTTTGGTATATCGACTACAAGAAGAAATTACTGATGTAAAATAAAATTTGTTGTCGAGAAAATTATTGTTGGGAAAAGAAAGGTATTCTAAAAACAGAAATAATTCTTTGCCAAGTTAAAATAGATTTCAGAACAAAACAAATAAGGGATTGTTATTAGCCCTCGAAGCAGGAATGTAAGCAATCGGGAAAAGACGTTTTGTAAACATGCAGAACTGCGCGGAAGGTTGTGTGGATCGTTTTGGAAGTCGGAAAACAAAATAAAAACATTTATGGCAAATGGGATGATAATTAATTTGTAAACAAATGTGTGTGACACGATCGATTGTCAAAGGAATTGCAGACAAGAGAATTGCTGTTGAAGATAATTGCAGACAAGAGAATTGTTGCTGAAGAGAATTGCAGACAAGATAATTGGTGCTGAAAAGAATTGCAGACAAGAGAATTGCTGCTGGAGAGAATTGCAGACAAGATAATTGCAGCTGAAGAGAATTCCAGACAAGAGATTTGCTGCTGAAGATAATTGCAGACAAGAGAATTGTTGCTGAAGAGAATTGCAGACAAGATAATTGGTGCTGAAAAGAATTGCAGACAAGAGAATTGCTGCTGGAGAGAATTGCAGACAAGATAATTGCAGCTTAAGAGAATTTCAGACAAGAGAATTGCTGCTGAAGATAATTGCTGCGGAAAAAGATTGCAGACACGATAATTGCTGCTGGAGAGAATTGCAGACAAGAGAATTCCTGCTGAAGAGAATTGCAGGCAAAAGAATTACTGCTAGACTGAATGGCTAACTAGAGAATTGCAGACAAATGAAATGATGCTGGAAATAATGGCTGACGTGAGAAATGCAGACAAGAGAATTGCAGACAATATAATTGCAAAGAAGAGTATTGATGTTTAGAATTCTCGACTGATATAATCCTGGTTGTAATGGCTAGCCCACTCAAAGTTTAGAAATGAATGTTTCATTGTTTCCTGATTCCGCTGGATACTTTAATGTTGTGTATAAACAATTATAGAAAAACCTTGAAAATTAACCCGGCGGTGTTCTTCGTTATTTATTATGATTTGTATTTTCAACAGCGGAAGAAGTCTTGTCGTTTTTCATAGGACGCTTCCGTCAGTTCAATTCAGCATTTAAAGTGAGGACGAAAATTCGATCTTTGCTGCACTGTGATCAATCAATCACAAAGAATGACAGAATGGATGAAGAAACGAAGCGGTCAATAGATAACCATCAGTTGAGAGACGCCAGTACGGACCAGCGTAGGAAAGACGTCGGATCGAGTCGGCCCTTCCGTGATATAGTTCAGAAAAACTTCGATTTTGCTATATGCGTTTTTCGTATCGTCTTGTTCTCTGTGACTTTAACTACAGTTTCTGTTTCAGTATTTCCTTGATTGATGGAATTTCATTTAGTCATTCATTATTATTATTATTATTATTATTATTATTATTATTGTTGTTGTTGTTGTTGTTGTTTTAAAAATTTTCTTTTTTAGATGTATTTCTTTAAAAGTAATACATGCCGGCTCATAACCAGTGATATAGGATAATAAAAGATGATAGTTGTTTTTTCTACTTAATTAAAAAAAAAAGATAGCTACTAACAAAAGTAGCTTAGATAAAAAAAAGTGCTTCACATGTTATGAGTTGTGCACGTTAGTAATATTTTTTTTATTATTTCCAGAAGAGATAAGGTAACAGGGATACTGTCGATATACTGTTGAGTTCCTTTCTTTATCAAGCCCAAAACTCCAACTAAAATAGAAACCTTTTTTTAGTTTTTAAGAGTCACATTTCATTCCATTTACTGTTTTTTTTTTTTTTGTATTTGGTTAGTTTTCGAAATGGCTTTGCCGATATGTTTCTTTCAATTGGTACGACTTCAGGTCAATAACTGTACAAAATATTTCTTTTCTGTGTGCAGCTATATATTCTCTTCTTCTTCTTCTTCTTCTTCTTCTTCTTCTTATTATTATTATTATTATTATTATTATTATTATTATCATTTCTTTTGATTTTCTGGTCTATATTCATTTCTTTCCGAGTCACAACCAGAGACCCCATGTCATGAGCAGTTTTGAAAGAAAAAAAAAACATATTTTACGTAGATAAAGCCCTTCGTTATGTGTGAACTGTACTTGCGAGAACATTTTTTTTATTTCTTTAACGCGTGGGCTACTAGGAGTTCCTTCAATGAGCCTATTGGAATCTTTTCCAATCAAACCAAGGGATCCAACTTCAAAACGAATTGTTGATGTTCTCATCCGCCACAATTTTGAAATCTCGACTCAAGGTCCTTGTATTTTGGTAGTTCTTTTGAAAATCTTTAAAGATATATTGCAGACAGGCAGCGTTTGCGGTCTCTAATCATGATTTCTGGGCGATTGACTTCCTGTCTGTGTGTATTATAAAGTCTCATGAAATTGTTATAGGTCCGATATCCGTAAGCTTGTCAGGCTGGTGTTCATAACAATTTCTTTTTATCAGTGCTCATATTAAGTAAAATTAAGGAATCTGCACATATGTTAGGCTACAAAAATATCCTGAGCCGAGTAAGCATAGAAATGAATACGATATGGGAACGATTAATAAGGTGTGCCAGAGAAAAGCGATAATAACAACATAAATTGCAATATGACCTCTGGTAAAAATCATGCAATGATAACATTAAAAATTGCAATATGAGCACTGGTAAAAAATCGTTGCTGAAGATATTAAGTTTATAATTCCCAGAAATTCGTACACAAATGTCCTCAAGGAGACATGGCACAGTGGATAAAGACGTTAATTAGAGGATCCAAACAGTGTGAGTTCAATACCTGGTTAAGGCGGTGGAGAATATAGAGAGGGGAATTAACAGGCGATAACTGAAAGCTGACATCCGTTAGGCATGGCACGTGGAACTAAACCATTCAGCGAAATAAAGAGTTCAGTTTAACAATCCAACCACCTGAAAAAGTGACGAGCGTACAACGGCCGAAAAGTTTAAATAAATATGGCGACAAAGATGAGAAGAATAGTCTGAATAATGTAAATTCTCTTAGATAATCTCCATATGAAATATATATTTTTTTTTCATAATAGTTTACAAAATGATTAGTTTAGCGTATTTTTCTTAATAATATGTTAAATATTATCTGGCTATTTCGCTTTCAGGTGATTGTTTCCATGGGAAATATCCGTAGCCTGTAGAAAATAGTGACAATATGCAGTGTTCATATTATAGGAATTGAAATAAGACAACAATGTTACAAATGCTCAAGAATACAATAGCTTGGCATTTCAGAATAGTGCTGTTAATATCAGAAATGGTTTCGGAAATTGCGTTCAGAATATGACAGCATCGAAGGTGACCCAATATAATATACTATTTCAGTTAGAAAAAGGAACGATCAGTTGAATGCATTCGTTGGCTAGAATCCGAAAGCAACTATCATAAACATTTCAGATCTTGAAACATCCAACGTGTCTTGTAACGAATGGAATGCTAAAGAAGATATGTTTATCTAGCATGAACTGTCTGTAAATTAACTTCGGCGCTTAGATGTGTGCTCCATGCTACTTCCTGAATTGATAATGAAACATTTTCGTATCAAATTATTAATTTCAGAACAAAATAGAAGTACTTTGACGACAGTAAACTAGCACTAAAATCAAGTACAGCCAACTAATATGTCAATGAAATTGATCTAATTCCTAGAAAAATAGATAAGAAACAGCAACATTTTAGATTAATGAATAGAAATGAGATTTTTTTTCTGATCTGCAATGCAGCCCAGCGCGTTTAATGGTTAAATGTTCCACAAATATGGGTCTCAGATCTGGGCATCCACTTTATTCAACAAAAATCCTGCCACACAGATTATCCCTTATTTTGATACTTTGAGGTTTCTATTGGCAATAGAAGATTGTAGTATAGCATAAAAGTAAGCGAATAATTTGGATATTTAAATAAGAAAGACGAACCTGTTTTGATTAAATAAATTTGTATTTTATTTACAATGAAGAGGATTATTTATTAACCAAAATGCAACATTACATATGGAACGTGATAATATTTCAGATATTTAATTTTATTAGTATTTATTATATAGAATAGTTTCTCAAGATTTGTATAAACTTATATTCTCTAGGGTAACAGTGTGTTAAATTGAAACTTCTTTTCAAATTTTGAACTTGTAAAAAGGCAGAATATTTTTTTTTGTAAAATAATCTAGACTTTTTATATACTGAGGCTCACCAAAATTCCCATATCTGATAGTGAGTGAATTTTTCATTGTTAGTAATTAGGGATTTTAAATGTGTGGGTGGTGTAATAGTGTATAATGGATGATTGTAAAAAGACATCAAAACACGCAGAAACAAAAAAAAAAACATGAAATAAAGAAAATAAATTATAAAAAATGAAATAATCTCTTAAAAACCAGCATTGTTTACCAATATTTAAATAAATAAACATTATTTCACACCATGACCAACTAAAATGAAAACTACATTTAACTAGAATCGGAGGTAATGGCATAATCATGATGCAAACCTTCCACAATATCTTAAGCAAAATGTTAAAACAAATGTATTCCAGTCGATTTCATTAAATTCATTTACGCGCATATATCCTTGAGAATGTTATAAAGCTATCACTCGCATATACCCTTGAGAATGTTATAAAGCTATCACTTATCCTGCTTCAGCTATGAATTATATAGCAGGACAGACTGGACATTCTAGCCGTGGTTGTCAGACACTATAGGAGAACAACATCTCTGAATTCCAAGCCTTTCCAAGGTTCCCGACCCCCAGCAATGAGAATGGGATGCCAACTCCTTTAATATTCTGGTTTGAAGAAATTACTTATAACATATCTCATCGGTACGGATTTATTAAACTGTGATTTTTCAACCTAAACAAATGTTGCAGCCTAGATTAACCAACACCTATATTTATCCATACTTTAATATAGTTAAAAATAACCTCTGTTATATGACTGGGGCTAGCCTAAGTTGCGATATAGAATAGTCTAGTTTAAATTATACTTACTCTTTTAATATAAAAATTACTTTTTTTGCAACTAGAATGTTAGGTGATGTTTCCAGTTCACAAACTGGTAATAATAAATTAATTAAAGCTTATTAGGTATCCATGTTTCTATATCTGAAGTAATATTCAATTAATGCAACTGTTGGGTAAAAATAAATAGAATTCTTTAGGGTAAACGATTTTATCTATATAATAAATGCAGACTTTTTAACTTTACCCCTAGAGGCTATAGCCCGACATCTCATACCATACTGGAACTCCGTGAGCAAATTAAAACATTCTCAGCCGATCAGGACTCGCAATTCTGAAATTGTGGTTTCCCAGTTTTTCATTATCGCCGTTGTTTTCTGCGATTTCTTTACGTGATTTTTATGACGAAATTTTGTACGATAACAATTTTTATAACTTGGAAATAAATTTGGAAATCATCAAAATTAATTGCGAAATAAATTCACACATGAAATAAAAATAATTTTCTGTAGGGAAAGTAAGGACCTACGTACATCAAATTGAATGTAAATTAAATGGAAGCAGAAGAATTATCCTTGAACTTTTAAATGGTAAGCTTAAATAAATACTTACATGTAGCGATCAATTTTGGGTTCTTCTGTAGTTTATTATTGGGGATCACATCTAATCCTCCCAAACTATTGTGATGAAGAGCCAATAAGCTAATAAATGGCCCTCTCCAAGAACTAACTTAAATAGCGCACGATGGGACGGTTTAAAGTTAGTTAATAATAAAAGCTTATTTTTCTTAGTGTATGCTGGACAATCTCCTCGGGAAACTGGAGGCTACAGATATTTGCTTATACAGAAGGATACTGGTTATTCTACTGACGGAGCGAGTAAGTCTTAAAGAAAATTGCCTATGCTCAAAATCAGGAAGAGGCAGCTGAGGAAGGAGAGTATTGAAAATTTTACCCTCACATATTGAGAGCAAAGGTGATTGGGAAAGGAACTTACTCGACGAGCTTGTGTGTATAGACGGTGGAACGTGAGAGCGGTAGCCTTAAGTAAGGGAAGAAATTGTTATGGACACAAGAGATAAGAAATGAGCTGAGATCGCCCATGACCTAAAGAGACTGACACATTGATGAAAGCATAGACTTAATATTTTTTGATGCATCAGTAATATGCATCTTATTACTGGAGAAAGACAAGAGAATATTCTGTCCTAGACATGTATATTCTAGTCGAGCCTATTTGGTAATATAAACTGGTCTATCCTAACCTATGTGTATGTATGTGTATAGCTGGCCACTCGTATTCGAGTATACCTGCCTACTTGAGCGGCTAAGCAATCCCTATTGCAGACGCTTGCTCAGGCGTATTTATGTTTCTTCAACACCCACAGAGCCCACCTGTGGTTCATACTGCAGCTATGCTGAGTAGACATTAGTTAAAGAGAAAGAGCGTATTATCTAGCGTGATCAACAATTTGAACAAGGCCATCACGCTCAAGCCCTCGGACACGATGACTTGTAACTTCGTGCTAGCACAGCTATCGATGGCAGCCAAGGTGTCCGTCTACCCAATATCACTCACAAGGCTTGTGTCAACCCGTGGTATGTTTTTTCAGGCACCTTTCGCTGGGATCGACCGATAGCATCAGTAACTCTCATTCCTGACAAATAGACTGGGTATAAATCAGCCTCGTCTGGAAAAAATTTCGACTATGCTCTGTGCCGGGCTTATTTTATGTGGCTGTAACAGTAGAACATACGCTAAGCGTAAATATAGTGAAAATAACAAGTTTCCTTGAATGTCTTCCTAGTTTCTAAAGATTGAATTCCTGAAAGAAAACGTGACACTTCTCTGTGCATACATTAATCTAACCACTAAGCAATAGGATTATTATTCATTAATGAAGCTTATGGTACAAGTTTGAAGAGAACCTCAGTTTTAATATCTTTATAAGAATAATGCACTTACAGAATAAGTAAAATTTATTATCTATCAGAAAACATAGAGAACGCTACCAATTAATTTAATATATATTTACTAATTAAATAATTTACTTTTCTTAAATTTTAATCGAGATGTAACATGGACATATTTATTAAGTATTTTTTATTATCTTATGAATTCTAGATTTTTTATATAGATTTTTTTTTATTTCGTTTTATTTCTTAATAGTCTTTTTGTAGTAGTATGTTGCTTGGGTGAAATATAGTAATAATAATATTAGCCGCTTCCAAATAAGAAAACATTTGGCATTCATTGACCAATCAGCTATTATTACTGTCGTTGAAAATTTTAGAATCTTTCTGTTAAAGAGGTTTCTCAAGTCCAGTAGTTGTTATTGTTCTTTGTCCGTATAGGTGATAAGATTCATTTGTTTTAATATTTTGTTTAAGATAGTGTGGAAGGTCCGTACATTGATGATGTCATCAGCTCCGTTTCTAGTTGCATGTAGTTTTCATTTTAGTTGGACATGGTAGTAAATAATGTTGATTTATTTAAATGTTGGTAAACAATGTTGTTTTTTAAGAGATTATTTCCCCTTTATATCATTTATTTTCTTTAATTCATCTTTTTTTTTATTTCTGGGTGGTTTGATGTGTTTTTACTATCATCCGTTATTCCCTTATTCTCTCATAATAGGTATATATCTGTGTTTCTAATTTCTATCTCTTTATTCGTATTCATCTTTCTAATTCCCGATTATCTTTGATTTCTATCCACTAAGTTTCTTGTGTTTATATGTCTCTTTAGACATCTTTCTTCCCTTTCATCCGTTTAGTTTTGCTCCGATACACCGTTTATCATTTTCTTTCTACACTTCTGCTATAGATCACGCTTGCATTCTTCTTATGATGTCTTTGTGTTATTTTGGGTGGTTTGCAACAGATAAATTGAAATTTTCAAACTTCCTGCAAAAAGTAAACAGTCTTTTTTTTTTTACATTTTTTTTTCCCTCGACAACATTTTAAATAAGAAGCCGACGTTTTTCAATTCGATTTTCTCTCTTTTCCCTTTTAACTTTTCCATAGAATATTAGAGAAGCATTTAATCTTTCGTTTCGGTAGAATAAATATCTTTGAAAAAAAAAAAAAACACTTTGATTTTTGTTTCCTTTTTACAAAGATGAGATAAATTATTTATTTGAATTTTTATCTTTTTTTTTTCCTTTAGCCAATTCTTTCTAAAGCTTATGTTTTAAATATTTGTTTCTTTATTTTTAAAGATATTCTTATGTTCAGTGTAGAGAAAACGTTTTCTTTTTTTTATCAGCAGAAAATAATAAATGATTAATCATTTATTTATTTTATCAGCAATTTTGCATTTGGTTTAAACTTTTTGTTAAGGAAAAGCAACTCTTCAGGAAATTGAGGTAAAAATTATACAAAAATTAATAATTTCGACATTAATATTTCAATTTATTTCAGAAAATATTCTAAGGAAACTAATTCAACAAAAGGAAACCTTAAATTTATTCTCATAAGATCACGTATTTCTAAAATCTAAAAGCCGGATGGTGTATCAATAAATATTCAATAATAGACCGTTCTAAAGTTAATACAATCATATTAATTATGATTTTCTAAGCGTAGCATAGATGTGGAACAAGGCCGAAAGTATGGGTTGCATCAGCGAGAATCGAACTTTCTACTCAGTCGTAATTATTCTAGGTACACAAGCTTGCTAACATTATACCACGCTGAGGTGCCCTACATATCATGCTAGCAGTAGAGCCCGGCGTTGCCCGGTGATGTAACAGTAAGAGATAGATCAAATATCGATCATCATAAAGACTGAAAAATAAAATTGACAAAGATTATTTGTTTAAGGTTGACGGACATGCATGTCTTAATTAGTTTTTGTTTTTTACGAATTGGTCAAACCCAAACTCAAACAAAACATTGTTTTCAATCGTTATGAGTCTACCAATTTAATAGAATTTTATTATAAACAATTGTCTTGTAAATCGAATTTTTAAAGCATTCTAAATGTAAAAATAAAGAAAAAAGTATGCAAGACAATAAGAAACACTACCTGCCAAAAACAAAAGTGAAGTTTTGTTGAAATCAGCTGAAAAATGTAGGAAATCCGATCCCATATATAAACGAACACAGACACACACACACACAACCTGGGTTTTAACACGATGTGATTTGTCCCCCTTTCATTAATGCCTCTTAATAGTCTTTTCAAATTGTTTTGTGCAAAAACAATTGTGTTTTTACAATTTTTGGCGCAAGGTAATTATACGTAGTCCTGTGTAGGTTTGTTGAAATCGGTTGAAACATGTAGGAAATCCGATCCAATATATAAACGTTACAACACACACACACACACACACATAAACGCACACGCAATCGGTGTTTATAACAAGCAAGATTTATGTACGAAGAAAGATAAGCTCAATATACAAACACATTAGAATACAATTGTTAACGCTATTCATTTGTATAACACACTTGACAATAAAGAAAATTGCTTACAATTTCAAGAAGAACCATAATACCAAGAATATCTGGAACAAATGTGAAAGTTTCTATTGACTTCGCTGTTATGACATATTTTTCGTCTATCAACTCATGAACTTTCTTCACCTGTAAAATCATTATAGTAAGAGAGGCTATAGTTGTGAAAAAAAAAGTTACACACAGGCTACAGAATCGATCGGACAATAATTTTTGTTAACTACAAAAGCTACAGAATAAATAGATAGAAAATTATACAAGCATAAGTTTTGCTTTGATTTAAAACTGTTCGTATTGTTTAATTCTCACCTCTCTCTAATTATCGTTCTTGCTTCTCTGTCCCCTCTCTCTATATATCTCCATGTCTCACACGCGCATACAGACATACGCAAACACATACATTTCCATGCGTTGAAAGAAAAACTGATGCGTTGCCATCTCTGCTGAAATCATTTTACATTTCTTTTTCGTATCGAATTCGTCGGATTTATCTTCAGACACGAAAAAATAATAACGTTTTTTATGGAGAAACGCAAATACGTGTCACAGGCTGAAACTCGAATATATTATTTAATCAAATATCTATCTATCTATCTATCTATCTATCTATCTATCTATCTATCTATCTATCTCTCTCTCTCTCTATATATATATATATATATATATATATATATATATATAGAGAGAGAGAGAGAGAGATCGTCTGATGATCACAGTAGCGTGAAACCCAGGGTCACAAACTCATAGCCATACAAAAAGTATATATATATATATATATATATATATATATATATATATATATATATATATATATATATATATATATATATATATATATGTATACATATACCTTAAAATTATAAATACTATAAAATTATATACTTTTTATAGATATGAGTTTGCGACCCTGGGTTTCACACTATTCTGATCATCAGACAATCTCTCACACTCTCTCTCTCTCTCTCTCTCTCTCTCTCTCTATATATATATATATATATATATATATATATATATATATATATATAAAGAGAGAGAGAGAGGGAGAGGGAATGAGAGATTGAATTGGGTTCTAATATGAAACGAACGTGGAGCAGAATCCGACTGAATGTTAGAATAAGTAACAAATACGAAACATTTCTGAATTTTAAATGTTTCTCTTTTATTTAGGCTTTGTCAGCAAATAAAATATGGAGGAGAAAAGAAAATTTTGGTGTTCTTATTTATTTTTACGTTGTTTGTTTTTTACTGGTTAAGTAGATCTCACTTTTATTTGTCTTGTTCAGCAGCTATCATGTGTATAATTCTTTTGTGTTTTGTGTACCACAATACTAGTTAGACTGTGAGGGATATGGTTCATAATATATGTGTAAGATTATGCGTCTAATGGACATTTTTATGTCATGTTCAGGATGAATTGTGTGAAGATCAAAGAATTTAACTTATTCAGGTTGTGCTTATAGGTAGACAGATCTTAGATTCCACAATTGTGGATTTTATAAATATGCCTATATGATAAATTGTGTTTTACATTCTGGTAAATATTTATCAGTATCCCGTCTAATTATTTTCTAAATAGGGTGACATTTATAATTTGGAAATTAGGGCCTGTTTTATTTCTGTGTGTTAAGTGCAAGTTCAAAGTGTTGTCACAACGTAGTTATATATATATATATATATATATATATATATATATATATATATATATATATATATGATTGGGACTATTCAGTAGTGCGCATCCACTACCGAGAATTGAAACCCGGACAGTTAGGTTATCATGCAAACATCATATCAACTGGGCCTCGATGACAATGAGCTAGAAAATCAGACTCAATATAGCGCCGCTCGGTCACATATTCCATGGTGGAACTCAACTGAGTTTCTCTATAACCATAGGACTGTGACCCCAGGAGTCACGACTACTATCACCAAGCCGCTCAAACTTGAGCCTTAGAAGCCGGTTCAAGCATTGATATACAAGGGATAGAAATTATTAGGAGGTTTTGATAATTAAAATTAAGTAATTCATCGAGTCTGAAAGAAACCTTACCAAGGAAATATAACGAGAGGTATAGCAGGTCCTCTTTTGTGACGTGGAGCATGGGAAGAAAGGTAAAATAAATACAAGAATGAATGTGCCATAGATAGGAAATTGGCTATTGCCACGGATCCTGAAAAAGATGTTTTATTAAATGAGAGAAAGGAGATTAGCTCTCCGTGCAAATATTTAAGAAGATATTTTAGGTGCATATGAACTCGGATGAATGAAATAAAACTCAATAAATATTTTTCTTATTCTCTTCCCTCCCCGTCACTTCATACTTTTTCCCCCTATTTTTCCGGTACTCTCATTTCCTGTGTTTCGGTATATTGGAGTAGTTTCCTGGCTTGTGCATCCTTCCACTGGCCTGAGGAGACCTTGCGTTCGAAACCTGGATTGCGAGGTAGGCTGGCATTTTGGATTTTTTTTTTTTTTTTTTTAACAGCTAAATTATATCGTTAGGCGCATTCACTATTATAATTAAAACGATACGAATTAATACTCGTTGGTTTCCTATATAGGGAAGCAATAAATTTATATGTGCTGGAATCAATAAATATTACGTTGGTGCAAAAAATAATGACGCAATAATGTCGTTTTTTGACGTTAAAAACGACATTATTACGCCATTATTTTTGCACCAACCTAATACATGAATGAATGGAATTTTATTATTAATATTAATTTCTAATGAAGATTTGTGGACGGAGTGACTTCCCATTAGATTTCAAGTTGTGCAATTTCATCAGTATTTTTAGCTTAAACAAAAATGTCATCCATGTATCTTACATATATAGGAGGTTTATTATATATTCTATTTTCTAGCTGTGCCATGTAATACATAGAAAAAAAGTGGGGATAAAAAGTTCCTGTCATAATACCGTCTATTTGAGTATAATTATTAACTAGGGGGTCATGAAGAGGTACTTCAGGGTTACATGCTAATAATATATTTTTAAATAGCGGGTTTAATATTGGTGGCTGGGTGAGAGGTGTGATTTTATAAATCATGGATAATATTTTCCTTTATACAATTTTTTGAACTTATTTGGATGACTTGTTTATGTGATTCATTTATATATGGGGGTATTCACACGCACACAATATATATATATATATATATATATATATATATATATATATATATATATATATGTATATATATACTTATTAGTTATCCCGTACAGATTTTCTTTGTCTGTAAGGCCAGTAAGGTAGTCTATCGAGGGGAAATAAAACCTTGATGTTAAACGTTGCCTTGCCGTCATATCCAAACAAAGAAAAGGCTATGTAAGTACAATGATTTTTCAAGCGTACCTTAGATATGGCACAATGTCGAAAGTATGGGGCATCCATGAGGATCGAACTCATTATTCAGTCGTAATTGTTCTAGCGATACAAGCTTGATAATCATTACATAGCCTAGAGGTGCCCAAGGATATGTAAATATTGATTTTCTAAGCGTTGGTTTGATGTTGCACAAGGCCGAAATTATGAGGCATCCAGTGTGGATCGAACTCAATACTCAGTTGTAATTCTTCTAGCGAGACAAGCTTGATAACCATTACACCGGCTAGAGATGCCCAAGGCTATGTTCGTATATTCAGACAGAAAACTCGATTTGGAGGGTCAACGTTTTTTTTTAATTTTCTTTTTTTTTTTTTTTTTTTTACTATTAACACACCATTTCAGAAAATACTGCAGTAATGTCGGCCCCGAATGTAATGCGCTATCTTTCTTTGGATATTTCACTAAGGCCGCGTGGTCGGTGAGTGCATGTAGTCTGAATACCATATGATGTCCTTACACCATCACCCAAGACTGCTATGGAGAGTTCACTCTAGTGTCACCACCAGTGATCTGGATTTTGTTCAAACAGTCCGCTGCATTTATCTCGCGAGATAAAAGGACACCTATTTCTATTCGTGCAAGTTTTTTTTGTGGATAGCAAACAATGAACGGCGTAAGAATTTTAACACCAACGGAATCATGCTAGTAAACAGTTTATTTTCTGATTTTTCAGAAATCGAAATCTTCGCATTAAAATCATATTTTTTATATAACATTGAACCAATTAAATAGATATAAATCATTCAATTTTCAAAATGCTTTTGAGGCGATTAATAAAATTGCCCCTCCATAAAATCTATTTTGAATTAAGAACATAAGTAAATAAAAAGAAAATAGATGAAATAAGCATCTATATTTTCTGTTTGTTACAAAAAAAAAGATTGTAAATCGGTATCATAGTTGGTTGAAACAATAATTTCCAAGAATTCGACCCTAAGAGAAACTGTGGAAAAGAAGAACGAGGATTAGTTTGGGACAACGTAAATCTTTTAATAGATGATTTTCTAAAGATCTCATTAATGCTTTTGTGAAAATGATCATAGATCAAATTAAAAGTAATTATTTAGGAAGATCAAAGCTATGGAGAAATTGATTATATTGATTGGCAAAGTTGTGACAGAAGAAATACCATTGAGACGCTATAAAACATATTTTTTTAAAATCCTTGAGAACATACACACACGCCTGTTCCTTAACTCACTCATCAACATTAAAAAAGATCAAATTAACGAATTATATCCCTTCCAACCAAAAGAGTCAATCAATGTTTATCAGAGATTCCTTTTTTTCCTACCTTTTTGCCTTTCTTTATCGCTTTCTTTTTATGTTGTCATTTTGTTTATCCCGTCACATAGAAGAGCATAAATCATAAAAGAAGTGCAAAAAATAGCAAATATCGATTAACAACTTAGCACCAGCTCCTTCTCACCTCTAATCATAGAAAATAAATCAAAGAAAAAAGTTCAAGATCAATGAACGCGTACTTAGCATCGATTTTCTTTTTACAGAAGAGGGCTGCCATCTTTCAAAGCGTTCGCCATTTTTATCACCGTCTCTTCTGTTTTGTTACGAAGACTCTGTTTTTTTTTTGTACAAAATACATTGAAATAATGATCAGTACAAACAAAAACATATAATTATCGGAGCTTAAAAAGAAACAAGCAAACAAGTGACATTCTTCCAAAGGTCTGGTGTTGATTTGAAAAATTATAGCTGAGAGAGAAACGCGAGAATGACTTGCCTGTATAGCCCCATTCGTATTTTAATTCTTTGTGGGACAAATCGGCGAAAGAAAACAATAACAACATTTATTCATGATTATGCACATTTCAATAGTGTTTCAACAAGGAAGAAAACAGAAATAACTTCGCCGAAAATTAGACAAATAAACTTTTATTTTGTGTGTACCAATTACCCTCGGGCAAATTCGCTTACATCTATGTATTCCGTGTCTACTTTCTTGGAAAGGCACCAATGACTTTCACCCATACCAAATATTTCATTTTCTCGATACAACTATACACACGCACAATCACGCGCAATAACACGCATATATATATATATATATATATATATATATATATATATATATATATATATATATATATATATATATATATATATATTATTTTCTTTTTTCATTAAATACGAATAAGAAAGTTTAACGATTAAACTTTATATTCAATTGTCTTGCATTCATATAAGTGTTCTCTTTTCTAGATATAATATGTGTAAAACTGGAGAAATGTTCTATATATCCGAGCGCTGGAAGATTTTTTTTTATTTCAATACGCGACATACTCGTAGAAAATACAACTCAAAACGGCCTAAAAAATCGCCTCAAACCTATGGGAAAACAGCTAAAAAATTATGGCAGCATTAGTAATAAAACGGAAAGAGTTAACACTGAGAATTATCAACTATGAACACGCCCACAACGTGGCGTGTTTGAAAAAAAAATTCAATCATTATAGATATACCTATATATAGAGATATATAAATTCAGTAAATATTTTAAAAGAATATCGTCTCTAAATAAACCACAAAATCGAATATCAATCTATTTAAAGGATATAATTTTATCACATATGAAAAGAAATTTCATTTAATCAATCAATTATATAAACTGATATTAAAATTTTTAACTATCTTAACGATGACACTTCCTTAGAATCAACACGTTAGTAAGAAATTATATATATATATATATATATATATATATATATATATATATATATATATATATATATTTGTGTGTGTGTGCGTGTGTGTGTGTGTGTGTATTTATGAATGCATGGATAGCGGATTGGTTGAAACAATCAACTGAATGCCTACCAAATTATAAATGTAACTTTGCCAACGTACGAAAGCATAAAGAAAAAAAGAAAAGCAAAAGTAGAAGAAATATATGGATCTCGTTTTGCAACATTAAACGTTGAAGATAATGAGGTTAATCAGCATTCCCCCAAGTACTAGTGCCCTTTCGTAGCGTACTAATATCAATAAGTCGATAAGTGAAGTTTCAAGAGGAGACTGAATTTCTTCAGACCAAAACGTTACTTGGTTCTGAGGTTACAAGAAAGGTGATAAATATTTTCGAAGTGTGTGTGTGTGTGTGTGTGTGTGTGTGTGTGTGTTGGTGAATCTGCTGGGGAAAACACCTGAAATGTAGTTTGCATCTTCTCATACCCGAAATTGTATTGTTGACACACATTGATGTAGCCAACATTAATTCTGCTCTTGAGGCATTGTGTATACAAGACACTACGCCAGTCAAGAAATGTTTAGGGAAACCCCAGAGAATAATTGTTAGTAGGTCTTCAATCTTGGTCTCAATTGCAGTTATCCCTAGCGCAATTTCACTATGCGTACAGACGGTCTTCCAAAAGCTCCCATGACTACAGAAATTATTGCGAGTCATGTCCCATAGCAGCTTCTTCCTCCTGGCTAGAACATTTAATTTTTTTCAGTTTCTCAGAGGTTTACACTGTACGTTGTGTATTTCAGTATTTTTGTTATCATCATTGTCATCAACATTATTATTATTAGTAGTAGTAGTATTAGTATTAGTATTATTAGTAGTAGTAGTATTGTCTTTGGTTTCTGGTGTATACACATACCTTTCCGTGTCCTAACCAGAGACCTAATTTCAGAGATGGCATCACTTGTGAGAATACTGTGCATTATTTTTAGATTTTGCACATTTTGCATAAAGATGTTGACTGTAATTGGAGTACAATTTCTTGTATTATATTAAGGAACAGTTAGAGAACAATTTCTTGTATCCTTTAAGGCTTGGGCTACCAGGAATCCCTTCAATGTGACCATCGGAATTTTTTTTTTTTCAATCAATCCAATGTTTTCAACTACAACTGGAATTGTCGATGTCCTCAGGCACTCCATTTTTGAGATTTCAATTTCACATCCTTGTTTTTTAATAATTTTTTGAAGATCTTCAAAGAGACATCGCAGTCTGCTGTGTCTGCCGTGTCAATTATTATTATTATTATTATTATTATTATTATTATTATTATTATTATTATTTATTATTTATTATTATTATTATTATTATTATTATTATTATTATTATTATTATTATTATTTCTTTTGATTTCTGGTATGTACTCATTTATTTCCGCGTCCAGACTAGAGACCTAAATTCAGAAATGGAATCAGAATTTTCCACTGATGAATTAAAAAAAAATATCACACATAATTTACGTAGATAAAGTCATTCGTAAGGTGTGGCCTCTACTAGTAAGAATTTTTTTTTTTTTTTGTATTTCTTTAAGATATAGGCTACCAGAAATCACTTCAATGGGTCTATCGTAGGTACCTCCACTATTTCGGCAAAAATGTTCTATATTTAAGTTTAAAATGAATTTTTTACAACGAAAAAACATTTTTGAAGATTTCATTTTAGCTTTAATTGAAAGTTTAATAATTAAATTTACGATTTCTATTAATTAAACAATTCTGGTGTATTTCAGGTAGAAACTATATACATTTGATTGTCAAATTTTATTTCAAATTTTTAAATTTTCTTAAAAACGGCCATTTTTTAAATTTTAAGAAATTTGTAAACAAACACAAATTTATCGATTTTGAAAATATTTAAAAAAAATTCTGACACATTATTTTAGTAAAATTAAAAAAATTAAAGTTAAAGTAATCTGATTTGAAAGAAATCTTTCTTACTTATAGCGTAAAAGAATAATATACAACCAATTATTAACGATCGATCCTGTTAATCTGACCCAACTATTGATGGATTGTTGAATGACGAAGCGATGAAAGCTACTACGGATTACCATAAATGATATAATTTTTAAGTCTGAGTTTTAAAAAAAATTATTCTATTTGATATGACCCACACTAATGGAAATACAATACATAAAATAAAGTTATTTAGTGAAATAGTAAATGAAAAAAAAACAAATTATTTTAAAATTTAAAGTTTACACTTTTAAAGTTGAACGGAAAATAAGAAATGTTATGAAAAGGCCACGTAAAGGGACAAAACCCTTAAATCACGTGACCTTGTAATAATACTGGCAATTTCAGTATATCATACACGGAAATAAGGAATGTATTAAGTAAAAAAATACAACATAAAAAATTATTTTTAAAAAAAGTAGCTCAACTAAATTTATTAAACTTAGCAATTTTGGATTCGTCAATTTTTTTTCTACTTAATTACTACATAATATCGAGGAACCCTCCTAATACAGAGCTTTACACGATATTAAACTATTATAAATTACTATCATTAAAATTTCTTAAAAAACGAAAAAATTCTTGTAAAAATGAATTATTCATCAGAAAAAAATTATTTCTTCAGACAATAATGTCCTTAATATTACTTATTTACAAAAGCAATTAAGAGTTTTTCTAATTAAGTAATGTCATAGTTTTATTGGATTCATTATTTTTCAATTCAGACAAGATTTTCAGTTAAATAGCTCAAATTTGAAAAAAAAAAGTAGGTTATTTACCATCACCAAAGACTCCTTCTTTTAACAAAAAAAAAATACAGGGACCAAAAAGATTTTGGGCGAAAGTTCATGAAATTAAATAAGTGGGGGGTTAACATATTTAAAAAAAAATATTTTTTACCAAAATTTTCTAAAAATAAATGCAAAAATAATTTCATTCATTTGTGAATAAGTCCTGTAAATTTCATTAAGATCGGACAATTTGATTTTTACAAGAATTTTCAAATCAATGTGTTTTCAACTGGAAAAAAGCGCAAAAAAACTATGTTATTTTAACGTCACAGCGATGACGTAAACAAAAGAAGACTTTAACCAAAATTTCGAACGTGTTAGAAAATATTAAAAAATTTCAAAAAATAATTAAAAAATACTTTTTTCTTTCATCTTAATAATAACATAAACATTTTGACGATAATACTTTATTTTCTTTAAGTTTGTGGCATTTTGCATTTACGCTATGCTGTTTTTCCGCGAAAACAGTGGACGTGGCTAGTCTATCGGAATCATTTCAAATCAATCCGAAGGCTCCAACTACAAGTGTAATTGTTGATATTCTTCTCTGCCACATTTTTGAAATTTCGATTTCAAGCTCCTTGTAATTCGATAGCTTTTTGAAGATCTTCAAAGATACATTACAGTCTGCAGGGACTGACATATCAATAACGAGGCGTTTTTTGTCTTTGCGGTCACTAAGCACGATATCTGGGCGATTAGCTCTGATTGTTCTGTCTGTTTGTATTGTAAAGTCCCATAAAATGTTACAGGCCCTATCTCCGTAACCTGGTCTGGGTGATGTTCATACCAATTTCTTGCAGCTTCCTTTATGCAGATTTTCCAGTGCAGATAGTGATCCATTCTGTGATGCTGGGGTTTGTATTCACTGGGTGCCAATACCATTCAACCTGATAAAAGATGACCAATTATTTCTGGATATTTATCACAGAATCTGCATTTTGGTCTGACACAATTTTTCAGTATGTGTGCTTGATAATTTTTAGTTAGAAATCGTTGGTTCTGTGCAACAAGGATACAAGTTTGGGTTTCTCTTTCCAACCCTGCTCTAAGCAGCCACTAACGGGTACGGGGTTTATCTCCACCAGCCTGCTTTTTACGGGCAGAATATTAACCGGGAAGCGGCTTATATTGCTTTCGTTTCTGTATCTGGTCGGTTGCATTTACCTTTGCTTTCTTTTTAATTATTTTGCAGTCGGTGTATTGTGCTTTACTTGTATTTTTTCAATAATGTTTATTACTGAACAAAGTCGCTTACTACTTTCATGTTCTTTGACATATGTCATTCAGTCTTCTGTTGTAGTTTCCCTCTATTTTTGAAGGTCAATTGTTGTTGTTTTGAAGACAGTTCTAGTTGAACTCAATACCTGCCTTCTCCGGATCTGAACACATATAGATAATCAACATCAGTTTTGGGATGATGAATGCAGTGGCAGGTGAGTAGCTTTCTCGATTTGGTATCCATTCGTTTAATGTCAGCTATGGTCCAGTTAAAGATCCTGAAACGGTATGGAACCACAGCGGCAGCCAATGTGTTTATGGCTGATATCCTACTTTTTAATGCAGTTCGGTATTCAGTACCAGGCGTACACGCTTGTAGCATTCCTTTCTTATTTTCTTCTCTCATTTCTAGGCACTTATAGGCTTCATCTTGTTCCAGTTCCCTAATGAAAATCTATTGAGTCGGTTTCTGTAATTCTTCTTTCGTAAATCTTTATTTTGAATATTTATCTAATCGGAAATCCATACTTATCCGTTACTGAAATATTTTACAGTATTGAGGAAAAACTTCACCTATTTTTCGTCTTTGGCAAAGTGTTTGAGATCACCATGCAGAGTAGGTGATTATGTTCTTGTTTAGTTTGTAACCATGGCTATTGTTGTTTAGTTCAAGCGTAAGACGGAATAAATACAATCAAAACAGAATGAGGGAAAGGGATTCCCCTTGATATTATTATTATTATTATCATTATTATTATTATTATTATTATTATCATTATTATTATTACTTCTTTTCATTTCTGTTGTATACTCGACTCAACCAGTTAACTAATGTCAGAAATAGCATCATGGCATTTTCACCGAAAATGTACGTATTTTACATTGACGAAATATTGGGTAAGATCTGAGCTGTAGTTGAGAGAACATGTTTTATTTCTTTAAGCCATGGTCTATCAGTATTCCCTTCAATGTGTCTATCAGAACATTTTCCGATCAAAACCAGGGCCTTAAAAACAACTTGAAATATTGATATCTTCATATGTCACATTTTTTAGATTTTCATATCAAGATCCTTGTGTTTTGATAGTATTTGCGGAAGATCTTAAGAGATTCATTTCTGTCTGCAGGAACAGCCATGTCAATAAGAAAGCAAATTCTGTTTTGTGGTCTTTGATCACGATGTCTGGACGACAAAATTTGATTCTTCTGTCTTTGTGTATTGTAAAAAAAAAGAAACAACATAAATTTCTTACAGTTCCTAAGTCTGTAACCGGTTATGTGTGGTGTTTTGGCAACAACAACAACAACAGCAATAATAATAATAATAATAATAATAATAATAATAATAATAATAATAATAATAATAATAATAATAATAATTATTATTATTATTATTATATTTCGTGTATTTTCGGATTCAAATTATATTTCCTAGAGTATTCATAAATGCTAAACATGGCATGATACCCATGTCTTCTGTTCTCAATATATTGGTTGTGCAATGCTTTTCTTTGTGTATTAAACCCAGTTACACTAAATATCTCTTTCAATACAACAGATTTGTTTGTCAATTGCCCGAACGTAAACAGTAGGTACACGTCCTCTGGGGAATAAAGTACTGTGCCTCTATTTTCATGGGCGAGAATTCTAGGATAGAATCATAGACATGTGTTGTTTTTGTTACATTTATCTTTTTTTTTATTTTAAAGGATGAGATATCTAAGACCGTTCGGAATCACATTTAATAATAATAATAATAATAATAATAATAATAATAATAATAATGATAATAATAATAAACATGCTGCATAGGATCAATGCTTGCTAACTGGAAATCACCAAGCACACATGCTGAAAAATTGTGTTAACCTGAAATGCAGATTCTCTGGTAAATATCCAGAAACAATTAATTATCTTATGTCAGATTTCACAGTGTTACGTTACATTGAATATAAAGCACGACATGACAGATTGTACAAATATCTGCACTTGAATATATGCAGCTTTTACGGAAAGGAAACTGTAAGAAACTGGTATGATCATCACCCACATACGGTTACAGAGATCGAACCTATTACAATTTTATGGGACATTATCATACACAGAGCGAGAACAATGGAAGCTAATCTCCCAGACATCGGAATCAAAGCTCAAAAGAACTAAATGTGCTTTCTTATTGACATGGTAGTCCTTGCATATTTTAATGTATCTTTGAAGAAGATCAAGAAACCATCAACATACAAAGATCTTGAAGTGGAAATCTAAAATTGTGGCACTAGGACATCAATAATTCCATAGCATCTGAAGGCACAATGAGTCACTCTCTTGGAGGTTATCATTAGCGATGCTGATGAAAGGCATAAAGGAGTCTCTCAGATTATTAATGGAGGGCAGTTTTGTTTTGAAATCGTTAAGATCAACTAGCAATTAATAATAATAATCTTAATAATAGTTTTGAGATAAAATGCTATATTCTGAATCCTTTTTAGATAACACTCAGGTTAGATGATATAATAATAAGAACAGCGAAACTTTCCTAAGGTCTGCATTGATATGATCGACGAAAGTTCTGGTGAAAATCTTGGATTGATTAGAACACTTACAATTAAACGATCGACACTGATACTTCTGGTGCGACAATAAAATGATTTAGTATAATAAAAAATAATTAGACAGTTTTGAAAAAGTACTCGGTTTGATCAAGAAGGGATGTCCTGTGAGTAGAAAGTTCTTATATTTGGTTTGATTTGCTGACAACAAATATCTAATGTAGGTCATCAGTTACTCCTTGTGGCAACAGTAATATGACAATAATAATAATAATAATACAAGGTCTGAATACAAAGGTACTGAATACAAACCCCAGCATGAGAGAATGGGCCAATATCTGCACTGGAAAATCTGCAACATTTACATAAAGGAAGCTGCAATAAATTGGTATGAACACTACCCAGACCAGGTTCGGAGATAGGGCCTGTAACTATTTTATGGGACTTTACAATACAAACAGACAGAACAATCAAAGCTAATCGCCCAGACATCGTGCTTAGTGACGCCAAAGACAAAAAACGCCTCGTTATTGACATGTCAGTCCCTGCAGACTGTAATGTATCTTTGAAGATCTTCAAAAAGCTATCGAATTACAAGGAGCTTGAAATCGAAATTTCAAATATGTGGCAGATGGGAACATCAGCAATCCTCTTTGTAGTTGGAGCAATTTCTAACCTGCGGTCTCTAGGTAGAACCCGGAAAGAAATAATTACACAACAGATATTAAAGAAAATAAAACAACAATAATAATAGTAATAATAATTTGAAACGGATCCTTCAACCCAAGCTAGAAGAGTGATTTCGGTATTATTGAAAAAAGAATATATATATATATATATATATATATATATATATATATATATATATATATATATATATGTGTGTGTGTGTGTGTGTGTGTGTGTGTGACTATTGACGTCCATACTTAGAGGCGACTGTCTGTTTTATGCTAGACGCAATCGTCAGGCCACGAGTGCTGTTATTTTTCTAAAGTATATATAAATAGCCGAGAAAAATAACAGCACTCGTGGCCTGACGATTGCGTCTAGCATAAAACAGCCTGACGCCTCTAAGTGTTGACTTCAATGTTTACTTTTATTTTTACACACGCTCTATCTCTGATATTGAGCACTTTATCCTATAAATATAGCACAACTTAAGACTATATATATATATATATATATATATATATATATATATATATATATATATATATATATATATATATATATTCGTTTTTTTTTTCCTGATGTTCTGCAATCATCTCCAACAATAATCTCTCGTATCATTTCTTTTGCTTAGTAACTCTTCGTCATCCAGTCTAAGGTATCTGAAATGTCATTTTAGATTAGCCACCACTTTTAGATGGAATGCCAAACAGGCAATAATGTGCATGTTCAACAACTTCTTTTTTCAGTGCTAAGCTGTATATTGAACAAATGAACAACCTCAAAGAGGCAATTCCACTGAAATGACCGGACCGGCGACACATTGTGCTTATTCAACATGACAATGCTGCTCCCCACTTCGCTAACATGATCAAAGATGCAATTAAAGAGCTCAGTTGGGGAGTTACGCCACACTCAACTCATTCTCTAGACGAACTGATTTTTGAGCGCTTTTTCACATTTTAAGGGGTGTTTCATTCAACAACGATGTAGAGTTTAAAAGGTGGCTAGTTGATTTTGGGGATCAAGACAGCGATATCTATCTTCCAGGCATTGAACTGTTAGCGGATCGTTGCTAGGACGTCGTAACCAATGAAGAGGAATAGATTATAGAATGATTCATCAAAACTCACAATAAAAATATGTATCAAATTAAATATGTGTGGCATTATTGAAAACATTTACAATACTGAGATGAATGTTAAAGTATTTAGGGGACGAAATCTCACTTAATCTCTAATATATGTCACTAATTATTACATTCCGGTACAGTCAATAAAAAATTAAAATAAATCGCCCACCCACTCAAATCCAGGTAAGTCTTACGACCTGTTAATCTAGATCACCTACATTATTGACGTAGTTTCTTAATATAATTAGCAGGATTGTATCCATTACTGGCTTACTAGGCCAGTCGGGTAGCGTAGACGCACGTGGTATCCCATTTATTTCGTTTAATTCTGGTGATCACTCAAGAACAAATGTTTCAACACTATCTGGTTGTATACATTAATTAATAATATTAGTTGTAAGACAAGTTTTCAGATAAGTTGCAAAGTTGTCAGCGGAGATTTCAACACTCATTGAGATGTTATAGTATTAAGATCAACGAAAATATCTCAAGGACTGCAGTAATTAAAATCAACGAAATTGCAGACTGCGAAAATTTAATGAATGATCAAGTTACGAGGGTTGACAATACGCAGGCAAACAGATGTCAACAATAATAGTGTTGTGCAAAACGCATCGACAACAAAATAAGAATGTTTGCAATGTCACTTCGATGACAGTATTGATCAGGATAATAACGGTTAGAGTCTTAAAAAGATTATATTAGATTTTAAATATCTATCACATTTTAAAATCGAATTTAAAAAAATAATGATTTGGGGTTAACTGATATATTTAATCAAGATAAAATCTTCATTAATTATTGATTATATAATCACATATTCTTGATCCACCGTGCCTAATTCTTTTCTGGATTTGATGTAAAGAACATCAACAGAAAATGTACACATAGATATTAGGCCATCTGATGAGAAAGAAAACAAACATAAAACATAAAAGTTATTACTGATTTTACTTAAGAATCGAAATGCTCTAAATGTGCTCCATATGCCCACATCCTAACACAAAAGTTATTAGAGTCCTAAAAACGTATTGTATCCCAAGTAGCAAGATAGAGAATCAAAGGAAAAAAACACGAAAGCAAATATACAGAATTAAGTAAAAAATTAAATTTTTAATGGATAAAAGTATAAATTAAATAACACACACAAACACACGTATATATATATATATATATATATATATATATATATATATATATATATATATATATATATATATATATATATACACCTAGTGAGCCAGACTACCTAGGTTTCACATAAACGGCTCGTCAGGGCCTTCCCTGACGATCCGTTTAGGTGAAACCTAGGTAGGTTTGTCTAGGTGTATCAAGGTCTGCTCTATGGTTGTATTGAGCTCTTTTGTTAGTTAGTTGTTTACTCGTATCGGTTTTTTTTTCTTTGGGCTTCAAACCTGCATCTGTGAAATTTTTTTCGACAGAATTTCACGTTTGTAGCTCTTTCTTTTTTTAAAACCTTTTTTTTTCCCTCGAGATTGATTTGATTATTGGCAAATAAAAAATTCAAGGGTTTTTCGAAACGAGTTTATTTATCTATATTTGTATATATATATATATATATATATATATATTTTCAAACTAAGTCCGTACTTTCATCTATGTGTAAAGATGTTCTACCCCACCACCATATTAACTCTGTTATTTATCATTTCAAATGTAGTTGTGGATGCGACTACATAGGTAGAACGACACAGCGGTTGGACGTTAGAATTAAACAACACGTACCTGCTATAATACTGAATAAAAAATTTTCTTTGGGTGATACCATTCGTAACACGTATGGGTCTTCGATTGCGGATCACTTTATAAAGAATCCTACTTGTGCGTTGAATTTCAGTGTGAACTGGTTTTCTGTTTTGGCCAGTTCGCACTCGCCATTCCATCTTAAGGTGTTAGAGACGCTTTACATCAGGTTCAGGCAACCTACTCTTTGTAAACAAAGAGATTGTTTGCTTGGACTTGCTGTGCTGCGTTTCTAGCATCTTGGTTGGTATAACTTTTATAATAATTTATTTCTTCCTGCCCAATCATTCATGTCATGCATAACAGACTTCTTTTCTTTTCCTCATAATTTCCCCGTTAACAGTTCTGATGAGAGGGGACGAAACCGGTCGACTGGTGTTTGTTTTATTTTAAATCTATCATGGTCCATAATATAACATTTCTTGTTTTTAATGCCTTAATATATATATATATATATATATATATATATATATATATATATATATATATATACAAGTATATGATTGGTGTATATGGAATGAATTCCAATAACCAACAATTACTAAAAAATTTATAACATAAATATGTTATAAAATCACTACAACGTCATCACTTGATAAGACACCGAAGGTGTTGAAACAAAATGGCTATTTTTGTAGTGATTTTATAACATATTTATGTTATAATTTTTTTTTTCTTTAAAAATAAATAATTATATATATATATATATATATATATATATATATATATATATATATGTGTGTGTGTGTGTGTGTGTGTGTGTGTGTTATAAAATTATTTTTTTAACGTATGCTATACGTAAGAGTTAAAGTGCTTGATATCAAAGATACTGCGTATGTAAATATAAAAGTGAACATTGATATCAACACCAATCGTTTATTGATCTCAGTGTCCACTTTTATATTACTGCTTCGTTTGTTCGCCCCATTGTGTTAATAGCAGATTTACAAAGAAACGTAAACTGTTCGGATAACCGAGACGAAAACTTACAGTGGATGATCTCGCAATCAAAGTAATTCCTATACACGTTCGCAGATTGATTTCTCTTGTAATTAAATTAGCATTTTTCACGCGAAGTACTGGTCAGATTCATGAAGATGAGTAAGGCGATTTATCTCTTGATTTGTAATTAAAGATTCTGTTAATATAATCTTTTTGTTGGGGCGCACCCACCTTCTCATCAGAATGGACTGACCTCTCTACTACTAATAGGA
This sequence comes from Acanthosepion lycidas, assembly GCA_963932145.1. Classification (NCBI taxonomy): domain Eukaryota; kingdom Metazoa; phylum Mollusca; class Cephalopoda; order Sepiida; family Sepiidae; genus Acanthosepion; species Acanthosepion lycidas. Next base: position 28,976,221 of record OZ010582.1, read on the forward strand.
CAGTTGTATAGAGTTCTCGGGGAGATCAGGTGACCATCACACTTCCGTCTCTGTACCGGAAAATACAGTAGGACTTTATATTCTTTCTTATTGTGATTTACTAACCTACGTTCGTTTGACTACTACTCTCTCCATTGTAAATACCTCTTCGAATATACCAGTATTTTTCCCTACGTATGTGTTTGTCCTTATTTCAATACACTCACGCGGAAACACTCAACATCTCAACACTTTTATTACATGCTTCATGTTCCCTATCATATATTCATTGTAGCAAGTATGTGATATAGTAAATTCCCTTCATTTTGTAGCTTATTTCTAATATACTATTTCTAATAATATTATGTTTCACACACACACGCACACACATATACATACATATTCCATTGATCGCACATCTCATAGTTTCATTTTAATTACAATCGTCAGGCACGAATTTTGGGAATCCACCGCTTGTTTAATATTTCTGGTCATCGCGACATATTTTATTGTTAGTGTGGATTATTATTGTTGTTAAGTATTTTAATTAGTTGTAGTTTAATTTTGGATCTGAATTTAGGCCCAGATTAACATTTAAGATTGAAAATAAGATTACAAATAAGAATAAAAAAAAAAAACGTTTGGAAATCAAGAGACGTAATTCTTTGTATGAAAATCAATAAACAATTATAATAATATTAATAAAATATGCAGTGATAAAATAAAATTAATATACTAATAAAAATAATTCATAACAATGAAAAAATAAAATAAAAACTTAAATATGGTCATATAAATAATAAATTAATTAATTAATAGATATATAAACATAATAATGATATTAATAAAAAAGATCTTGGTAGTAAAACTAATAGTAAAACAAGATAAAAACAATAACAATGGTTATATAGTAAAATGTTAATAATAAGATAATTATAATGAATGTAAATTGCATAAATGTTAAATGCAATGCAGTCTAATAATAACAATAGTTATAAATTAAAGATAGCAAACATAACATATTAAAATATTAATAGAAATAAATTATAATATCAATACTAATATCCCTTGTACCTTGGCCAGGCTAGGCTATATGAATCTGGGTCTACGTGCTTTAGTTCTAGGTAAGCAGATTCTCATTAACTCACTTCTCTTGTTTAATTGATTTTGGATTGTTGATATGTTTAGGAAATTAGTTTGTCACCTTTATTTGAGGAGCGGGATGTGTCTTTCGTCTGGCTCTCATCCCAATAAACTGTTGAGCTAGGTTGCAACTGCTAAGGGCCAGAGCCCGCGCCCACATAGCTCTGGGGGTCGTTGAAGCATGCAAGCCGTCCTACCACATCAAGGCGACACGGATTTTTTTACATTACTGCCCTAGTATTTATTGGAAAACAATGATCTAGACGGCTATTCCTATGTTTTTGAGTTGATTAATCCATTTTCCGCATCGAAAATGTCAAAATGTACTCGAAATGAGGTAAACAAAAAATTTAATCTTTTTACAGCTCTTCAATTCAGACCAACTTTCCTAAACACTTATTTTTAATTAGAAACCTGAGAGTTTTATTGCATCTCCTTCTCAAGTACAAATCACATTAATGCAGTTCTACAATTTCCTTTAAAATCATTCAGGTGATTCAAAAGTATACAAACATATGTGAAGGACAATGGTACAACCCCACAGTGGAATGTAAATACCAAAAACATGTAATCGTCAGAAGAGAGATAAAAGAACGAGTAAAACATTATTAGGTTGGAACATCAGTTCTTAATAAATGGTTTATTCAGCAGACGAACCGTAGGACATATTTCTTCAGTGTTCACTTCTAACGATATTAGTGCTGAGTGAAATAGTCTAGCCAGTTAACCATGTGGCATGTTCTGATGTCTACTGTGGCGGCAAGTTTCAATAAATCATCAGTATTCATGATAACGTGTATTGTCAGTAGTGATTCGAACTCGAGATGATAACACTGAACGACATTTTCGATGTAGCATATTGCGTGCAGACGCATTTCTATACGTTTGAACGAAAGGAAACTTGCTATTGAATTAAAAAAAAGCTGATTTGGCAGGTCATCCATTGTGGTGGACATTCGATTTTCACTGATAAAAATCTATGGAGATAGAATGGTTAGTGACTCGAGACGTGAAATCGGCGTGCAGATTTCGAATCCTACTTTTACTTTCGCGCAGATATGCCTGAGAAATCTATGAAGCGAACCATTTGCCGCAGCTATAAGATAAACCGTGGGTCTGACTGGGTTATTTGTGGTCTCCATTCAAGCCAGGCCGCAGGATGGGTCTCAACAGATTCCTGTTGTTTATAGATCTTAGTAATGTTTCTCATGTTTGCAGCCGATTTCCTTTGGTTTGGTTTATTTTGTTTGACGGCATATCAACCTCAATGGGTTATTTAATGCCGACAACATTTTTAGGGTAGATTCGTATTAATAGAATATGTATTCTTTGGTTTAGATTGGTTTAGTTTATTTTGTTTTACAGCATATCAACCTAGGTGGGTTATTCAATGACGACATTTTTAGTATAGATCCGTATGAATAGAATATGTATTATTTGGTTTAGATTCATTGGTTTATTTTGTTTTACGGCATATCAACCTCAATGAGTTATTTAATGCCGACAGCATTTTTAGGATAGATTCGTATGAACAGAATATGTATTCTTTGGTTTAGATTGGTTTGGTTTATTTTGTTTTTCGGTACATCAACCTCAGTGGGTTATTTAATGCCGACAACATTTTTAGGATAGATTCGTATGAACAGAATATGTATTCTTTGGTTTAGATTCGTTTGGTTTATTTTGTTTTACGGTACATCAACCTCAATGGACCACTCAATGCCGACAAAAATTTCTTATTGCTGGTAATATTTTGTTTTGTTAAAAATCTGTTTCTGGTAATATACTTCCTTCAAAATTGTATCACTTCAAGAAAGTATTGCTGATAATAGTTAACTATGTGCCTATAGCTTGGACCCTAACAGGTGCTACCACCCCGGGTCAGGGTGGACCTGGGAACACAAGCAATTAATAGGTGGACCCACGCTTCTCAAAACCTCCTGATCACAGGCTTTGCTGCTGGACGTAGTTTAACGTCTTACCCAGGACGCTGTTATCTGAAGTTATCATTGCAAGTGAAGGCCTAATTCAGTGGCCACACTCCATCTGAACATTGACGTTTGAAAATGGGAAAAGGAAGATTGTGTTGCGTTAATTGTCCAAGTATATGTCGGGAGATTTTTGTAGTCAATCCATCATGTATGTGGATTTCTGACCTTGAGAATCGCTAATACTATACTTGGCTTTTGCGTACATTCGAAAACTGACCACCTGCACTAATGAAATATAAGACCGTAATGAAGATATACCTATTTCAATGCATAGATCGACTCATAACACACAGCTTGCTTTAGCCTCATATAATTTTCACACCAGATGTCTGTTATGAGCATCGAACTAAACCTGTTAATACAGCGCATGCGTGCGGCTATGATTAAATATGTCCGTCTATAAGTGATGAGAATTTCTGTTCGGCTCTGCGTTAATGCAGTTTCTTCTAAATCAACAATACTTTTTTTTGCGTGATTCTGCCCATAGGTGGCGTGCTGAACGCAAACATCGACCCAATACATTACCAAAAATATTTATTCACATTTTCTTCATTTGCCTTTTTCCTTCTAAGTCACTAACAAAGCATTTTGCGGGTGCATTAGTGTGTGTGTGTCTCTCTCTCTCACTGGCTGTCGGATATTTTACCATCATTACTTCAGTATGTCATTTTCGTTTTTCTTCTTCAGAAATAATAAAGAATGAGAAAAAAAAAAGTGTACAAAAAATAAAAACGAAAAAGGCAGAATAGCGTGATGAAGAAATCATTTTCCTTCATGAGAATTAATCAATAGGATTTTGGAATGGTCTAATGTGAAAATATCCGTCCAGGCGATTCCATGCTATTCATCAGAGAATAAGCATTATCGGCAAAATAAGCACTAAATCATGGAAATTATCTATCTATCTATCTATCTATCTATCTATCTATCTATCTATCAATTTACACTTGTTTATATCTATCTATACAACTGAGATAAGCATATATATATAAGTATATATCTTTTATAAATATTAAGAACAATATTGGGGAAAAACATATGACAAAGTGGAAAAACTCGACTTTATCGGACGAGATTTCTTACGCCGGTGCAACTACTCATGCGTACGTATGATGGATACTGGAAACATATATATATATATATATATATATATATATATATATATATATATATATATATGAATTAATAAAGCATGAAATGTCTGAAACGAAACACTTTCAGTATCTATACAAATTCTTTCATATCTATCTAATTATCTATCCGCCGGTCTGTCAATCAACCTATTTTTCTAAAATTGTTTATATATACATATTTCTCTCTCTACACACACATATATATATATATATATATATATATATATATATGTATATATATATATATATATACAAACACACACACACACACACATATATATATATATATATATATATATATATATATATATATATATATATATATATATATATATATACGAGGCACGATTGAGTAGTGGATACGAACATGGACTGGGGAATGGGAGATTTGGGTTCTGTAGCCTTGAATCGCAACTGATCTAGGCGAAGACTAATCTGAATTCAAAACCTGCGGACTGTCGTTCTGGGGCACCAGGTCTCTGTACACGTCCCTTCAAAAAGTCTGTTTGCTTCTGCACAAAGCCTTCACCATTGTAATCAAATCATATGTGCTGGTGTCTGGCTGTCGGTTCCCATGAACTCAGCTGCTTGACCTTCAGACGTCGAATATGACGTGAGAGTTCACCACACATACACACACAAACACGCATATGTGTGTATGTCTGTCTATCTAAATTTCTTCATATATCTGTCTGTACATTCGCACCTATTTCACGTTCCTCATTATCTCTCTCTATATATATCTATCTCTATATCTATCTATCTATATATATATATATATATATATATATATATGTTCATGTGTGCATGTGCGCATAGGTGTGATTGTGTGTGCGCATGTGTGCTAAGCTAAAAAATATTCTATATAGAATATTTATTCATATTGTTTTGTACGTATATTAAATATGAACCGATACAAATGTCACATCAATGAATCGATTCTTATTCCAGCGCCTAAAAATACGCCATTAGGTCGTCAATAAAATCTCGTCTCCAACCATGTCGACAATCTGTATGTGATAATAAATGAAACATTGTGAAGTACTTGAACAAAACCGTGCAAAAAAAGACAGGAACTTCAACGCGTTTATTTAAAATGTTGATTCCGCCATATAACTTACGATTCGATGTTTTGAAACATACAATAGAATTAAAAGCCCAACGTTATCGCAGATTTCTTTTATCTAAATACAAATCTTCTGAATTTAATGAGTGTCTAATCGCTGAAACGAGCGCTTTAGGGTAATCAATTAATCATTTTTAAGGATTCGTTTAGTAGTACTTGAATACATAGTAGGGAAATTCTATTCGGGTGTGTCTAAAAGTTACTGAAAGAGAATATTTTTCAAATACGGCCAGTGCTTTGTGGCAGTTTTCATAATTTTATTATTAAGAGTTGGTTTCTTGTTTTTATCATATAACGTTTTTACTCAATTAAAATATTTTTGCAACTGGTGATATTAATGATCATCAAAAACATGCATATGATACGGCTCTCCAATTACAGAAAGAAAATTGTTCAGCACATAAAGAAAAACGTAAGAAAATAAGTTCAGCCTTGTTCATAGTAACATTTACTCAAGAGTAACTATATGGCAAACACACACACACACATATAAATATATACATATATATATATATATATATTTATATTATATATATATATATATATATATATATATATATATATATATATATATATATATATATATATATATATATATCATAAAAATATTCCATGGTTATAATTTATTACATTGCAATCCTAATCACGATTCAATTCATCAGACCTACAAATTTAAAATGAAATCGGAAAATATAATTTAATGGAATATTAATGTTTGATCATTTCATATTATTTTCTTACTCTGTCCTGGACATTGAGTTCTACCTGGACTCTATCCTCTTGGAAATGTCTTTATATATATATATATATATATATATATATATATATATATATATATATATATATATATATATATATACATACATTGACCACTAATATTATCCCTATATCTATCTATCTATCTCTTACTCTCTCTCTCTCTCTATATATATATATATATATATATATATATATGAATGTATGTATGTATATACTGTTTTTCCAAGCGTAGGATAGAGGTAGCAAAAACCGAAAGTATAAGAATCGAAACCCCTATTCAGTCGTAATTGCTCTAATGAGACAATTTTGCTAATCATTACATCAATTTGAAGTACACATGGTGATTTACTAAGCATATGTTGCATGTGGCCCAAGATGAGGTATCCAGGGGGGAATTGAACTTACTACTCAGTCGTAATTTTTCTAGGGAGACAAACTTCCTACCCACTGAAAAACGTTGTCGTACCCTTGTTGTATATATATATATATATATATATATATATATATATATATATATATATATATATATATATATATATATATACACATATATAAAGAAATATAGTCTTAAGGTGTGCTATATTTATGGAATATAGTGCTCAATATCAGAGATAGAGCGTGTGTAAATATAAAAGTGAACATAGAAGTCGACACTTAGAGGCGACAGTCTGTTTCATGCTATATGCAATCGTCAGGCCACATATAGCATGAAACAGACTGTCGCCTCTAAGTGTTGACTTCTATGTTCACTTTTATATTTATATATATATATATATATGTGTGTGTGTGTGTGTGTGTGTGTATACAGAAGCTGAATTAATCAATATATATATATATATATATATATATATATATATATATATATATATATATATGTATTCTTTTATTTTATCACCCTGCCAGATTCCGATCCATATTTAATATGTATATATAAACCTAGTGAGCTAGAACCTACCTACCTATGTTCCGCCTAAAGGATCATGATAGTTAAATTATCATAAAATCAGAAATAAAAAAAAAATTGTTTTTTTTTCCTTTTTTTATTTTTTGGTTGCTGTTTTTTCCAATAAAGTATCATTTGGGCCTACCCACTTTACCCATTATTAACCTGAGGATCCGCTAGGTGAAACCTAGGTATGTAGGTTCTCATTCACTAGTGATTTTCGGTTTTGCTCAATTCAGTCTTTTGAGCACTTTTTTCGTTTTAGCTTAAGTTACTCGTCGGGGTTTTTTTTTGTTGTTTTTGCTTGACATTTCCGTGTTGATTGATTATTTTCAACGAGTACGGATATTGTTATTATTTTCTTTTTTAATTGAATTTTTTCCACCTGATATCCTTTTTTTCTATATTTTATATTTACAAATAATATTATCTGTGTTTTGTCAAATCGCCCGAGTACAAATATTAAAATTTAAAAAAAATCCATAATTTTATATATATATATATATATATATATATATATATATATATATATATATATATGGCAGACTTTCCTATCATGAACGATAAATGAGGGTCACCATTGAATTTCGTTTTACACTCATACATGATAGTATTGTGGAGACAATCAGTTAAATGAAACACATACTTCATTTGTGCTTTCTTATGTGTGATGCTAGCACTGCCTTGCTGCAGGTGAAAATTCACACTGATACATGCAATTTGTTAAATCAGGATTTTGATGGTGTCTCTGCTTCAGAGCTTGACGAAGCTGATCACGGTGCTTCAGTATAATGTTTCCAAAACCTTTTCAATAATGAAACTTGTATTACGCCACTCCTATCGGTTTGATGCTTGGGCTTCCCAGGTATTCATTTCAAATTTGAAACATTTCAAGTTGTCTTTCAATTTTCTTTGTAGCGTAAGAGTGGACGTCCAACTGTACGCTTGAAGTTGGGTAGTTGTCCATACAGCACCATTTTTGGATGCCTAAGCTCATCCATTGTCACATGACCATACCATCTAAGTTTTATCTTTGCTAGAATGGTTTCAATGTCTGTGACGAGGTTACATCTCTTCAGTATAGCATTCTTCTTGACCATGTTATCCCAATTTATATCATATATGGCACGAAGACAGCGCGTGTGAAAGGCTTCATGTTAATTTATATGGTTGCGTTACAGGGTCCAAGTTACAGCACCATAGAGAACGGTTGAGAGAACGACTGATATATATATATATATATATATATATATATATATATATATATATATATATATATATATATATATATATATCGATCTTAACTCAGGGATACGTCGTTAGTGTTCCATAACCTATGTTTAAGTTTACCTAATGCTGGCTATTCTGGATTGGATTTCTCTGTCCATTTTTTTCTATCAGCAGAGACTGTTGATCCAAGATATGTGAACGCCTCAGCAGTTTCAATGCCGTACCATCAATGAATATAGAATGATTTGTAAGAGATGTATTACCTGTTATCGGCTGGTACATTAGCACAGTCTTCTTTATGTTGAGTCCAAATGCTTTCGCTGTTTCAGAGAATTTGTCAAGGTGAGTCTGAATGTGTCCCAGACTGTGTGATAATAGGTCAGCATCATCTACAAGAGAACTTGCAGGCAAAGTTTTGATTGTGCTTTAAAACATTCTCGACTTTCCGAAAGATTTCTTTTCTTCGTGAAACGAGATAATATAGAACATTTTTTCTGGAATACGTAATTTTGACAAAAGTCTCCAAAGAGCAGTTCGAGATACAATATCCAAAGCCTTTGTGAAATCTACAAAAACAGCAAATAAATGTTTGTTTTGTCCCCGTATATTTTCCTTTACACACACAGACACACACACACACATAATAAATAATATCAAAATGAATTGCAAAAACGAACGTATTTATGTAAAACCCATATATATATATATATATATATATATATATATATATATATATATATATATGTATGTTTGTATACACCCTTGTGCACATTAATTGAAAGTACCGATTCAGTTTCCTTTTTTTCACCATGCGGTCTGTTTTAGACCCACTGGAGTGACAGGGTGTAATCTATTTCTATTTTTCCTACAATAGAGCATCTGCCAAGAGAAAATCGCGTACCAGCTGCCGGCCAAGTTTCGATTATGCTTTAAGACATTACTGATTGTATAGATCTCCACTTGTTCTGAATTCAACATTGACTCCTTCACTTAAGTCAGAGAATTTTTTTCAAGCACAGCAGAAAAGAAAAGTGCAAAGAGAAGAGGAGCAAAAACGCAACATTGCTTTGTACCGTTGGAAATGAAAAAGGCGTCCGATTGCTCACTTCCCGACCTTACAAAAGTTTTCGTTCCTTCGTGAAACAAGATAATAATCAATAGAATTATTCGGGAAAACGTAAATTTGAAAAAAACTTTCCAAAGAGCAGTTCGCGATACGGCATCGAAAAGCCTTTGTGAAGTCTTGTGCGGAGTTTTTCCTGTAGTGACATATTGTTTTGCTCATTTCCATAATAAAGACGACGGGGTTTTAAGATATTATCTAGCGGCAGAACGACATCCCTAGCCAGGATCCCCTACGTTCTGAAAAGACTCTCTAACGTTAAACCAATTGCCGAGAGCATCTGGTTAATATATAAACCCCATGATCATTGATTATTGCGAAATATTTTGATGAAATATTGTGAATCGTCGTATGCAACCTTTCTACCTTACTGTGATTTGTGGGTGGTAGAACGATGTCGTCGCGTGGTATATATTTAAAACTTTGATGTGTGTGCCAAAGTGGGGCCCACAGAAGTAAAACACGGAACACGGATTAGATGTAAGAAAGATATATTAACAACAGGTTACAGAGATAGTGTAAGTTAGTGTCCAACACTGGTAGTCGTACGAGACTCTCACTGTCTCTCTGTGTCACTCCCTGTCACTCTCTTGTAGAGTGCTATGTCGCCTACTTAATATAGGCCTGGAAGAGTCTATTGTATAGGTAGTTTCCGGACTCACAATAAACTTCTAGCGTCTTTTTCATAACTTTATTTTCTGTAGCGTTATCTATTACTAATTGAAGAAGGGGCCCGAATATAGGGAACGTTTCATCGACTAATATGTGGAGGATCATATAAGCATTCCTATTTGGTACTGCAAATGTCTCAGGCCAGCCTGAGTACATATCAAGGTCATGACGTACTGGTTTCCTGATAGGATCTATGGGTAAGATCACGAATTTTCTAAGGCTATCTTTGCGAAAAGAAAAGTCAGCATATCGTACTCTTGTATACGGGGGTTAGAGATTTCGCAAATTTCTTGTTTAGTAAGGGATACACTTCCCTACAAAATCCACAGCATCTCTAAACATACATGGCCAGAAATACTTCAGTTTGATCGCTTGAAACGTCTTCTCCGTTCCCATGTGATCATTATCATCATAGTACAGCACGATAACGCTCTTCCTAAGATGTGATGCGATGTAAATCCTGACTATCGGTTCGTCGTCTGGTTGAGATAAATAATACACAACTTCGTCTAATGTATTTTTGTTCTAACCTCACCCTTTTGAATTCTACACGTGAGTTCTAAAAAAAAAAACAAAAATAAAAACTTTATCTGCATCCTGTTTTCTCATTATTTCTATGCACGGAAATGTGGGTTTTCTCTTGGGGAATTGTGTAAGCCTTCTTTGTATGTAAACTGTCAGGCCTCGAAGTTATTCGAGATAATATCGCTATCCTCATATGTCGTATCATGTACGTTGACTTGCTTTATTAAATTATCTTTAGGTGCATCTACCGACTGCGCACACGTTATCCCCACTTTTTGAGTACTCTATATTACAGTTATAGCCTGCTATACTCAAAGCCTACAACTCGACTTTTTTGTTCTGAATCGGAGAATTCAAAAGATACTGCAAATGCTTATGGCCTGTGTAGCTAGTGAAATTCACACTGTAAAAGTTGTGGAGTTTTTGCAAGGCGTAGTGGATGCCATACGTTTTCTTTTCAATAACTGATCGCCTCTGTATATCACTCTGTTCGTGAAATAAGATATGTACATGTTTTTCCATTTCTCTTTTCATTTCTTCATCATATATCTTCTATGTTAAGCAAGCTCTGATCGCTAAGTGCGATGCATCTGCATAAAGTTTATATTCTTTGTTCAGATCTCAGTACGCTAGCGTCATCGATTCGGACATCATATCTTTCAAACGATCGAATATTTCCTGACATTCATTATCCTACCTAAAACGTGCGTGTTTCCTAGTTAATCTAATTAACGGTTCTGCTTAGCTAGAGAATCCTGGGTTAAATCTTCTGTAGTAGGAGCATGTATCGATTAACCCCTGAACATGTCTAACAGTAGTAGGAGTGGCTACAGACCGTATAGCTTTTACTTTATGAGTATCTTGTTGAATTACCGTAACAATGATTTTTAACCCTATGTATTGTGTGTCTGTTTTAAGAAATCTATATGTAGACGGTTTTAATTTCGAATTGGGCTTCCTTAAGATGTTGAAAACGATTGAATATCTTCTAAGAAATCAGAAAACATTTAATGGCGTCCAAATAGTACAGAGAGTGTTATGTCCCTGTAAAACATTTTTTTGTCATGTGACATGCGTGATGCATGCTTAGGCAATCATGTATCTTTCGATACATGACTGACGAGGCAGATTTTTTTTCCCGCAGTAGGTTGTCATTTCATTCTGTGGTAGATCAGTTGCCATCCAAGGCTATAGAACACGGTTTGTCTTAATATTTACCCATATCTGGGAGGAGATAAGAAGAGGATTCATAGGTGCTTGAATGTAATGGATTCGACTGGAATTCAAACTTGGCTCTCCGATTCCTCAATCCGAGCCGCTATCGATTGCTCTACTGTGCCTCCTCCGTGTATATATATATATAAAAAAAATGCTGGATATTAATTCCTGAAATACAACCGGCGTGTTCGCCATTCCAAACAGCATAACGGTAAAGTGGAATAAACCCCGATGACACGTGAACTTTGAACGTGATCTTTCCTTATTTTCGTAATGTAGCTCTATTATCCATAATCCGGATTTTTAGTCTAATTTGGAAAATTGCCTAGCTGAGCCTAAAAATAGTGGATGGACATATTATTTACAGCCTTAAATTCTATACAAATTTCCTTACTACCATCCTTCTTCTCTGCGGACATCACTGGGAAATCCCAAGTATTTCTAGATCTCTCTATAATCCTTACATCTGACATTTCTACTTAAGCGTCATCTACTAGCTCTCTTTGTGTGAGGTGTACGCGATATGGACGTTTTTTTGATAGGAAGATGTCCATCGGTGTTGATCCACATTTCCCTGTAACTAGCCTACCTAAATCTTTGTCATTCGTAACAAGTAAATTCATATTTTTTCTTTAGCAGCTTATGTATCAGGATCCTAAACTTTCTGGCACGTTAATTGGTCTAATTCTCCCTCTTCGACATGAGGCTGTTTCGTCTCTGTTTAGGAGGTGATATCTACATTGTCTACCTGGTTAAACCCTGTTATCGGGCATCATCGTCTTAAAGTAGCTGTTTGGTTCTTATTAATGACCATGATTTGCAGGATTCTGCACGTCGCACGTACTGTCACTACCGCGCTTGCTACAAAAACGCCGCAAAGGTTGCTAACGAAACCCGATTTTAATTGTTCAACATCATACGACTTCAGTAACTTTTCCCATTAAACTTTGCATGAAATAGAGCTTTAACTTAACAGGACGATATATTCTGGCTATGGACGAAATGTACATGTTTTCTTCTCATAATGCACGTAGTGCTCTTAAATCGAAATAGCCCCATTTTCCTGTAGCCAGTCCCGCCTCAATATTATCGCCCTATTTAAGTTTCTCATTACATAAAAGTTATGTGGTGTGAGCTGGCTGCCGATGTCAACTTGTAATCGTGCCTGCCCATCTATCTATAGAGGAGTACCGTTCACCGTTTGTAGACTTACCTCTTTCTTCACTATTTCTGGTTTGGGTTGCAGTACGCTATAAACTCTCTTATATATGACTGATACTTCTGCTTCCGTCTCTACGAGAGAATGTATCCTTAGCCTAATCCTAACTGAAGTCGGTGAGCCCATATTTTCGATTGCATATATCGATAGTTACTTTCATCGCTCAGAGGGCCACTTCGGACCGGACGTTCCCAGTTTCCCGAAAGCAGTCGCTTGCATGTTCATCTAATGAGACCTACACCACCGCATTCCCAGCAGATAACTACACTTCTGCTTCTATCAACTATCTCCTCAGGTCAAATATGAGTTCATACCTGGTTATACCTTTTTGTATCGTATATATCTGGTGGAGCAAATCATTTGTCCCTGGTATCCCTTTCTATCCTGTGATGAGCTTCTACATTAGGCCTTCTCCTACCGTGACAAACCTTAATGTGTTCGTGCACGTGTTCCCTACATAAGTCTAATCAAACCCTTTGTCTCAACTTAATCTCCGCTGCTGTCTTTGTCATACGCAGCCTCTAGCTTCTCCGGTTGTTCTCTGAAAAGCCACCATTTATAATATCTACATTATCTAATCCATCTATGAAAAAATTCTTAAGCTGCAATGCTACTATTAGACTCCCACGGTCTGCTTTCACGTAACCCCTATATGCTAATTCAAATAACCTATCCATGTTATGAGGGTCTACTCTCTCTTCGCAGTACTATGCAAGCGCCGACTTTAGTACCTCCCTAATTATCTGCGAACGGTTCGCATCAGGCTTTGGATGTATCTTCCTGTAGCACCATTAGGACCTGTGAGGAATCGACGAGTAAAATGCTGGGGTAGACGAATATATATTTTCTTCTTCTTCAATGTACCGTGGACCTTCAGGACGTGGGCGATCACAGCTTTCCCCTACTTCATTTCCTTTTTACTTACTAACAATGTTTATACTAGCTCGTTAATTAGGTTATCCACTGCTTTCCTCCTCCTCTCTTGCCGTCAGTATATACTGTGAGTTCGTAAACTCAAACTCCTCATTTCTCATTACGGGCTCTAGAATTTCACTTATATCTTTCTGATTGTAATTATAAATGTTCTTTTCGTTTTCATTTTATGAATATATGGTAATCGTATGGTAGTATTAAGGGTTTCCTTATAAAGAAGTATTCGGTATTAACTATTAGGTTGGTGCAAAAATAATGACTTAATAATGTCGTTTTATGACGTATTTTTAACGTCAAAAAAAGACATTATTACGTCATTATTTTTGCACCAACCTTATAATACTACCATTTTACGGTCATTCTTAGCCCGATTCTACTAGACTGGCTTATCGCTCTCACCCTTTCACTATTGAAACTGTTAAATGTATCTGTCTCTTCTACTCCAATATCTTCATGTCTCGCACTTTCGCCTTTGGAACCCCCCTCTACTTTTCCTGTTTCCCTGATAGCTATAATCTCCAACTATTCAAATGTAATGTCAATCGACGTCTACAGATGGCATGATCTATCCCCTATCCTTCTCTTCGTCCTTTCCTCTATCACTCCTATTTACTCTAGCTCCAACTCTTTATAACCCCTGGCGTGCTAGTGGCTTCATGCCTTTCTTGGGGGTGAAACGCTTAACAAAAATTATTGCAATGTAATTCTCTTTATTAAAAATATATCAAAAACAAAATATACTTTTCTGAAAAGTTATTTGATGAATATTACCTTATTTTACGTATAATTAATCTGATTTTAAACAAATATTATTTACCTTAAGTTAAAATATTGTAAAAATGCAGTTGTTATCCCGTAGCAAAATGTTTATTTAATCTGTTCGTGTGTTGACAGCTTTATGAGTGATTGATGTTCATCTAATATTATTATACGGGGATTTTATTCATAAAATATAATTGAATATACGGTGTACGCCTTTTATATATGATTTTTTAAGTACTCAGTAATCTTTCAAATTTCAGAAAATATTCTCTGTAATCTGATGAATGTTAGAAAATAATATAAATATGAGTAGACATACCAGCTGAAAGTCTAAAGACATTCAAGTGTACCAGAATGCAACAGCTATCCGACCATCCATCTAACTATATATATATATATATATATATATATATATATATATATATATATATATATATATATGATAAAATATAGTTTTAAGTTATAGAGTGTATGCAAATATAACAGAGAACATGACATATAATAAAAAAAAGCTGGGTAAACAACCAACAAATCGCCTATACAAAGTAAACCTATATATAACTGCAGAACACAGAATAAATGCTCCTTAAACGTTAATTGATTACAGAACAGTGTAATATACCAAGCTAATGCAAAATCAGTAGACAACGAAGGAAAGTACACATAGGTGTAACTGATGGACAATGGAAACAAAGAAACTGTGCACACGAAACATCCTTTACAAATAGTAAATGCCCGAACAGGACAATACTTTCTAAACATAAAGAGATTAAAAACATAAAACAAATCAACAATAATAAATACAATAGTAATAAAAACAACAACAGTGTACAACAACAATCCAAAATGTCTAAACTCTACCTGGATGAAAAAATAGCTATAATTACATTCGTAAACTACTAAATAAACAATCAGATCTCATCTGAAAATGTCGACAAGAAAACAAATTTTTACTACGTTAATTAAAAATCGCGAACTGAATTCGAACTAGAATAAACGAAAATAAATAATTAAAATAAATAAACAAAAACAAGTAAAATAAATTTGTCCAAACAAATAAACTAAGTAAATAATAAACAAATTAACGAAGCACACCGCTCTAAATGAGCGTTAGAATAATACCCACAATGTAATGGACTACTCACAATGCTTCACTGATCAGTATATGCAAAATGGGGAGCAAGAACACAATGCACACGGCCTGACGATTGTGTTTAGCATAAAAGAAAATGTCGCCTGTTGGTGTTGACTTAAATGTCTAATTATATATATATACATTTCGTCCCCTCTCATCAGAACTGTTAACGGGGAACTAAAATTATGAGGAAAGAAAAAGAAAAAGTCTGTTATGGATGACATGAATGATTGTACAGGGAGAAATAAATTATTATAAAAATTATACCAACAAAGATGCTAGAAACGCAGCACAGCAAGTCCAATATATATATATATATATATATATATATATATATATATATATATATATATATATATATACAGTGTATCACAAAAGTTAGTACACTACTCACATTTCTTCAAATATTTAAGTATATCTCTTCATGGGACAGCACTGAAAAAATTACTTTTTGACACAATGAAAAGTAGTCTGTTTGCATCATATATAACAGAATTAATTTCTTTTACCTTAAAATAACTCAAAATATAGCCATTAAAATCTAAATCCCTGGCAATAAAAGTGAGTACACCCCTAAGAAACTACACGCCTAAATGTTTAAATTGAGTACTGCTTTTCATTTTCCCTCCAAAATGTCATGTGTCTCATTAGTGTAACTATTCCCATGTGTTTATGGGGAGCAGGTGTATTTAAATTTGTAGTGCAGCTCTAACACTCTCCCTTACCGGTCACTGAAAGTTCCAACATGGCACCACATGGAAAATAACTCTCTGAGAATCTTAAAAACGTATTGTTGCACTACATAAAGATGGCCAAGGCTACAAGAAGATTGCCAACACCCTGAAACTGAGCTACAGCACAGTGGCTAAGATCATCCAGCATTTTAAAAGAGCAGGGTCCACACTGAACCGGCCTCGGGTAGGTCGTCCAAAGAAGCTGAGCGCACGTGCTGAGCATCACATCCAAATGCTTTCTTTGAAAGATCGGCGTAGGAGTGCTGTTAGCATTGCTGCAGAGATTAAAGAGATTGGGATTCAGCCTGTTAGTGTTTAGCCCATACGCCGCACACTACATCAAATTGGTGCGCATGGCTGTCACCCCAGGAGGAAGCCTCTTCTGAAGGCAATACACAAGAAAGCCCGCAAACAGTTTGCTGAAGACATGTCAACAAAGCCCATAGATTACTGGAACCATGTCCTATGGTCTGATGAGACGAAATTTGATTTGTTTGGTTCTGATGGCCTTAAGCATGTGTGGCGGCGACCAGGTGAGGAGTACAAAGATAAGTGTGTCATGCCTACAGTCAAGCATGGTGGTGGGAATGTCATGGTCTGGGGCTGCATGAGTGCTGCAGGTGTTGGAGAGTTACATTTCATTGAGGGAAACATGAACTCCAACATGTACTGTGAAATAATGCAGCAGATCATGATCCCCTCTCTCCAGAAACTGGGTCGCAGAGCAGTGTTCCAGCATGACAATGACCCCAAACACACATCCAAGACAACCACTGCTTTACTGAAGTGGCTGAGGGTAAAGGTGATGGACTGGCCAAGCATGTCTCCAGACTTGAACCCAATAGAACATCTTTGGGGCATCCTCAAGCAGAAGGTGGAGGTGCGCAGAATTTCAAATATCCGCCAACTCCGTGACGTCGTCATTGAGGAGTGGAAGAGTATTCCAGTGACTACCTGTGAAGCTCTGGTAAACTCCATGCCCAGGAGAGTAAAGGCAGTTTTGGATAATGATGGTGGCCACACAAATTATTGACAGTTGACATGTTGTATGTTAATATTGACAACTTTTCCTAAGGGGTGTACTCACTTTTGTTGCCAGGGATTTAGCTTTTAATGGCTATATTTTGAGTTATTTTGAGGGAAGAATAAATTAACTCTGTTATATATGCTGCAGGCAGGCTACTTTTCATTCTGTCAATTGTTGTCCCATGAAGAGATATACTTAAATATTTGAAGAAATGTGAGGGGTGTACTCACTTTTGTGATACACTGTATATATATATATATATATATATATATATATATACATATATATATATACTAGTACCTACGTGCTGGAATGCGACTTAAGTAAACAAATGGTTTATGTGAGAAACACTGCTACGTAACCTAAAAATAAAATTGGACAAAACGTGTAGTAAATGCGATGTAGATGTGTAGCATCTTTTAAAAATAGAAAAGATTAGAAAGATTTGAAGAAAAAAAAACAAGAAAAGAAAATGATAAAAGAAAAAATAAGATTTACAAATATAAAATTGAATATTAAAGACACTGTTTTCGCATAGCCAAGGTAACGTTAATGTTTAACGTTAATGAGGTATTTCGGTAAGAGGCTTATGTCTTATTAAGGTAAAAAAAAAATATAAGTAAAGACTGAAATATATATATATAAAAAAAAACAGATACATATCAGGAAAGTGATTATTTGATATTAGATTTGGGTGGGCCCGTGCCAGTACTTCTCAGAAGGTTTCTTCTCTGGGTAGGAAGCAAAGAGGTGACCAAGTCTCTACACACTTCAAACAGGTTAGTACCAAACACTAACAAGAATAAATAAAAATAAGAAATATAATATAAAAAAACAAAATAAATTAATCCAAACAAATAAATAAGTAAAAAAACTAAGTAAATATTAAACAAATTAACAAACCGAAACTTGCAGATAATTGCAGGTAAACGTAGTAATAATAATAATCTACAATAAAATAAAAAAATAAGAAAAATAACCAACAATATGAATAGCAAAAAACTACATTCTTATCCATAATTCGGCCCAATCACTAGCACCTAAAATAATTCGAAAGAGTTAACAACCACCAAGATAACCGTGAGAATAATGGAATAGTCAATCCACAATGTACTACAATAGACAGCCCACAATGCAATAGACAGCCCACAATGCAATGCAATAGATAGCCCACAATGCAATACAATAGATAGCCCACATTGCAATATAATATGTACCCTACAATACAATACAATAGATACCCCACAATTCAATAGAACAGATAGCCCACAATACAAAACAATAGATAGCCCACAAAGCAATGCAATAGATAGCTCAAAATACAATACAATATATAGCCCACAATGCGATAAAATAGATAGCCCACAATACAATACAATAGATATCCCACAATGCAATACAATAGATAGCCCACAAAGCAATGCAATAGATAGCCCACAATGCAATACAATAGATATAACGCAAAGCAATGCAATAGATACCCAAATAAAAAATGTAATAGATAGCCCACAAAGCAATGCAATAGATAGCCCAAAATAAAATACAATATATAGCCCACAATGCGATACAATAGATAGCCCACAAAGCAATAAAATAGATAGCCCACAATGCATCACTGACTTGTATATATAAATATTCGAGTAAAAACACAAATTGAATTCATGATTGCGAAAGTAAAACATTCTTTCGCAATCAGAGAAAGATGTTGTTTGTGTTGCATTAAAGTTTGAATTTCTCTCTTAATATGATTAAATTTTTCTATGTTACAGATAAGGTAAGCGGAAATCTGTTAAAATATTGTCTGACATGAAAGTTCAATCGACTCGATAAATTGTCACGCGTTAAGCGTTACCTATATTTGAAAAAAAGTTATGCGGATCCGACATCGCTGCACAGCCGTCAACCCACGAAATAAAAATCGTAAAATAACCCCCCCCCACTCATGCGTGAAAAATCTGTTACATGCAGTGTTCATTCCTATCTCAATTTTCAAATTCCTTCCCTACTTCTGTCTCTATCTGTTTCACACACACATATATCTGTGTGCATGTGCATTCCTGTGTGTGTGTTCCTGTGTGTTTGTATGCGTGTATGTCCGTGTGTGTGCGCGCGCGCATATGCATATGCAGCGATTAGGATCTTCAGATTCCATTTTCTCCCAAATTAGAAAACATGGGTGGACTGCCAAGAGATTTTGGAATCCAAATTGGATGTCGCTAGTTCTCTGAGAGATAATTAACCTGAAGATCTCTGGGATTTCACGACATCTGCCGTTTTAGAAACCCTGAAGTGTATTTTTTTCCCCGCTTCTTCACAAGAAGAATCCTTGTAAGCTTCAAGGAAAACATCCCAAAGAGAAATGTCAGAAAATATCCCCACGTAATGTCCATCATGTCCGAACATTCTTCAACACAATGTGACGCTATTCACCCGTTCAAATGTGGCCGGATTCCCACGCGTACCTGGATCAGTTTTGTTTAATTGTTTTTCTAGATTCTATCCTGTCGGCTTCATATTAAATTGTCTTTCGCTGTGACATGTTTTATATTTTAGCGTACACTACGTGACAGATGCAACCTATCTCAGAGGAGGAGAGAATCAAGCTGAATTTTCGATTTTGATAGAGTATATTTTGCTACTACACATAGTCGTTTCAGGGTTGTGACTTGTATAACGAACGAATGAACCGTTTTAGGAAAACTAATCATTCAAATGTTTTGAGAAAAAGATGGCTCCTTTTGCCTTCTCGAAAAACTAACGTCTATTGACGCTTGTTTTTCGTACACTGGCTTTTCGTGAGCACTGACTTGATTTCGGCTAAGAAAACCGCACAATAAGAGTTGGTTAGATCATCCCTAGTAGTGTAATCTTAAACAAGTTTTGTCATTTTCAATTATCCATTTTGAACAAGCGACCTCATTTGCCACAGCTGTCATTGTAGAAATCTTCGTACGTTTGTATTTCTCATGAATCATAAATCACATAATATAGTTTTCCTCCTGTCAGTTTATGCAAGTCGAATTCTAAATATTGGTAAAAATTCTGTTTTTGAGCATATATATATATATATATATATATATATATATATATATATATATATATGCTCAAAAACAGAATGGTACCTTAAAGTGGTACCTTAAAGTGGTTTGTTTTTCATTACATATATATATATATATATATATATATATATATATATATATATATATATATAAAGAATTATAGTCTTAAGGTGTGCTATATTTATGGAATAAAGTGCTCAATATCAGAGATAGAGCGTGTGTAAATATAAAAGTGAACATAGAAGTCAACATTTAGAGGATATATATATGTTTCTCGTCCTATGACCATAAACTACATCCGGTAGCAGAGACTCTGATCAGGAGTCTTTCAGGAACATGGAATCACCTATTAATTGCTGTTGTTCCTTGTTCCACTCCAACCGCGCTGGTAGCACCAGTTATGGTACCAGCTATGGACAAATAGTCAACCCACATATACTGGGATCAAAATTTGATACATCTGACCGTGTGGGGCGGTTGGTAGATATCCTCCGGGTGGAGATTCGACTCAAGCTGTGCTGGTCAAACTCTCTCTCCGCGTTCAGGGAGGACCTCCAGAGGAGTCTATATCAAAGGGCAGAGTTTTGGCTCGGGTTCAGCCACAGGACCCCGTTTTACAGGAGGTCTCCGGGAATTTTTTAGCCGGGTCTACGGGCTCGGATGCCCCGCATTAAATTATGCGATGTCTGACCGCGAAGAGCGGTTGGTAGATACCCTGTAGTTGGTAATTCATTGTGGACTTGACTCACTTCTAGCAGTTGAAAACTTCTTCTACGCGCCGCTGTCGAATCTTGTATATGTTGTTCCTGTACTTAGTATTATCGTTCATTAAAAAACCTTCGGGCGATTATTCTATTCAGTAACCTTCCCTAGTTTACAACACTACGTAACGAGGTACGGGGACTAGGAGCCATAGAGAAAAGTCCCGCCAGAATCAGAGCTACAACGAGTAAGTTGTGGAGAGACATGATCATGTAGAAGACTGTGTGGGTTTGTGTTTTGTTGTATTAGAAACGCGTGTGTAACTTCTGGTAGAATATTAAAATGTCAAACTACAAGAAAGTTAAGTCAAACTGAAGATGTAAAGAAGACAAACAAGATATATATATATATATATATATATATATATATATATATATATATATAATTATTTATTTAAAAATATGATTCCAACTCGCTACATAAGAGGTCTCATGTTTCAAAACAAGAGCCGAAAACTTCAAAATAATATTTGAATTAACTTGAGTTAAAGTGGGCTCTGTTCCATCTTCAAGCGAAATTTTTGGGAATGACTTATTTCTGAAATTTACGAGTTTTAATAGTATGGTCAGAATTGAAATCAAAAATTTCCATGGTAACATCAAGGGCGGATTGTTTAGAATAGGCAGGGGTGGGATGTTAATAATTTGTATCAGTTACTTTCATAGATGCCGGGTCACGGTAAGGTGGGGGTGGCTAAATTTACGACGGGGGAAGTTTTCGCATAGTCTGCCTTGAGTGTCTACGGAGATTTATTTATTTATTTTTATTTTATTCTTTTATTATATCTCTTTATGAAAGGGATTTGTGTATATGAAAAGGCCGTAACGTTTGTTATTTGACGACTTCATAAAGGGTTATCAATTTTTGTAGGTTATTAAAACTATGTATATGGGCTATGGATTTTAAAATTTATTTTTTTGTATGCGTGTTTTTAGCTAGTTATTCAGAGCGTAAGTTCGGTTGTGTCGGCAGAAAACCGTTAATTCTTGCCGGTTGTTTAATAGGTTTTTATTGTTTAGAAGCTTAATAATGTGTAGTTTCTCATGGAGGCACAAAGGGCATGGGTCATCCCAAGTTTTGCAAGTTCTAGTCCTGTTAATGATTTTCCATTTTACTTTAGGTGTCCTATTTTTTTCTTTCAGGTGCCAAAAATATTTAGATAGAGAGGTCTGATGTCTAAAGTTTATGTTGTTGAAGGAGCATTTATGCTGCATCCATCTGGTTTTAAAGGCATTTTTCGTGGACCTAATGTATATCATATTATTGTTAGGGTTCTCCGTGGATGATATAGTGCATTGGTATACCACAGATTTCATGCAGCACTTATTTTCTAATGGGCAGTCTACCGGGTTTCTACAATCGCATAATTTTTCCCTATCATTATCTGATTTAAGTGTAGAGTTATTAAAACTATTCAGGTAAGGGGGTTTGTTCAGGATATTATTATTGTGTCTTCTTATTATACCTTCTAGATTTTCAGTGCAGCAATAACTCAATTTTAGTGTGTTCTTATTGAATATATTACTAAGCCTACTTTTGGTGGGAAAGTCTTTATCGATTAGAGCTAAGAACTTCTGTCCTAGTTTAATACTAACCATTTGGTTGAACGGAGGTGTATATCAAATGATGTTTCTTTTCCTGTTCTTTTTTTTCTTTTGGTTATTGCAATTGTCCCTATATTTAATGTTAGCATTTTTATAACCACTACTTTTTAGGATGACCCATGCCCTTTGTGCCTCCACGAGAAACTACACATTATTAAGCTTCGAAACAATAAAAACCTATTAAACAACCGGCAAGAATTAACGGTTTTCTGCCGACACAACCGAACTTACGCTCTGAATAACTAGCTAAAAACACGCATACAATAAAAAATATTTTAAAATCCATAGCCCATATACATAGTTTTAATAACCTACAAAAATTGATAACCCTTTATGAAGTCGTCAAATAACAAACGTTACGGCCTTTTCATATACACAAATCCCTTTCATAAAGAGATATAATAAAATAATAAAATAAAAATAAATAAATAAATCTCCGTAGACGCTCAAGCCAGACTATGCGAAAACTTCCCCCGTCGTAAATTTAGCCACCCCCACCTTACCGTGACCCGGCATCTATGAAAGTAACTCTATACTGATACAAATTATTAACACCCCACCCCTGCCTATTCTAAACAATCCGCCCTTGATGTTACCATGGAAATTTTTATTTCAATTCTGACCATACTATTAAAACTCGTAAATTTCAGAAATAAGTCATTCCCAAAAATTTCGCTTGAAGATAGTACAGAGCCCACTTTAACTCAAGTTAATTCAAATATTATTTTGAAGTTTTCGGCTCTTGTTTTGAAACATAAGACCTCTTATGTAGCGAGTTGGAATCATATTTTTAAATAAATAATTATATTTATGCCCTACTTTCGTATCGAGCACTATTTTTTAAAAATAATTACAAAAATACTAAGGAACTTTGGATTATTTACCAAACCAGTTTCTTTCCTATTTTCTACAATATTTTCACACACACACACACACAAACACACACACACACACACACACACACACATATATATATATATATATATATATATATATATATATATATATATATATATATATATATATATATAAACAAATATGTGTATTAAACAAAACAATTTTACAATGGATATAGACAATAACATTTGTATGTATGTGTTAACATTTGTGTCTATTCTTTAGTGAATGTTCGTACGTACGTGTATGCGTGTATAATGTTCAAGTGGGAAGACGCGGATCTTCTAAGAGAGCTTACATTGTAGTCGCTGAAATGAAGAAATGAAAAAGAGAACAAGGCGAGAAGTCGCCCAGTATTTATAGTATAGGGAGAATGACCCCCTAGTGATAATTAGAAAATTAAGGAGGAGCTAACTCTGACAATCGCGTACATACTGATGAGACATGGGACATAGAAGGAGAAAAGAAGAATTATCTTATGATCACTCGATTTAATATCCAAAATTTTTATATTTTAGATATCCTCCGAATTGCCCTCTTTAAATAGGCCATCAGAAAATGCATTTGGGATTTATGTTGAAAATTCCCCAAACCGCTGTTATAATCTAACTAAGCTGATCGTATATATAGTAATGTTGGAAATGCCATAAAAAAGCCAGTGATTGGTTCCCGAAATCAGTTTCTATGCTGAAGACAAAACTATTTACAACCGTCGTATTAGTAAACGTTAGAGGATCGTTAGAATCAAATTGGCTGGTGATTTCGAAAATGACCTGTTGTTATCTGTGGCAAGAGCTGGCGTTTTCCTTCTAGCACCTCTAAAATGAAACTACTCTCTATTAATCAACTTAAAGAACGATGTCGTTTTTGCCTTCCATAGCAGGTGTTAACCTCCTGGAGATCAACTCACTACAACTTTTAATCTCACGTTTCCGCGAACAAGATGCTGAATTATTATATTGAATTAATTGCTAATTTACTGTTCGTAAAGTCGCTTCCCTATGTCGTATGAGAAACTATTTCTCGTCAGAATCTATATTGCATATTTATAAAACTAACACACTTCCGTGGATTGAGTATTGTTATCATATGTGTTATTGGCCTTGTCTGTCTCACATCTAGAGATTCTTTTCAAAATACAAGAAGTATCTGTAATGTTATCGGTGCTTGCCTGGTATCCTGAATTCAGCTATTTTCCTACCGCCGTAATATACCTTGTATAGGTTTTCTATAAATATTTTCGCTGTAATAATTCTGATGGGCTTTCCTTAACTCTGATTTACCTACAATGCTAGCTCAGAAGCTAGATTTTATAATTTTACTGTTGAAATTGCATAACGTCTATTCTAATAGATTCTTCCCACGCACTTCTTGCATGTGGAAATCTCCCCTGGTTTCTTGCTTTTCTGGTAGCTGAGATGTTTAAACGCAATATCAATTGGTATATTCTGTCTCCTTAAATCCTGTTTTCGTATTGTTCACTTCGTTTCATTTACCCCCAGCAACACCTTGCATCCTATTAGCTATTATTGCCCTGCTTGAGTTGAAATGGTTAAAAATATCAAGTGTCCTCAATATCGTATACAGAGCGTTTGAAAATATAGCCTGAGTCTATAAAAAAACATACAATACTGAATGGTGACAAGTTTTCGCGCCTCAAGCGATATTCAGAAGAGTTTTCCTTTGGTCTGAATATTAATTTACCTGTAAAAACAGACAGACACATGCAATTCCGATTTCATAACCACAATGTCTACATATATACACATATATGCGTGTATGTGTGCGTGTAGCCATCTGTGTTTTGAAATACCCGGCAGAGAATAAGCGTAAGTTGGTTTGTACACGATCAGTACTCAATGATTTTAGATTAGGCTAAAAATCCATGTAAAGAAAATTATTCTAACAAAAAAGAAATTTGAAGAATTTTGGCACAGAAGCCAACGAGATTTTTTGTGGTTAATTCGAAGAATAGATAAAATCATCTCCTGAAAATGTAGCACTTCATAATTTGTAACGTTTTTTTTTTGTTTTTTTTTTTCAAAGATTGTCTCTTGGTGACTTTTTTTTTTATTCACTATGCAGTTCTCTTCCTTTGCTCAAAGAACGATAACTCTGCTTTAAATGACTTCCTATGTTTTTTGCAGTTTTAGATTTGTATTTTTTGCGCCTTTTTTCGCATTATTATTGTAATTATGTTCAATTAAATTGTTCGTCTTTTTCTTCCTACTTGTTCTTCCGTTTCTTCCTGTCTTTTCCTATTGTGATATTCTATAACATTTCTTTCCTTTTACATTCGTTTTTATTCTCGATTCTTATCTTATTATTCATTTCTTTTTTTACAAATCTCTTTGCATCTTAAGTATTTCATATTGTCCTTATTTTGTAATCTATTTATCACTTCCTCTACATCCTTTCTTCGGTCTGTTTCTATCTATGACGTTCTTCATTGACGATTTTTCTTCTTTTTTTTCCATTTAGAAATTCTCTCTTTTTTTCGTCTTGTTCTATCATTGTTTTCAGTTATACCTTTTCCTTCACCTTTTTCTTATTCCCTTCCTATTTGTACAGTTATTTATTTTCTTCAAACTCTTAAGAATAGCAATTGTAATCAAATTAGATGACTACTAGTAGTATTAGAAAAATAGATAACAATAGTAGTAGTAACAGACAACACATCCCCATCCTTGTTACTTTTAACCATTATTCTCTAAGAGGAATGGCTTGGGACAAAGCGTCTACATGTTATTTTTTCCAGAACTCTATAGTCTTTTTCAATAACTTCACTGCCTTTAGCGTCTGCGTTGTTTCTATTGACTTTATTTCAGTTTCTTGCTTGTTCAAACAATTGATTGAATGCCATGAGAGCCATTGTCAACGCTACACCGATTCTCTGTACAACTGTTATTCGTTTATTTGATGCAAATTAAGCTATTGAAAATTATTACTAATTTTGTTTTTCGATCAATTTCTCTCTGTCGTCTCCTTATACTTTTACGTCAATGGCATGATATGTTCTTTTCGTCAATTATTAACGCTCGCGTATTTGACTAGATGATATCATCTGTCTGCATTTTGAATAATTGAAATACTTTCTTTTTTTTTTTTTTGGCAATTGCTTAAGTTACTATTTATTCTTTGATGCCAATTTTCTCTGGCTGAATTAAAATTGTCCACTCGTATATTAGATTATTAAAACATACGATTAGTTATCCAGTTTTATTAAAAAAAATATTCGTTTACGTTTCTCAGTAGTTTTAATATTACAGATCTACATAGAGATACATGGACAGCGAGCCTGCTAAAATATTTAACAGTTTTGTTTATATCAAAGCTACTTCCAGTCTAACGGTTAGAGCTATAGTAGAAAAAGTTATTCTCCCTTTCTATTTCCCCATTCCGAGCATTATTATCTCCATGATATAATAAATGCGATATTGCACGAGCGGGACAGAATGGCAGGAAGAAAAAAGAATGACAAACATGCCTTGTTCTCAGAGAGACATTTATATCACTAAGACTACACCAAACTATAATATACATACATGCATACATACACACATACAAACACACACACACAAACACACACGCACACACACACACACACACATATATATATATATATACGTGTGTCCCATGCGGAGAAATATATATCAAATATATCTACATAGCAAAGGAAAGTGTTAGATGAAACAAAAGGAAGGTTTTTCATATGATATGGAGATAATCCTTTGTCTGGAGAAGTCATTTTTAGGACTCCAGATTCAAACGGACCGGATTCATCTATGTCCCAGGCGAGTACATAATCAACGAACGGAAAAAAATCTACATCTGGGATATTGTTCCATAGAGAAACAGTATCATTGACTTGTAAGCTGCTGGGGAGGCAGATTTTGCCTCTGGCCGGACCATGTGGAAAATATAACGTTTAGGTGCTGTAAAGGGACTGAATTTGGGTGTCTCTTTGTCACTGCATGGAGTGAGGTCACTAAGTGACTGCCATTTGACACATGTAACGTATCTCAGATAAGCGTCTTCTGTATCCATGCGCCAGTAATGATTTTACCTGGTTGGGGCCGATTATTCTTTCTTTCTTTCTTTCTTTATTTTTATTTTTTGATTTTCCTTTCTTCAAACTTTCATTACATTCAGAGAGATGGGCACAATTATCACTTTCTTATTCGATAATTATTCCAAAGCTTTTGTCAGGTCGAATTATTTAAGCTATCGTTCAGCATTATTTCCTTGTCAACTGAAAAAAACAAAAAATGTTATATTGTCTGTTTAGCTTTCTTATGGCATGCAATTATGTTAGACGCCCTGAATCGATTGAATATTTTACAGAGGAGGGATCTAATGAATGCTTATGATTTCATTAGGCTGGTTTTGCATAAGAGTGTGTTCTCAATTTTCAAATCCGTGTCGTTTCAATAACTACAGACACATCACTACCGAAATATATATATATATATATATATATATATATATATATATATATATATATATATATATATATATGAGGAAAATGTGGAATAATGGATAGCAGAGTGGATTGAGGAATCTGAAGACCGGTTTAGAATTTGACTTCATTATATTCTATTTTCTGCCAATAACTTCGGGAAAAGTATGAGACCATCTCTCCTCGCATCAATCAGTAAATATTCGCAGCACATATTAGTTGCCAACCAGTGTAGGAAAAGGAAAACTATGAATCCATGCCATCCTGGAGGGGGTTAAGGATCCGTCAGGCGGTCTTGCTCGGGAAACACCACTTCTCCTGTAGCTGCAGTAGATGGGGTGCCACTACGACCCTAAGGTGTTACGGGTCACGTGATTCATTATATATATATATATATATTTCTTTTTAAGCAATTCACTGAAGCAAGTTAGGAATGACACTAGCACGCAAGGGGTTATAGAGGATTAAGAAGAAAAGTAAAGAGTCATGCCAAAGCAAAAGATACAGATCTCCCTCTCTCTCTATATATATATATATATGTATATATATATATATATATATATATATATATATATATATATATATATATAGATAGATAGATAGATAGATAGATAGATAGATAGATAGTTAAGTTATGAAGAACTTGGTAATCCGTATGAGTAATCCCAAGGAGGATGAAACCCTGAGAGCTCAATGTAAATCCAGAGCTAATATTTAAAAGGAAAACAGACCATTTTAAGGTACCATTATAATAATTTATTTCACCAGAGCCCTTTTAAAGGACGCCGGATCATCGGATAGCACTTCCAAAAATGAAATGAAACGAAAAATGAAATTAGAATTGATGGGTAGTGTAAGTTTTTGTAATTTAACAGAGAGTAGGGTAGTTAAAGAGACTTGGTAAAGCATAGGGAGGGATTAATTTCATATCTCTCTCAAGCATACTTTGTATTGGGGGAGGAGGAGTGACGAGACCTTGACCTATTTAGAGGATAGAATCCAGGTAGAACTCAATGTCCAGGACAGAGTAAGGATATAATTAAAAGGCTTAAACACTGATATTCCATGGTCATAATTTATTCCATTACGATTACAATGGAATAAATTATGACCATGGAATATTAGTGTTTAAGCCTTTTTATCATATATTTATATATTATATATATATATATATATATATATATATATATATATATATATATATATATATATATATATCAAAGAACTAATGTATTAGAAAAAATATGAACGTTAATTTACACGACCACATATTCTTGCAACAAGGAATATATGGGAGAAACCTCGCGAAAATTAAGTAGAACATTATATTAAAATAATTCTTTATTACAAAATAACAGATAAATTGCATTGCTTGTTCCCACCGTGAGTTTGACCAGTACTTACGAAAGTTCTACGACAGTTTCTCCAAAATCTACGGAAGTTTATAGAAATGAATTTGATTGCTCGATCATCGAACTTAATTTTACGTCTAGGTTATTATAACAGTTCACATTTCTTTGCAAATCTTGTATTATCCTAATTTGGCACACTTAGCGATAATACTTAATGATATTTAATGATTAAAGCGTAAAGAAAATGGAAACTAAGAGAAATTATCTAAACTATATTCTCAACACTTATTTAAATAAATCAATTAATTTAAATGCGTAAAATTTCAGCTCCCCACCCACGTTTCGTCCGGAGGTGTAATTACGTCAACGTAAGAATCATTTTATTTGTATAAAGTCCTAAAATTTTCCTGGTATATGAAAATACCTGCTTACTTATATGAGCATTTCATTCCTCATTAATATAGCATTTATTTCTTTTCATTTTCTTTAACATACAGTTTATTAAGTCGATTCCAGCAGAGTAGTTAGAGATATAAAATTGTTTTATTTTTCTTAGAGAGTTATTCAGAATATTTGAGTAAAGCTAGTTTTCTTGCTATGGTTATTATTATTATCATTTTATTTCTTTTGATTTCTGGTGTGTACAGATTTCTTTCCGGGTCCCGCCCAGAGATCTAACGTTAGAAATGGCATCATGACATTTTCCACTGACCAATAAAAAAAAAAAAACAAAAAAAAAAACAACAAAAAGAACATATAGTTTTTATAGATAAAACTCTTCGTAAGATGTGGGCTGTACTTGTGAGAACATTTTTTGTAATTCATTAGGGCATTAATATTATTATTATTATTATTATTATTATTATTATTATTATTATTATTATTATTATTATTATTATTATTATTATTTTCTTGTTGTTTTATTTTCTTTGATTTTTGCTGTATAGACATTTCTTTCGGAGTCCCAACATAAAAACGGAAATGGCGTCACACACATTTTACATGGATAAATCCCTTCCTAAACAAAACCTCTACTTGTGTGTACAATTTTTTGTCTTTCTTTAAATTTAGAGATATCAGGGATCCCTTCAATGTGTCTATCGGTTCCATTTCCAATCAACCTACAACTGAAAATATCGATCTTCTTACGTGCCACATTCCTGAGTTTTCCATTTCAAGATCCTTGTATTTGCATAGTTTTTTTGTCTTTTTTTCTTTTGTTTTTTTTTTTTGAAGATCTCGAATAAAATATTCCAATCTGCATGAAATGCCATGTCAGTAAGAAATCACATTCTGTTTTCGCGGTCTCTGGCCATGATGTCTCTGCGATTAGCTTTGATTGTTCCTTTTGTGTGCATTGTAAAATTCCATAAAATTGTTACAGATCCTATGACGGTAATCGAGTATGGGCGGTGTTCATACCAGTTCCTTCCGGTTTCTTTTCCGTCAATGTTGCATATTTTTCAGTGAACTTTTTAGTCCCCTTTTTCATGCCGAGTTTTATTTTCAGTAGGTTCTAATATCGTGTAAACTAATAAAAGATAGTCAATTGTTTCTGGATATTTAATAAAGAATCTGCATTTCGGGTTGACAACATTTTTCAGTATATGTGCTTGCTATAAGATTTCTAGTTAGAAAGCATTGCCACTAAATTTTGGGCAGAGCCGGTGCGTACTATTCCCCCCCGACCCCCCCCCGACCCAAGTGCTTATTGGTAGGGCCCCAATCAGTGCTTTGTAACCCTTATGAACATTTGGTTTTTCCTACCTATATTTATACACGTTACAATTTAAAGTATAGCAGTCTTTTAACATGAAAATCCCAATTTGATATCAAATATTGCCGAAAAATATCGTTGATTTGTTTAAGATTGTATTGAGCTATTATGACATGTCTCTAATTTCTATTTAGATACAGTGTATTTATTTTTAATTTGTGTAGTTGATTATTACATCTTTATTGCATATGATCTGTTATTGTACATAATTATATTACAATAATAAAAATATTGTATATGAATGCTACCACATGAAAATTATGATGTAATAGAGTTGGGGCCCCTTATCATAGATTCGAGGTGTGGACCCAGGAGACACTTGCACCAGCCCTGCTCTGCGGAAACAGCCAAAACTACTAATGGCATGTTTCATCGTCGAGTTTGCTAGAAACTCATCCAGTTCTACCATGGAATGGCTGGTCAGTTTACTTCTTTTTTTATGGTCAAAACATAATCGCTTACCCAATTATCAATGGGTCACCTTTTATACCTAGTAGTGACTTTTCTTGTAATCGTTCTCTGCTAATTTGCAATAACCTCCTATTATGTTTTACTGGCTCATTATGTACTTTGCAGTTTACTTAGTGTTATTAGGAGCTTTGTCTTTACACAACTATTTTATGGTGTACTTTTAGGCTATTATCTCGATTTAGATCCCCTCTATGTCCGATTTGGGGCAAAGATTTTAGGCTGCTTTGAATCGATTTACTATTCTCCGTTTCTCGTTTTCTTGGTGGAATTCGAACCTCGCTGGATATTGTGTTGCGACGAGTTCTCACAAATGTTTACCATTATATTCACAGCATCCAACAACGGTCTTGTTTGGGTAGTCACAAGTCTTTCTGGATATTTTTTGAATTCATCAATACTCACCTTTATTTTATTAACCTGTGAACAATTACTGGAACCATTTGTTTACATGATCGAAACCAACATGTTAGCACTTTTCCCGGTCACTGTTGTACGTCTTTTTTATATTCTTTTTTCGAACATTTTTTTCTTTATTATTCATTTGAATTTTCCATTTCTTCATCTCAGACGCGGCAATTATTATTTTTCTGTTTTGCTTTTCGCTTTGTTTCAACAGCGTTTTGTTTTCATTTCTCCCGGGAGCTATTGTTACGAATTCCATTATAATATTTTATGGGTTTTCTGTGTAACCATATCAAAGCTGGTTTGCCTGCAAGATTCTCTCAGTGTTTTAATTTTGCGCTGAGGGGATGCTTTATTTTTTTAATTTTTTTTTTTTGGGGGGGGATCCTTGCTCTTTCCAATTTGTTTTTTTTTTTATACTCCTCCAAACGCGTTTCGCTGTTCGAAGCAGTTTTCTTAAAAATATCATTTGTGTTTTTAAAATCCTACATCTGTTCTCTCCATTTTTTTAGCCCTGTTCTGCACAGTCGTATGAATTATCATTAGTCCCCTCTGGGCTTCTATTTTCGTCAAAAATGTTACTAAAGTTACGAATTTTTATTCTACGTTATCGTCATAAATTTTATCGAAATTTTGAAGTTTGTTTTGGTTCCATCAGTTATTTTTCCAATATTACTGCCACCATTTAAGTGTAGTCGGTTCTGTAGAAGCTTTTACCTCCATAATCAAATCATATTATCAGGGCAGACTTGTTTTTCAATCAGTCTAAAAGAAGAAAAACTGAACTCAAACAAGCCTACGAGGGGTGTTCTCTGACGTAACTCTTACCAATATTTATTTCTTTGGGAGATATTGGTGGTTATTGAATTGTGCCATGGATCTTTAAACCCACGGCACCTTACCCAACATCTTTTTACTCTTCCTTGGGGATTACCGAAACATTATTGGAGCTGTCTTCATTTTCTGAAATTTCAAATTCAACTAATCACGATTTATTTTTAATGCGGTTTTATGTTTACTATTAGAGTGGTCAAGATACTAACTTTCATAATTTACATATTAAGATCTTCCAGGGTAAGGCCCTGATATTTACAGTTTGGATTTCTGGGATGAAAAGTTACCATTAGTTGCATTTTTAGCCCAGATGTAAATTTCTATCAGTGGCTTATTTATATTATATAAATAAACTCGTGATAGATGTATATCTTTCCGAATAACCGTTTTGTATTCTCGTATATACAGGAATCTTATTAATAATAGTTTCAAATTAACTCATCCTCATTGTTTTGTTCATAGCTTTTGATGAGATATTTAAAGAGTTTTCATGTACGCTTACAACTTACATATATATTAATATTTCCCAAAATTATTAATTCACGAGAATTGTTACGATATATACCTTATTCCGTTTCTGGTTTACTTTATACTGAATTTCATTGTGAAAGAATGAATTATTTGCTGGCTAATTGTTTCCATCAAA
This sequence comes from Acanthosepion lycidas, assembly GCA_963932145.1. Classification (NCBI taxonomy): domain Eukaryota; kingdom Metazoa; phylum Mollusca; class Cephalopoda; order Sepiida; family Sepiidae; genus Acanthosepion; species Acanthosepion lycidas. The sequence goes on from OZ010582.1 coordinate 29,010,136, forward strand.
AGTAATTAATTCCTGATCGGAATTAGATGAGCCACTTTAAAATTGTTCGTAATTGCCATCGATATTAACGCTTTAGCTATATGCAAACAAAAAGCTGAACTTTCGAACTGACAAACAGAAAGAAATAATCAATAATCGTACTGATAACCTCTCATAAAATTACGGTTTTTACTTCATTTATGTGAAGCATTATTCAGGCAGTTATAATGTCACTGCCCTGTGCAGCTTAGGGATGAATAATTATATTAAATATTAAAAATAATATATAATTTTTAGTACTACGAATCAGCAATATTACAAAAATGTGCGATGGAAGTTAGGTTCCAGTTTGGTATTTTAAAGTTGCTGGTTTTGTGCATTTTTGGTGCATGTGTTCACATATATTAAACACAGAGAAAAGCATGCAGTTTCTCCTACAGACTGTTTATTCTTTTCATGGTAACTTTAGTTAAATAAATTCTCGATGTTTCTTGGGTATGTCCGTTTCCTTTTCTCGATTCAGAATTAAGTTTGGGTAAGTAAGGATAAATTATGGTAGGTATAAGTTAAGCATAACAATTGTTAAAATGGTCGAGATCAAGCCAGCTTTGCGCTGAGTTGGAACGACCAAACTACTTAATTTATTATATGGCCGCAAGGCTCGTTTAAACGCTATCGTCAGAATGTGCAAAGTGAACACTTATGTCTTTTTCGTAAGTTGTATAATAAAAACTGCGCTGATGACCTAAAACCCTTACTGCTTCCTTTATTACTTGCAACATGGAAAAATGAATTTATTTTTATTTTATTGAATTTTATGTAATTTTATTTTTTATTTTATTTTATTTCATTATTTTATTTTTTATTTTTTACATTATTCATTATCATAATTTTATTTATCGATTTTATTACATTTTTCCCACATCAGTTCTTCTGACAGTTGTCTGAAAAATATGCACGATCTGATTATTTCTTATGAATCATCATAATCATTTTTTTTCTTTATTTTCATTCACATCAATATAAGAGTGTTCAAACTGAGACATGAACAGAAAATTAAATGCATCCGTCTGGTCTCACTTAATAATAATGATATTGAGCCTTGCCTTAAGACCTTTTTTCTAAAACCATTATTCTATTAATTTTCAGAATGTAAAGGTTCAAATTCTTCTTTTTGTTTTTCTGAAACATTTGCTTGAAAAAAAATTATATAAGTATTGTATGATTTTTTCAAGTTCTCCATACAAGATTGCTCCACCATAGCAAAGATTATTAAAGCTTTGGTTATTTAATTTCCCTCATAGTAAATTTGAGTTCAATCCCTGGTCTGTACAGTCCGCACTTCGAAACATGTTAAGTAATAATTGAACCGAACTAAAAAAAAAAATATAATATGCCTAGTTATGGTCAGATGAACAAGGAAATCCCCGAATTTTACTTGGATCGACAAGCAGCGGCTGAAGTCTGGAGGACACAATGCGCGGCGCCTTGTGAGATTATATGACAAAACTAATATCTGAATTATGATAATTCGGATAACTGACTAAGGATGATTGTGAAAGAGGATTTATGGATAAAACGATACAAGTTTCAATGATAACAGATATTTTAAAGTTCCTGCATATAAAAACGGTTTGGCAAAGGAAATAAAATTTTGGAGGAAAGGCAGCGTGCCGCATACAGTATTTGTTTGGAGGGATGAGATGTTTTTCACTATGGAGGCTGTGGTCAATTAATCACCGCGAGCACATTGCCAAATTTGTCAGAATATATTCGAAGCGACAGAAACGAATTGGTGTTATAGTCTGGGCAGCTGTTGCTTCAGATGTTACAAAATCGTCCATTGAAGGACTGAACGTGAATAGCAGAATTTACCAATAAACACTTAAAAGATATAATTTGCTCTTATTGTCAATCATATTTAGATGTCGCTGTCTTCACCGAAGACAGAGCTATCGCACAGAGCTATCGCACAAGAATTATTTATGCAGAGTTTTTTGAAAAATCAATTGGGTCTCCATCAAGCCCTGGGATCAAGCCCTGGGATCAAGCCCTGGGATCAAACCCTGGGATCAAGCCCACGAACTTTGCGATATGACCTATACAGGAAAGCAAATTTCCACGTATCATATACTCAAGTGTATCTGATATGAAAGAAGCTCTTACGAGGTCGTGGTACAATTACAGCTTGAGAAGAAATTAAGGGTAGAATTAAAAGCAAAGTGTTCCCATATTGAATTGTAAATAGTAGTAGGCTTCCGTCAGTCGGTGTCGATATTGTATGATGCGGCCTGTTGCCAAGTCGTGCCAGTGCTCTAGAAAAGCATCGAATGCAGTTGTTTACACAAAAACGTTTTTTTTTCCGTCTTGTTATCATTTCAATGGCTAAGATCTCAATATTTTGCTGCCCGCAACATGACTGTTTTCCAGAGCACACTACAAAATCCATTGCGGTTAGCTGTTGCATCGTTCCAGACCTTTGTGTTAATGTCCAAAGCTTTTATACCGCGCTTGCAGACCTATTTCTGTCGGAGGTGGGCACCACCAGATATGTCACAGGCTAGTTCAATCTACGGACGTCAGCGCGTGTGAGGACCTGTGTGTTGGGTAATCCACCGCGCTACTTGATATCGAGAATGAGACGAATGTGAAAACTGTCCTTCCGTCCTTATTTGGCGCAATTTTTCACCGATTCACTGCCATAGATCAGAGTACAGATAATACAGGACAGATGCCAAAATCTCCAAAACGTAAGCTGTAGGTCAGGGTGGTGTTAGCGCACATCCAAAAGTTGGAAGAGCGTACTTTCGATCAGAATACTCTAGAGTAGACATGATTTTCCTCACTTTGTTCGTATTTGATGATATAGTAACTATGAATTCAATACTCGACTGATATATTCTTGACACAGTGTAAATGTGACGGAGCATTAAGTGACGGTGAAAAAAACAAAAAAAACAGATGAGATTTCCCTAGACACTCTAGATTGAATAAAGGTTTCATTTCAGAACAACATTTAGGTCACCTAGACCAACATGGACCTGATGAATACCGCAGGCAAAGTGACCGAAACGTTGTGATAAAACAACAAGGATGAAGACAACAGTCCGCACGTAAATATGCAAATGATGATAAATCTTCGTTTCAGAATTTTGGACAGAAATTTATGTGTAATCATTCATTAATCAAAACCTAAAACATTTTTCTTTTATTTTATAAAAATGAATAAAAATTGAATGCCTAATCCACACGCAACAAAATTATCTTACTAGAAAATATAGATATTTACAAAGGCCGTATGTATTAAGTGCCTAGTAACTCACTAATTATTCACCATTGATCTAGCACGGCAAGTTTCCAAGCCACGAATTAACGTAGCTCACAAAACAGTGTTGTTCTCTGGCATTTGTTAGTTAAATAAACCCATTAATAATAGATATTGACTTTAATAAACTTAACTTTATATTGTTCAAGTCTAGAAGTTTTTTTTATGACCAGTAAGGAACAAATTATAGAGATAAGGGATTACGAGTGTCCCTTTCTAATGACTTCGTCATGATTACTAGACAATATAGATATTTACAAAGGTCGCATATATAAAGTACTTAGTAACTCATTAATTATTCCTTGCACGACAAGTTTCCTAACCATTGCAGCACGAATTAACCTAGCTTACATAACAGCCTTATTCTCCGTTATTTGTTAGTTAAATGAAAATGTTAATAATAGATATTGATTTTAATAAACTTAACTTTATACTGCACAAGTCCAGAAGTTTTTTTAGAACCAGCATGGATCGAATTATAGATGTAAGTGATTATGAGTGTTGCTTTCCAATCACTTCGTCATGCTTTTACGCCAGTATCAATTGTTATATGATAGAATCAACGTTATTAATTATCATTATTTGTATCTTTCCCCCGTGAGAATTTAATGACTATTATGGTAAATTAATGATAGACTTAAATATACTGCATTCTTCTCATAATTCCTGTTTCGCTAAAGAGTGTCATTGTCTGCATCGTTCCAATGAGATGATGTCTGTGTGTGTAAAGCTATTTGCAAGGAACACTGGTAACATTTCCTTTTCATCAATGATTGCAATTCATACTTATTGTACTCGAGGTTTTCGTCAATGGAGAAGAAGCAAAATTATAAAGAAATAAAAATGTAATTTCGGCATAAGCTTTCGTTTCGGTATATTCATATGTAATAGATTTTGTTTTCGTCTAAATTGTTTCTTTTATTTTTTTATCCTTTCACTGTTGCAGTCTTCATTTAATTTTTACTTTATTCATATTCGTTTTTCGTCTCATTTTTATTTTTACTATTATCTTTCTATTCTTGCTTCAGTTCGTTTCGTTTTGCTATTTGATTGTTGTTTTTTTTTTCACAGCAACCCATCAACTTTTTTACAGTTTTCTTCCGTCTCTCAATATACCTTTAATTTTTTGTAACTTTCTTCTCCTTCAGTGTACAGACAATGTCTTGATATCAATTTGAATGTCAGATAGATATTCCATCAAATTTCCTGAATCGGACGTCTCATTTTAATTCTTTCTTTTTCGTTTTCTTTTTATTTGTTTCCTGCTTTTTGTTTTCTTCATTTATTCTCTTTTGGTACACGTCTACGACTACGACTATTTGAATTATCGTAGGTTTTGAAAGAAAATTAAAATCACGTAGATATATATTTAAGATACTTGCAAACACACTTATCCACGCGCCCATATATAAAAAAGACGTCTTATGAGTATCTTGTAGATAATAGAAAATTTAAATATGAGACAGAAAAAAATGCTAAGAATATGGCGACAACGTCATAAAATGAGAGTGATATGAAATCAGAACAGCGTTTAAATTATTACTACTTTTAAGAAAGAAAGGACGATCACCATATGTTACTGTTAGCATGTTACATATCGGAATAATAATAATAATGCTTGTTAACTAGATATTATCATGAACATATACTAAAATATTATCTTAGCCTAAAATGCAGATTCTGTGATAAATATCCAGAAACGATTGATCATCTTGTATCAGGTTGCACGATATTGGCTCCCACTGAGTATGTAGACCGGCATGACAGATAGGGTCAATATCTGCATTGGAAAATATGCAACTTCAACGGGTAGAAAACTGAAAGAAACTGGCATGAACACCACCCAGACCCGGTTACGGAGATAGGACCTGTTACAATTCTATGGGACTACACAATACACACTGAGAGAACAATCAAGGCCAACCGCCCAGATATTGTTATTAAAGACCACAAACAAAAAAAGTGCCTCCTTATTGATATGGCAGTCCCTGCTGACTGCAATGTATCTTTGAGGATATTCAAAAGCTGTCAAAATACAAGGATATTGAAATAGAAATCTCAAAAATGTGGTACATGGGAACATCAACAATAAAAAAATCAGTGGAAAGTCTTATGATGCCATTTCTAACCTTAGGTCTCTGGTCGGGTCCCGGAAAGAAATGTGTACACGCCAGAAATCAAAGGAAATAATAATAATAATAATAATAATATAATAATAATAATAATAATAATAATAATAATAATAACAACAACAACAACAACAACAATAATAATAATAATAATAATAATAATAATAAGAAGAAGAAGAAGAAGAAGAAGAAGAAGAAGAAGCACTTTAATATTTCTTGCCTTTCCATATTCTTGCATATTGTAGGCATCAGTTGCGAAGTGTGACTTGGATTCAGGTCAAGTAATCGTGAATATTTTGTTATATACGGCCACCCGTAATATTTCGTCAATTACTGTTGGTTTGTCAACAACAATTGAAGCTACTCGCTACTTCAACGGCTGCATGAGAAAATTAGACACTTCTCACAAAAAGTTGTTTTTCACTGCTTTTTAAGAAAAGAAAATAATTTTGGTTTAATTTTGTTCACAATTCATCAAATTAAGTTTCTCCTTAAACGAGACGTAGACATTTATATTTAAATTTTAAAAAAATGCTTAAATAAGTTTCCTATTGCTTGATGGCAGGTGTCAGAAAATAGCGTAGATTTACAGTAAGTGACGAAATATTACGGTAAGTCGTATATGACAAAATATTCCAGACTGCATTCTTTGGATTCAAATCACCCTTTACAACTGGTAGGCATCCGTCTTACGCAGTGGAAGAGTTTTCCAATATATTTGCTCCATCTTCGTTTCCTTTTTGTATTTTATACATTTTATCGATGACTAAAGCTTTTGGAAACTTTCCTATGGAAGCATAGCGCCAAACACGATCAGCTAGATATAAGCAAACTATCAACTGTATAGAACCATGCATATTGGCCGATTGGCTCAACAGAATATAACCACAGAACTGTACCAAAGAGCAGAAGCCAAATCACTTGAGGGCTTTCAATTGACAGCACGTGTAACACGAAGAGAAAATAATGATAGAATCAATATGTCGATATCTGAACAAAAGTTTAAGAATGAAATGCACCCATCGTGACCTGTAAGAGCGATAAAATTTAGTGGAGATAAAAATCTATTGTCTTGAAAAAAATTTTGAGGAGACATTTTTTATGAATTCAAAACCGAGATTAGCGCTGATTTGTCGGAAAAATGAATGATGTCATTATAAGGGAACGGTTGATATTACAATTAGAGTCTCTTCTCTGACGAATTAAACAAAACCGAATTTACTGCGTTCGTATCTACAGCGATAATCGTGATACATGTTTGCCGATGAATTATTCAGAGCTTCGCTTTCTGCTATACAAATTAATCTCTCCTTGAATGAGATAATTGCTGGCTGATTCTGGAGGAAATATATGTACAGGTCATCAGTGATGCGTGAGCTATTAACACTTTCCATGTAAACTTTGATTTGTCTTCCACGGAGAACTTTAGAAATCAAATCTGTAGGTATACGTATACGTTTGATTTACTTTCAGGACCAAATATAATAAAGATGTTATTAAAGCTCTATAATCCATGCCACTATTGAGAATTTACACTTCCCCCAAACGACTATACCGAGATTGGTAAATTATCGCCATATTATATTTTTATTTTCGCGCATGCACGTTGTTTACTTTTAATCAGTATAGTAGGGTCAGTTGGACACTGTCTGCGAAAAATTTTGAAACGGCATACTGTACTGCTTGGCATTCGCACCGGCAGCTCCAATACAACCATTTCAAAGTGTTTGAATGTCAATCTGAGGAGAGTGCAGAGGATTCGGAAAGACGTGGATGATATATCCCGTCAGCATCATGTTTTTTTGGGGTCTTTTTTTTTTAGAGATCACTAGTGATGCCGACGTTATAGCTCCATTCATCTTCCTACAGGGGCTTAGACTCAATACGGAAGCCTACATCAATTGCTTCCCTGGGTCATGATGGCGGCTACTGGAAGAGCCTATGTTCGGCAGCAGGACTCTGCACTATGACACTGTCAGACAATTCTCCGACCACAGAATATTTGGCTGCCTAACTCCCCAGACTTTAACCTCCTTGATTATTATATTTGTGGCGTAGTTGAACGGGAGACCAACAAATATGACATCAAAGATTAACTGAAGGCAAGGATTATAGCAGCGTTCACCTACTAACACAAAGAGACTGCCCAGAAGAGTTGCTGATGATTCTGAAGTCGTCTGGAGGCCGTGGTTCAACGAATGGCAATTTTATTAAATATATTTTCTCTTTTGTTTATTACGATATTTTTTGTGTAATTTTGGTAAATATATCTGTTAAAATGAGATATGAGTTTTATTTTCATTTTTGCGAAATTTAGACGTCAATTAAGGCATCGAAACACATATATAATATATTGAAAATTTCATGGATGCTTTTACTTTGATTTTCCGTGCTTTGTTTTGTTTCTTTGTTTTTACTTATTCTATAAGCTATGTCTTTCAAATAGACGTCGCATTCAAAACCACCAGAGTGCGCAATCGGCCCTCCATGGATGCCGATATCCATGGTGTCAAGGAAGCGAATAAAACTGAACTTAGAATATAAAAGACAAGCAGTTAACAGGAAGTTATATAAACGCCCGCCATTTGTATAAAAGAGACAGAATTCTTCGCGCCTCGCAAGAAGATCGAATATTTGAAGAATAACTCGAAATCACAACCGACGGTCATTGAATGGAAAATTGAGTAAAATTTATTTTCCATATGGAGGATGTTGTTCATATTATTATCTCTTCTTCTGCATTTATTTGGCTCGTTCTTTCAGAACCTTGGCGATCATGGTCCTCCACAATTTCCCGTCTTTTTCTTATCTCTTGTAATCACTGTCCTTGCATCCACTTAAGCAAGTTCTTTATGTCGTTTATGCGCAGTTTTTCTCTATCCATCCGGTCTTCAACATGTCGTGGGAGTGTCATATTTTCCAAGACCTCTAATTTTCAATTTTCCTTTTTGTCTCCATTTTCTTTAAGATTTACTCACATGTTCAGTCCATGGGGTTCTCTGTATCCTTCTGTAGAAAAATATTTATATCGCCTCAATTTTCTTCTTTAACTGTGCGGCGATTGTCCAGCATTCAGCCATATAGGAGAACTGATATTGCGTAAAGTTCAGTATTCTTTGCTTCGTTTGTAACTAAATTTTCTTGTGTTTGTTTATACTTAATACTTAGCTTAGCGTTTAGAAGGTATCTTTGGTTATCTCAATGCATTTTCAACGCCCTGTCGAAAAACTTCCCATATGTTTAAATTCTCATACTGACTTGATTTCAGTATCACTAATTTTTAATTTGGATTTTGGGCTGTTCCTTTTGATTTGTTTGGTTAGGTTTGATGTGTTATATGGCATATCACCCTCATTGGGTTATTTAATGTTGACAAGAGTTTTATTGCTAATAATAATTTTTCGAAAAATGTTTTGCTGGTAATATATATTTTTTTCTTAAAATAAATGTATTGCTGGTAATATCTTTTTTCTTTCAAAAATGTGTTGCTAGCAATAACTTTTTTACAAAAAAACAAACAAAACGTATTGTTGTAATAAAAACTATTTTTATATTTTTATAGGGTTTTCATCCCTGTTTCTGGGAGGTCAACTATTTTCCAATTGCTGGGACCCTGATAGATGCTACCAACCCGGGTCAGAGTAAATCAGGGAAGACCAGCAATTAAGAGGTTGTCGCACGCTCCTCAAACCTCTTGATCAGAGGCCTTGATGTTGGTTTTAGTTTATCGTCTTACCCAGGACGAGGATGTAGTTTATATCGTTATACCCAGGACACTGCTCCTTCTGATGACAACCATCCATTCACTCTTCATACAATTTGTTTAGTTCTTTCTTACCGAGTATTTCCAATAGATCTTTGTGATGTAACTTGTCAAAATTTTAGCATAATCTATAAATCATAGGTATATATCTTTTTGTATTTGTATTGTTTTTTCTGATGTCATTCTGAGCATAAATATAACATTGTCCCATAACGAACCTGTACTGTTCATATCCAGTTTCCAGTCTAATTCTGCTTCGCGCTCTCTTCATCATATGATACATTTTATCATATTTCTCATGAAGGTGATTATCAGATAGAGTTCATCTTCGTTTTCATCTGTTCTTTTATGCAGTGCTATGAAAATGGATCTCCTTAGGTCTTTCTTCATATCAACTCTGTTGTATATTTAATTTATTGTCGGTAAACTTGTAAATGCTGAAGTCGTCTAAGCTGCCAGCATCCCTAATTCAAATCTGCGTAACCTACTGCATTGTTTCTGTTCAAATTTCAAGTGCTGTTTTCACTTCAAATTTGACACGCTGTCCACCATTCATCTGTACTTTGAATATTGCTACTACATCTGTCTGGTGCTCCTGCTAAATATTTAGAGATTCTTTAAAAAATCCCAAAAGAATCTGCAATGTTATTGATCATAGCCTGGCATCTCAACTTCAGTTATTTTCCCACTGCCTTAAGGCAACTTCCCTGTGACTTTTGTATAAATATTTTCATGGTAACTGTTCCGATGAATTTTCATCTAAGTATCTTAGACTTTATGAATTTAAACGCAGACCAAGATTTTACTGTTGAAAGGGTTATATATAACCGTAAGTTCTATGCTAGCAGTTTCTTCTATCGCACTTCTTACTGATGGAGTTCTCTTCTGTCTTCTGATCATCAGAAATATAAAATGTCTTTTTATGTGTCCCTATTCGAGTTTACAATGTACATATAGGTATTAGTATCTGACTTTAATACTATCCAGATATCTCACCTTCACAGTAAAGTTTTGCTGGATTCTGTTCTATTGACGTTTGTCTGTTGTCTTGTCCTTTTTCAATTTCCGTTTTTATTTATTTATTTATTTTTATTTTTTATTTTTGCTCTAGAGCAGTCGGCACTTGTGCATGTTTTATTTTGATGTCAATGAACATTTTTCTAAGGCAACGAATACTCGTTGTCGCTTTCGTAATGCACCTTGTAGTAGAGACTTTGTAATCGCAGATACAACTACAGTAAGCCGGTGGACAATACTGGTATTAGACGCCTTTGAATAACACTCGTAGTAATAGCACTGGTTCGCTTGAAGTGTAGTCCGTACAGCGATCCTAACAGAGAAATAGTATAGTGAACAGATTAGAGGATAGCGGTCCGTATTGTAATAGAGTAGAAATACAGATCGATTTAGTATAGATACTTATATTTATTTCTCTAGACCAGAAATAGCAATCAATTGGACGTTACGCCACTTCCTACCTATACGTTTCCTCTATGGTCACGTGGTCTACTTAATTCAATAATGGGATCGCCTGTGTTTGCTCACTCTCGATCTATGTCCAAACAAGCGTCGGCAGCGACACTTTATTCTTATATAACAATGTTTTAAAATGTAAAACTGCATTTTTGTATCTATTATTGATTGTTATATAGTCGATTTCGTTTATTGTCATTCCTTCTGATTTTCTCCATGCCCATATATGTCTTGGTTGTTCTTGAAACCAGGTGTTAACTGCTACCTAATCATTAGCCATGCAACATTGGATCGAATTTTCCCCGCGTTACTTACGAGTTTCTAAACCAAATTTCCATTTGCCTTTTATTTCACCATCACTTTCTTTACCTACTTTGACGTTCAGGTCTTCTATGACGATTTTAATTAGCATACTCTAAAACCTTCCCTCTTCAGTATTTTTTGCTGCTGGTGCATATACATCTATAATGGATATGTTGAATGGCTATCCTTTTAATTGAATTGCAATAAATATTTCCTTAAGTTTATCCTATCCCAGAAAACATTTTCTTCATGTCGTTGTCTAATATTAGTCCTACTTATCTCTAATTTTTCTCTGCACCTGCATATATGACACTGTATTTGTCACTGAAGAAATATACATTCTTTGTCTACCTCATTTCTCATATGTTTAATATAATAATATTTAACCAATTCTTTTCTTGCTTTATATATTTAATTGACTAGAATGATTTAATCTTTGAGAAATATTTTTTCTTTGATGCTAAATAGTAGCTGAATGATGGTCCGAGGAGACGTCTCACTTATTTCTACAGTTATTGCTCGAGTTTTTCAATGTTGTATACCAATTTTGAGCCGGGGATAGTCTTCGGCCGACAGTCTACATTCACTCATATGTTGTTTTCTTCTTTCTGTCATCTCCGCCCCTTGGGTAATCGCTAGTTTGCTTTGTTCGGAGGTAAATGAGAATTTCAACAAAAGGGTTTTTGAATTTATCTATTATATTAACAGTTCGACGTGTACAATTTTAACTAGCCAGTGGGGTCGCTCTGTCACCCCCACTGAGGATCAAGTTCCCCGAGACACGAAATAACCTCGTCTGATTTCTTCGACATGTAAAATTTAACCCCCTGAAATAACTTTCTATCTCCCTAAATTTCCCACGCTAGATTTAACCAACCAAAATCCTTATTTTGTTTTATCTACCGTCTGATCTTAAGGACAAAATGTGGAGTCTGAGGAAATTACAATTCTTTAAAAGTAATAGTCTGCTAGATAATTTAACAGTACTTTGAAACCCCTTCTCTCTGGATCCCTAAATATATTTCCTGATTTTTTTAAAAACTTTTTTTTTCTTTGCCTTCTTCCCTATTTCTTGTCACCCTCAACGGGTCTTTCATAGTTCCGATCTCAAATCTACTTGGAAGCAGTTAAAACTACATTTGTAATGTTCTTCAGCGCTCTAGAAATCGCTGCACCCACTATGCCTATTTTTGCCAGAGCTCTGCACAACAACTATCCTGCAAAGCCTCTTGTTCTTAAACCACTGAACCATCTAGACACAAACTCATTCAAAACCCTAAAGCCATTTCCGTAACCATGCAACTGCTTACTATATTAACTTATTCCCTTGTACTGCTGTGTACACACCCTACTCGGGCTGTGGGTCACTTTTGGTTGACGGCCTTTATGCGTTCATAATAAAGCTGTATTCTTATTTTTATTCTTTCTTCTTCAGGCGGGTGATCGCTCGTTGCTTTGTTCGGAGATAGAATGAGAACTTCAAACAAAAGGCCCCGTGTACATTTTTAACTAGATAGTTAGATCACCTCTCTAACATTCCCACGTTCGGCTCAGCCAGTCAAAAAGGACTTCATTTGTATTGTCTACCATCTGATCTTAAAGACAAAATGTGGAAGTCAGAGAAAAAAAAATCAATTCTTTAAAAAATAATTATCTGCTAGTTTATTATTTAACATCAATTTCAAAGTGGCTTACCACGTTTGGGCCGTTGTCTTTGCTAACAGTCGATGGATTACAACAATTCTCTCCGTTAAGGGACGAGCAATTAATTCCAATAGACTTAAGCCCCTTCAGATCATTACCTTTTAAGAATCGTGAGTTTTCTTGGGATTGATAATTGGACACTTTCCCGCTGTCTTATCCAATATGAGTTTTATTGAAATACCACGTATAGTCAGCGGATCGTTAACATCAAGATTTCTTCCGCTATATCATACATGTATGTCGTATTCTTCACCCTACAGTGTTGCTGGTGCCTCACTCAAAAGTCATTGTAGTGACGCTGCCATATTAGTCTCCGACCATCCGACATTAGATTTCGTATATAAAAGGTGTTTTATTAAGACGGATCAAAGTCAGCATTAAATAAATCAGTGTTATTGGCAAAAATGTATTTATTTCTCTATTGGATCGTGTTATTTAAGTCATGGGAATTATGTGTGAAAAATAATATCGCCCAAATATCCGTCACACCTCCACTTGATGGTCAAAATTTTTGATGACGTCTCTGCATAGTTGCTCCTCGATCTCAACAATATTTCTTATTATATCGTCCTTCAGCTGTTGAATTGCTGTTGCCTTGTTGGCATAGACCTTACATTTGAGATGACGACAATAGAAAGAAGTCCAAAGGCATCAAGTCGCACGATCATATTTGCTAATTGACTTCGCTTTTTCGAGCGATGAACTTCTCATTGCATTTCTGTTTGAACGTCCAGAGACTTAAGTTGTCAAATCTGAAAGAAAAAAAAATATTTGACGCTTAAACTTAATTCACATTTAAAATCGGTCCAAGTTATTGGAACACCCTTCGAATTCGAACCTGAACTCAAAAAGGAACTACAATCTGTTGTTAACTGGGATAAAAAAATGACTTGTTACTTTTAACGCCTCTAAAACTAAACTGCTCGTCTATCAGTAATCTGAGAGACCTATTTCTTCCTTCCATTAGCATGGCTGAGGCTGATCTCAAGGACAGTGATTGTTTCGCCTTCTCTGGATGATGTATTCCGCTGACATATGGTGGAAAGATAATATTGAAATAATTGTTAGGTCTGCTACTAGTGAAGTTATTTCACTGTGTCGTGCTGGATATTTTTTCCTTTCCAGAATATATCATACATAATTATAAGTCTACTGTTTGTTCATGCTTTGAATATAGCTGTCACATCTGTCTAATGCTCCTGCTATATATTTACAAATTGTCTAAATATAAAAAAGCATTCGCACTGCTACTGGTAGTGACCTGGCATATCGGCTCCAACGATTATCTGTGACTTTTCTATAAAATGCTTTCATGATAATTGTTCTGATAAAATTACCTCAAATGTACCTCGACTTTATGAATGTAAGCGCGGTACAAGATTAACGATACGGTTTCATCATATTGTGAGTTGAAATGGCTACATGGAATCGTAAGTTCTATGCTAACGGTTTCTTTTACTGCATTTATCACTTGACGAACTCTCTTCTGGCTTCTTGCTTTACAGTGAAATTTGCGCTTCAATAATTGAAACGCAGTGTCAGTCGTTATCTTCTGTTTTCTTAATTTTTGTTCTTTTAATCAGTTTAAATTTATAAGTGTTTGCGAAAATCTCTGAAAGCGCATCTTGTGAATTGTTTCCCATTATCATTAACAAGTTCAGTAGGAAATCTCAACAAGAGAAGAAATTATTCAACTTCCCTGTAACACAATCACTTGTCATTGGATTGCTCTTTGCTATTTTTCTATATCTTGAAAAATAATCTATTGCAACAATATATTTGTGTCCTTGATGAATAAAAATATCTGTATCAATTCTTTGTCATAGATCTTGAGGTGGGGTGTCATTTTTAATTTTTAATTTTTATTTGTTGGGAGGTAGATATTTGAAAACGTGGGTTTTTCAGATTTTCTCCAACTCCTGAGATATTTTAGGCTACCATACTTTGTCTCTCTGCCTCACGACATTTGTTTAGTGACAAATGATCGTTATAAATGTTCCTGGAGTTTTTCAGGTATGACAATTCTGTCCTGAAATCGTATTACGTTTACATGGACTGACAATTCATTCTGACTCGGAAGATATGGTTTCATGCCTTCTTTTATTCTTCCTTCATTATGTATCATCCACTTAGTGTGGGGTGTATTATTTCCTGTAATATTGTGTCTTGTTTACTAGCTACTTTTATTTCATTTAAATTCTTAATGCTGGTCTGGTTCGTATCACGCAATGTGGGTATGCTCAAACGTCTTTGCTGTTATTACTATCACCGTGGGATAAAGGTCAATTTGATAGTGTGTCAGGCACAATTAGCGCTCTTTCCTGGAACTCTTTTTGCTACTGTGTTATATCTTCTCAGTCTCATCAGAAGACATTGTCGTCATAATATGATATTGTACAGATGTTGTTTTTCTATTAACGACATACGTGGTTTGTGATTCATTAACAATTTAAGATTCGAGTCTTGCGACGTATCTGACTAACTTGCCACATGTCGATTCATAACTGAAACACTTTCTCAATTTGTGCGTATTTTCCATACAACGTTAATGAGTCTACGTAAGGTAGGTGCTATTTTTAAATTACCATCGATTTTTTTAAATAAATCTCCTTCGTGACTAACAATGCAAGCATCAGTACGAACTATTGTAGGTCTGTGAGGACCATAGTACGATAGAATTGGTGGTTGAATTAGTTACTCTTAAAAAAATTATCTTGTAGATAATATATTGTCGTTTTATAATAATTACATAATTGATTGCGTTATTCCCAACAAGTTCGGTAAGAATTTGTTTAAGTATCTGATGATGCCAGTTATACGACTTGGTTCAGATAAATTTGTAGGCGCACGTAACTCCTGAAAGTCTTTCCTTGCTGGGTTGAATTGCATCTCCAGAAATGTGTCCAAAATATTCTAGTCATGTCTCTTTCAATTCACACTTTGCCTTATTACGCTTGACTCCGTTTTTTGTATTATTTTAACAACAGTTTAATATTTCGACTTGGCTTTCTACAGTTCTACGGTAGATTAGAACATCATTAATAATTGTTTCGACTCCTTGAATGTTTTTCACTAATTCATAAACCTTCTTTGAAATATTTCCGGAGTTGATATTTTACCAAAAGATAATTTTTAAAGCAATGTCTGTCAATATGAGTAATTAAAGTCGTGAGTAGATACTTTTTTTAATGTCAGAGAATTTGTTAATTTTATTTAGTTTAGGCGAAATGAAAAATCATCTAAATTTGGTATCATATAATGTTCTCTTTTCAACTGCTCGTTTTAGCTTCATATCAACACATATTCGGATATTTTCATTTTTATTTTCATTTCGGGTACACCAATCCCTTGTTTCTGCAACCTTTTCAATAATAACCTTTACCAATTCACTGGAATATCCCTCACAGATTTGTGACACGTCTGGGAGGAATATTCCAAGGCATTGGTAAAAGTGCGATTTACTGTTTTTAAGTAAAGTTTTTTTCCTCAGATTTTTATATGTCGGTTGAGATAATATTGATATTGGCGCCTGTGTCGATTTTAAATCTCACCGCTAATATTTACATTTTCGTTTACATTTGTTTTTTCTTCATTTACTGCCTGTATCTCATTATTTTTGGTTACATAGGCTACAGCGAAAGGATTCATTTCCCGCGTCACTAAATGATTCATTTCCGTGTGTTTAAATGATTCATTTCCCTCGTTTTTAAATTGATGTTTTCTTGTACATTTACTAGTTTGTGTTGCTCTTTTATTCTTGCTTTTTCTTCTTGCTGTTTCACGCGGGTTACTCAGGTTTTTAGGTTCGGTTACATTTTTCCCGTGTAATTCTTCTATTTGAGATTTTATTTTCTCACTGCTCCTGGATATTTCCGTCTCTTTCTCGATTTTCCGATCAGGAATTAGCTGTGATTTTTTTCTTAGTCCTATCATAATGCAGACTCTAATTTGGTCATTTTCATTTGAAGACTCGCATTCTTCTGCTAAGTGGTGCAATGCATAAATAAATGTTTCCATTGTTCTCCTGATAACTGAACCCTAAGATATAATCTTGCCCTTTTATGTTTCTTTTAGGCATGAAGTGTGAATTGAATATTCCAAAACCTGAGGCGTACACATTTTTGTTTTCTCGTCGCGAGGAAGAAAATATCCTGAATATATCTTCGGCTTCGCTTTCCATGCATTATATTTCTCTACTCACTTGAGTTCTGCTGTATTCTGTCCATAGTTTCAGTGCTTCTCGAAAGCGTTGAAATCTCTGCGACCATTTCTGTAAGTTTTCCAGATTTATAAAACCAAGAAGCTTTTTTTGTTTGTTTGTTTCGATTTGTCTGACAACATATCGACTAAAATAGGTTACATAATGCGGACAATATTTTTATTTGTGGTAATATCGAACTCAAGGACACCTGGCACAGTGGATAAAGGCGTTAGTTAGATTCAGTGACAGGACCCAATAGAGTGTGAGTTCAATAACTGGTTAAGGCATTGGAGAACTTGGAGAGGGGAATTGATAGGGGATAACTGATACCTGGCATCCATTAGACATGGCACGTGGAACTAGAACAGTCTATCCCAGTGAGCGAAATAAATGTTCAGTTCGATATTTCAACCTCCTGAAGAAGGACGGAGCGTATTACGGCCGAAACGTTGTAATAAATACGGCGACAAAGATGAGGACAACAGTCAGAATAATATAAATAGTGATTTCTAATCTCAAACTTCTTTGTGTCTCTTAGTTATTTTTTATTGAGGAACTAAATGGGATGCTGCATTGATGTTATAATGATCCGAATAGTGAGTCATTTCTCTTTAGATTAAATTATCTTCCATCTGTTCTCTTCGATAATCGCTATATGATTATTAGATTAAGTCATAAGTAATTTCCGTTTTTGTATTGACAAATGTGGCATCGTAACTAACAGGTCCTTAAATATAACCTAAATGACGAGTAAAAACGGATTGCACACGACAGTGTATCTGTCAATCGTTTCTTCACTCATATGACCAGTAATACACACTCAAACCCACCCTCAAATATATATATATATATATATATATATATATATATATATATATATATATATATATATATTTGGTTGGATTGATGTGCGTTTTTGTCCCTGGGTTTCACGCTTTTGCGATCGTCAGACAAACTGATTATTTTTTTTTAAATTTGGGTTTATGTAGATTGCGTGTATTGGCGTTATTATGGGAGTCGGGGAAATCGTCGTCGTGATGTCATATATATATATATATATATATATATATATATATATATATATAAAAGTAAACATAGAGGTCAATACTTAGAGGCGACAGTTTGTTTCATGCTATATGCAATCGTCAGGCGTGTGGCTTGACGATTGCATATAGCATGAAACAGACTGTCGCCTCTAAGTGTTGACTTCTATGTTCACTTTTATATTTACACACGCTCTATCTCTGATATTGACCACTTTATTCCATAAATATAGCACACCTTAAGACTATATTTCTTTATATATATATATATATATATATATATATATATATATGCAAGCTGTTAATTGATAATTAAAATAGTGAGACAAGTTTTTGTAATGCCTGTTTGTAGAAGAGACTTTGTAAATCACAGATGCAATAAATAGTAACTCCTTTGAACAATACGATATTTAATTGTGTAAATACAAATTGTGCTAGAAGGCCAAAATGGGGAATGGGGAAAAGGGGCGGGTTTCATTTGCTTTAACTTTAAACTTAGCTAGTCACAAACAATGACCCAAACAGTATTCCTTACACCAAAACAACATATTCTGACTTACCTTTCTTACTACATCCACCAAAATAACTCATTGTCTCTATGAAAGTCCTAACTAGGTCCGATATGTACATTTTATTATCTGTGAGAGAAGGGGAAAAAACAACAAATTAAAAAAAAATGCCCCAATTATTATTAACAAAGATGTACAAAACTATTTGCAAGAAACTAAACGATGTTAGTAATAAAAAAAAAAAAAAACTTCAGTCACTAAATGTGGCAGAAATAACAGTTAACTGGACGAAAACAACGCGGGACTTTAGTAATACAAAACAATAATTCATTGAAACACTCAAAAAAACATGCACTCATTCAGATACAAGAAATACGAAAAACACACCTCAAACGAAAGGTGCCCCGCATCCACCAGAAAACTGATGTCACTGACCACCTATCGAGGGAGAGGATTGGGAATTAAACCAAAGAAAACCAAAGGGGCCAATGAGCAAACATCCTTCGTGTCATGGTGTCTACCTAGACCGACAGAATGAACTCTTCCTAACGCTATATATACTACGCCTCTCAAGAGAGACGAACGGTATTGGGACGGTATTGAATCGAGTCGAGCTGATAGTATTAGGTTGGTGCAAAAATAATGGCGTAATAATGTCGTTTTATGACGTTAAAACATACGTCAAAAAACGACATTATTACGTCATTACTTTTGCACCAACCTAATATTTCACTTCCAACCAGTCTGACAGCCATACTAACACATTCCACTTCTTGTATTATTTTTTGTGTAATATATTCTTTGTTATTTCTACTCCTGTGTTTCGTGTTGTTCTTCCATGGTCCTAATCTTGGAGTATAACACTTAACTAAGTCAACCTAGAGAAAAATAAAGACAAAAAAAACGAAAACATAAACTAACCTAAATCTGGGTGAGGTTAGCCGTTGTTTAACACATGGAGAACAAAATTCTGATTCCTAACCGGAATCAAAGTGCCACTCCAAATCGACTCCTTTCACTCGGCACATACACGCAAGATGCACCCACCTTTTGCCAAATTCAACTGAAGGGAGTCGCCGCTTTTCGGTCATAATCTTGACTTTCAGCTGATGCTTAAAGTACAAGATTAGTTGGGAAGAAGTGAAATTCTCACATCCATAGGATCCTTTCTGATACGGCGTCCAAATAATCATAACACTTAGCAAGCACATATTGTTCAGCCTTCGTCATCGACGGCGCCACATTGCTACAAAAAGAAAAGGCCTCAAGTACAAACAACTTTCCCTGCAGCATGCGAACCATGAAGCCATCAGCAAACTTATGCAACGGTGCTACGACTCTGAAATGAAAGTAAGCGTGACCCAGGGACTCGACCTCTCCATTATAGCGAGGGCAATTTGGAGAATCCACCGGAAGAAGTCCTTTGGCGATCAAGAGGTCTCCACGAATCATCACTCAGATGAGTGATACATCATCGTTATTGAGACATTTCAACCTGGACGTCTAAGGCCATATTAAGCGAGCCTCCTGCTTTGTAAGATCGAGATCGTCAACTAGCTCATCACGAACGCCCCCCCTCCACCAACTAACAATTGATACAATGCCTTACGAGACAACGCCTAGACTTTGGAGAGGCCATCGGACATCCGCGAGTATCGATTCAGGGAACGGCGATAGAAGGAGCACTCGGATCGTGGTAAACAGCCGGGCTCATCACACGAGTGCACATTTCTCAGTGAAGGGAAATTCTTACGGGCGTCTTCTTTCCAGGAGGTGCCCTCCTCATCCAAATCACTACACATTCGATCTAGCAAAGAGATGCGAAACATATATTGACGAATCTCAATGCTAGGTATACCCAGATTGCCTTCAGAAGAATGGAAGCAACAGATCTACCGAGGTACCATAGCGGTCTTGCACCCCTCCCAAGAAGGAGAAAAAGAGCCTTACTAATGAAATTTTTGTTGCAGATGGAAGTGGAAGTAAAGAGTGACGGTAAATGAGAATTGAGTAGATATAGGAAATACATATAGTCTTATCCTTCAAGGAAAAATTCCTCCAAGACCACAGATTAACTGCCATCTCGGCATTCCTTTGTACCTCTGACCAATTCATTCCCAACTGTATATCGAGACCAAACCAGACGCCGAGTAATTTGATCTGTGGGTCCGTCCAGATGAAAGGCCCGGGAAGAGAGTCTCACTTCCACGCGCACAACCACAAACCAACAGACTTATCGCTGTTGATCTTGCCTCCTGTCACCATCTCGTACCCACTGATTTCTTTACTGACTTCGTCAATCTCGGCCCTGCTCGACACAACAACCGAAACATCGTCAGTATAGGCAGAATAACTATCCGCAGTGGTAGCACCAGGTAGGGAAATTCCGCGTAGGACCGGATTCACCTTTAACTTGCGAAGGAAAGGCTCCAACGCAAGAAAGTAAGGTATAGGCGAAAGCGGAAAACCTTATAGTCGCATACAGAATTCGGATCCAGTTGCGACAGTACGGCCTGAAACGGCCGCCGAAAGGACAGCCTCCGGGAATCGATGGTCAACCCTTTGACTGATCTAAATTGATCAGCGCGGCTTCACTGCCGACTTGCTCGATGATCAAGCGGACCACGTGAAGGTCATCCTGTATAGTTCTGCCCTTCAAAAACTAAGTCTGTTCGGAACCAATCAGACTAGAGAGGATAACCCGCAAACGTTTGACTAAGATATTTAACTCTGTATTTAAAATGGGTAAGGGTGAAAGTTACCTAACCCATCGCCGCCGTTCTTGTCCTTGCGTGGCAACTTGATCACACCCATGGTAAAGCGCTGAGATGTAGACACTTGCTTCATCCATCTGTTGTAAATCAGTTCCAGCAAAGGGGGAAAAACGGGAAACTGCCTCAAGTACAGTTCGTAGGGAATACCATATAATTACGGAGATATATTGAAGCCAACCTGCTTCATCGCTTCCCTTATTTCCGACTCAGCAATTAGACACTCACGCCTAGCTGCTTCAGCTACCTCAAAGCAGGAAAAGTCAGCTAAATAGGCGTCGAAATGATCAGGCCTCAAATCGGGCTCCCCGGTGAAAAGTTCCTGAAAGTAATCAAGAAAAGCCTGACATATGTCCGAGTTTCTAGTCACAATCCGCTTATCCGACAATGAAATATGTCGCCGAGATGCATAACCGAGATTTCTCTGCATACAATTCAGCGGCCATATTCGTCGCCTCAGAGGACATTCTTTTAAACCATAGCCAACTACCTGACCTAAAAAAAATGTCGCAACTGTGTGCTTGGAGGGGCCCTTTCCGGCTTCACCACTCTCTATATAGGGCACTTATGTTAACCTTCTCGACAGACGTCGGCAGTATTGTCATGGACGGTCGAATTACGAGAAGTCGTAGCCATAGACGGGGAAGTGGAGAGGCTCCTTGTTTTATCTATGGCTTTTCCTATTTTGCATTATTTGCTTGTCAAATTTGTTGTATTTAACCTATTGTTCTGAAGTTTGGGTTCTATATTAATTTTGGGGGCTTATTGACACATAAAAAACCTGGCATCATAGGGGTATTCTATTTTGAGAAATGGATAAAAATATTCAAAATTGATGGTTGTATGAATAATTTCGTCGTTGACTGTAAGCACTGACCAGACACGACGTTGATTTACTTCGGGGATTGTAGGAGAAACGATGTTTTAAAGCGATATGTTCGTTGCGCTTGTACATATACACGTACATATGTGTGTTGGGGTGTCATTAATTAAATCCTTATTATAGTATATATATATATATATATATATATATATATATATATATATAAAATAAAAACAGACCACTTTAAAGTTCCATGTAATAAATTATTTAACTACCACAGCCCTTTTAAAGAAATGCGGATCATCAGACTTTACTTCCAAACAAAAAATGAAAAGAAAATTTACACATTTTTGACGGGCCGTATTAAACATATGTAAATTAACGAAGTGAGGAAGTGAGTGAGGAAGAGAAAAGACATGAGTGTGTTAGCAGATACTGACACATTTAAACGGTTAACTTAACGGAAGTTATATATTGATATCGAAGGGGTTGTGACGTCCCCCCGGTTTCGCTGCGCCAAACGTGACGTCTGCCTGGCCACGTCCGTCGTGCTATCCTGTCCCATGACGAACAACTGGCTTGGTATTGGTCGCGGAACCAAATGTGACGTTCTAACCTTTTGGTGATTCGGATGGGAATCTTGTTAGATTAGGTATCAGCCTTGTCGTTCCCAGCTCACCTCCAACGTCTGGTTACCGAAGTAACTGTTTTGATTTCCAGTCTAACCTACGCACGTTGTGATTTGATCTTAGCCAGACGAAATCAATCAGTCGCCGGGCCGTAATGCAAGCCGGGTTCGATCAAGGGAAACACCGCACAAGTATATGTAAAAGAAAATAAAATAATAACTCGAAAAGTTCAAATGTGTTAAAAGAAGGATAACAATATTTTATATCTGGTTGCTGAATATAGGACTGCGTCTTCTACCCAACCCGCTATATGGATTCGTGACACTTTGTGTTTGTTAGGCGAATCTTAACATCTTAAGTTGTTTCCTCTTTAAGAAACTGGTTCTTGGTGTATCTTCAGGCGATATTCGTAAAACTTGTTTTGGTGGTATGAGTCTAAGTCGTTCTTGAAAAATAAATTGTTCTTGGCTAGAAGTTGAGGTCGTGATGCCTGGAATCTTTCAAGTCAGCTATCTGCGAGGCGGGTGCAACTCCAACTGCGAACTTGAACTCGAACTCGAACTCGAATTCGACTGGTTTTCACTCGTTGCGACTCTGCTTATATGGACGCCGACTAAAACCGGGGTGGGCTTGTCGGGGTTTGAGGTTACTTGATAATTCTAAATCCACAATCCACTTCTTTGTTTTCGGTCAGGAAAATTTTATTATTTTCCATTTTTGGAAGTCTTTCGTCTTCCCACCTTCTTCTGTTCTCATATTGGTATCTCACCATGCCCTCAGAGGGTGTCAACGGGTTTCCCCTCTCTGTCACAGTGGCATCTCACACCTATCCCTTCAGGGGGGCGCAACAGGCCTCCCCTCCTTCATCACATGATTACCTCCGCCTAACGCTCATTCCACCATCCAGCCAATGGGTGCTCAGCGGCGTGCGTGTGGCCAGAATAACCTCGGTTTAAAAAATCTTGCTCAAAGAAAAAAAAATTATCTTCCTTTTTTTTTCCTTTCTTCCCTTGCTTCTGCCCGACAACAAACCTTAGACTCTTATCTTAACCGAATCACCTGGACTTTATAAATCGAGATTTTTCGCCAGCATCAAGTGGGTGGTCATCTGATGAGATCGCATTCTGGCGTTAATTATTCCTGATAAAATAATTTTCTTATCATAGCCAGCTCCTGGCACAAAACAGATGCCTTTTTCAAAGATATTCGTAGATAACCAATGGCCCAGTCTTTTGTGTTTGTAATTCTGGGGTTGATCCAATCGGACATTTTTCTGCGACCCAATTAATTTTTATCTATTTAGAATTCTGCCCTGTAGGTCACCTGAACGACCTGAAATTTTCACCATTCGGTGCGCCGTCATGAATCGAATCAAATCCGACACATCCGCGACCTCACCTTCCTCACTAATGAGAATAAAGCCTTTAGCATTTTTCTTTGTTAAAAAAGAATAACATCGCTTAATGTCCTTTTCATCGTGGCTTCTTATCACCTAAATTTAATTCTCGCCTTTTTTTTCTTCTTTCCTTCTAGCGACCTAAATAGTGTCAGAGGGTAGAGAAGAAAAGGTCGTATTTCATGACACCACTGATGGCCAGATAGCAATGCCAATAATCTTCTCCGTCCTTCGTGAGGTGCAGCTCGAGACTCTATCCCCTCCATCCACATCCACCACAGTCAGCTAGTAGGTTTTTGGATGAGCCAGTGTCGTTATCTGTCGATACCGAGTGCTTCTATTCTGCACAGCCTTCTTTTTCTACTGAGACTTGGTGTTCTCCACCCTTTTCAATCTCATCTTCAGAGGTAGTTCTGGCTCGACCTCTAACCTTCCCTCGGTGTTTAATTCCCGTTCAGGAGGTGTTTTGTTCTCTTCTTCCTCTCCTGATTCTTCCTTCTGTTTCGAGTCCGCGCCCTGGACGTCTTCATTACTTCTTGATGCGATGTCTAAATCTCTCCTGTTTCTTAGTCTTTCTTTGAGCTGGGAAAGGGGTATTTGATCCTCCTCCTCCTACTCGTTGAACTCTTCGTCTTGTTGAGGGTGCCTCTTTTTAGAGCCCTTGACTGCTTGATTGGATCTCTTCGTTTTTCTCTTCCTTTTCTTTGGGCATGGGGGTGCGATGGTGACATCACAGGGTCTTCTCTGCACCGGTTCAGGCGACGACTCAACGCCGCTGATCCCCGCCGAGGGTTCCAACTCCGTCACTCGAATCGCTTCGCCTATCTGGCTAAGTCGATCTATCTCTTCATTTTCCTCGGAATCCTCCTCCGTCTCCATTTCTTCCAGCTCAACCAGAGTTACCTTCCTTGTCCTTGTATTCTTAGGCCTCGGTTCGCTCATTTCCAGGTTAGCTATTTCAGCCTTCTTCAGATTGATGACATGGACCCTTCTTGCTCGAGCTGCCACTTGATCCCATATTACATATGATACTGGACCCGTCTCCTCTACTATCCGGTAGTACGGTTCCCATCTTTGGTCCAGCTTTCCTTCTCTCTTTTGGATTTTATAGTAGACAGGGTCTCCAACCTTGAAATCTACTACCTTTCCTTCAGCATTGACTCTCTCATTTCTTCTCTTCTGTGCCCTCTTTATTCTTCTTCTGGCCTGTACAAATATTTTATGTTGCTGTTCCAGCAACAACTGATGATGATCTTCTCCGATATACTTTCTTCGGGGCTACAACAGGTTATCTACAGGCAGGACCACGTCTCTGCCAAACAACATAAAGTAAGGAAAAAATCTGGAGGTTTCGTTTATCGTAAACCTCACGGCCGCCAGAGGCTTCGTCAAATACAAATACCAATTTCCTGTATTCTCTCTGGCCAGCTTGGCCAGCACATCTCCCAAGTTTCTATGAGACCTTTCAACTTTAGCGTTTCCTTGGGGGTAATATGGAGATTTTTTACGTGTTCTATATTTAAACCTGCCAGCACTTCTCTCATTATGCTGTTTATTTTCTCTGTGCCATTATCAGTGACAAGTTGCACAGGGGCGCCATACCTAGGGAAGATTTCACTTATTATCAAATCGGCTACAGTTTTCGCCTTCTTGTCTGGTACTTCATATGCCTCGGGCCAATTGGTTAGCCAATCGACAAAACTCACTATATTTGTTTCCTTGTGCAGTTTCCCCATATGGTACTGATACATCCATACTCACTTTCTCGAAGGTGAAGTTCGGCACGTCCATCTCCTCCAATAGAGCCATTTCCTGCCTTCTGCTCTGCGACTGGCACACTACACAGCTCCGAACATAGTTAGTAACCTCTCCGTACAGTTTGGGCCAATAGTACTTCCTCCCTATAAGATCATATGTTCTATCAATTCCCATGTGACCCAACCTCTTTTGGCACTGTTCCAATATCTCTGGTCTTAAACTTTGGGCACATACAATTTGGGATTGACTTTTTCATTCCTATCGATTTACTGTGTGGGTCTGGCCTAATTCCTTATCTGATTGGGCCACCACATCTCGATTATCTCTCAGCAGACTTCCCACTCTGGCCCTAAATTGATCAGGTGCCAATATATATTCGTCTACTATTCCTTCTGGATTTTCTACGAGTTTTCCTCGCTTCTCCTCGAATCTCACTCGATTCAGAGTTCGTAGGGGTAGTGCTTTTCCTATCTCTTCCACTCTCTTACCATTTATCGTCTTTTAGGCCTGATTCACCATCATAATGGGCTCTAATTTAGCTGCCTCCACTACTGCCTCACACAGAGTTACCTCATTTTCTTCAGGGACCAATTGCAGGGTTCCTTTTCCTATTTTCTTCCCTGACATTAGCCTACCCTTTCTCGACACTGCAGTTCTGGGTGGTAGCTTTACATCTTCCTCCACCACTATTGCTATATCTTCTTCCGGTGGGCATCCCAATGGCGTTCTCTCGCCATTCACTACCAGCACAGTGGGGTTGAACTCTATCCGAGCTCTCTGGCTCTGAAGCCAATCTTCTCCCAAGATTGCTACCGTACACAGTTTTGGGGTTACGTAGAAGGTCTGGGTGCTTCTTAATTTCCCAATCTTTACAGGGAGCCTCGCCATCCCTCTCATCTCCAGGGGAGCTCCATCTGCCTGCGTGACTTCTAAGTCCTGCAACCCATTCTTCTGTTTCACCCGTCTCTATGCTTCCTCTCACTCAGCAATGAAACAGACGCTCCTGTGTCTATCAGGGCTTTCATTGCCCTACCTCCTATCTCTGCCCTACAAGATAGCTCCTTCTCTTGCGTCAGCGAAGAGAATACTTGGGCTTTCCTTTTCCTGGGTTCCCACCTTTGGGTCATACCAGCCATAGGTGGCGGTAGCAATACATTCTTTTCATTCTTCTCATATGGGGTAGTTCTGCGTTTTCTGCACCTGGGAGGTCCCGGCTGGACCTCTCCCAGTATCTTGCGGCTGTTCCCAAGAATACAATTCCTCTTCAGGTGACTTGGTCTCCTACAAAACCAGCACCTTCTTGTTGGACAGTTTACCGCAAAATGGCCCACCTGACCACATATCCAACATTTTTCTGTTCCTCTCTTCAACTGGGCCACCCTCCCTCTTATTCCTGGGGGGACCTGCCCTCTACCTAAGTGGCCCGCCTGACCACATGTCCAACGTTTTACTTTCCTGCTTTTTAACTGGGCCACACTCCCTCTTAATTCTGGGCGAGCCCGCTGGCTTTTCTCTGGTTTTGTCTTTTGGGCTCGGGCTTCTTTAACGATAAGTTATGATAGAAGTTGTCACTAATTTTCTTTGTAAAATAAGGTTGGAAACAGACGCTGTTATTTTGTTTTACTTTGAAAGTGTTATCTTGGGGGTTCATAAAGATTAGTAAAAGTGGTCTGTTTTTATTTAAATTACTTGCTCTGGATTTACATTGATCTGTCTGGATTGTATCTTCCTTAGGTTTACCCATACGGATTACCTAGTTTTTCTTAAACTATACACACACACACACACACACATATATATATATATATATATATATATATATATATATATATATATATATATATATATATATATATAGAGAGAGAGAGAGAGAGAGAGAGATATACATACACATACTTTTCACACACGCACACACATATATGTGTGTGTGTGTGTGTGTGTAATTGTGTGCGTGTGCGCGCGTGAGGGATGGGTAATTGTGTTATTAATTAAATCATTATCAGTGTTGGTACTCTTTATTTGCTATAGACGCCCTATTTTTATTTAAAAAAAGTATACGTGTTACAGCTATTGTTATGCGCATTCGAGAAAATGCGTTTTTCGGCAGGGATCGAACCTTTAGAGAAAATAACCGTTTGACCCAGTGTGCTTTGCTGTTAGTCCACAGAGAACAATATAGCAACCACAGTTCTATTTTCCCTTTTTAACCCCCCCCCCCAAAAAAAAACAAGAACAAAACAATTCTTTTCTTTGAGAAGGCTCATTTTGTATTCGAGACGCAATTTTGAAACTGAGGTCAACACTCAGCGATGTCTGTTTGTTTCATGCTTAAGCACAATCTTCAGGCAACGTCTGTTTCTTCAGGCGAAACCTAAGGCCATTTTATATTTACATACGCTCTATACCTGAAATTGAATATTGCACATTAACCCATAACTATATTTTAACTTACAACTACATATTTTATCATCGGATGCAAGCGAAAAAAAATGTCAAAATAATGTTACAGCAAAATTGTGCATCCCACAAAATGTTTAATATAAAAAAAGAAACTAAAACATTTTAGTTTATTTTTTCCAGATTTTCAAATAAGACGTAATACCATTTGTCCTATTTGGAAACACCCAATGAGCAATGGTGAGAGGAGAATATTCCTAGCCTTCAGTAATTGCATC
The DNA here is from genome assembly GCA_963932145.1 of Acanthosepion lycidas. Taxonomy (NCBI): domain Eukaryota; kingdom Metazoa; phylum Mollusca; class Cephalopoda; order Sepiida; family Sepiidae; genus Acanthosepion; species Acanthosepion lycidas. The sequence goes on from OZ010582.1 coordinate 29,038,617, forward strand.
AACATTCATACTCTGGATTCCATCTCCAAAGTTCATTCAAAAACCATCAAGAGAACATAGAATAATTTTAAAAAGGAGGGAACTGTTGAGAGGAATACTCGATCAGAAAGTCAAAACGGAAAGGTGAATCATTATTTCAACCTAGAGATAAAGAGATCAATTAGAAAAGATCCAACTCAATCCATAAGACGTTTGGCATGTGCGAGAGGAGTTTCAGTTACGAAAGTCTAAAGAGGTATGATAAAAGATTTGAAAATGAAATCGTACGTGAAACTTGTGAAGCATCTTCTTACTCCAGAATAGAAAAGAACTTTAAAGAGGGCGAAGATCCTCTTGAATACGTTGGAAAATTATTGTAAAATGATATATATATATATATATATATATATATATATATATATATATTAAAGAAAAACAGACCACTTTAAGGTACCATTATAATAATTTATTTTACCAGAGCCCTTTTAAAGGACGCCGGATATTCAGATTGCACTTCAAAAAAAAAAAAAATAGAATTTGAACTTTATTTCATCCTTCATGAACTTCCGATCCTTAGCTATTATTAATTAATGATGAATATGTCATTTTCATTTGTGATCGATTTCATCCTTCATTCTTCTGTTAAGCTTATTGCTCAAAACGTTCAATAAAGTTATAAATTATCGGAAAATTACAGTAAGATATGTTTTAATCATTTATAATATACAAGGGTTCAACACTTAATCTAACAATTGGACAAGTTTTACTCTTATATTATTTGGACAATTTTGCTGTTACACCCTGTATGTGTGTATGTAGTTGTGTGTGTGTTGGGTGATAAAGTTAGATATTTATTTTTTTATATATGAAGAACAATATTAGGCAAAATATATATATATATTTTCACTTCATCGGACTAAATGTATTACGTTGATGTGACTACAGATACGCACGAAGGAGAGTTGCTAGGAATTTTAAATTTCCTTTTCTTTTTTTTCTTTTTTTTTTTGTTAAATGTAATCGGCTAGATTATATAAAATATAATTAAAATTAAAATTTAAAATTCCTTGGTACGTACGGATGTGTAGTCGCACCAACACAACAACTTTACTCCGATTATGTCTTAAAGGATGAAATGCCTCACGTAAAAACTTTTTTTTCCACTTTTCACTCACACAGACACGCGCGCGGGCACATACACACACATAAACATATGTGCTCGTGTGTGTGTGTCTTTGTCACACACATACACACGCATACAAACATATATGTGTGTGTGTGTGTATTTCTCACACACACTCACTAGTGCACATATTTTCAATGTGGAAAAAGATATTCGTGTCACGTGTTCCTTCATTTGCATTTCATCGTACTAGCGTAATTTTTACAATGATGTCATTGCGCATGCTCATGGACAGCTAGATAGAATTCAAAAACATAAACTTATTGCATGAATAATAATGACATTAATTGTGATTCCTGCAAGTTAATTCTGAAGATCGTCCTTATCTAAGAATACAGATTTACCTTAATCTGTATTTTTGTCATTTCCCAGCTGATCTAGGGAATTTTCCACGTGGGAATTTTTCATTCAAATCAAGAGGAATTTTCAGAGGAAAAGTAAAAATAGAGTAAAAAAAAAAAATCCTTTATCATAGATTCCTATATTAAAACAAAAACTATTCTAAAAATAATGATTAATTCTCCCGCCACCAAAAAAAAAAAAAAAAAAAATTGACCTATTATTTACCGTATTTTCCGCCGTATTTGAAAAACGCCATGAAAGACGCACCCTAATATTGGAAAGAAATTTCTAAAATAAAAATAATAAAAAAAAAATCACTCTCATACAACAATACATTCATCATGTGTCACTCGCATACTGGCACCACATATTGTTTAGATTAATCACTCGTCTGATTTTGTTTGTACGGTAATGACATATTAGTTAAGAGGAGAAAGGCCCCCGCCGCTGCTAGTAAACAGAGCATGTTTAAGCTTGTGGCTCGGTTCTAGGAAGGTTTATATTATTGGAAATACATTTATCAACTAAGTACTGGGGTTACATTATGTAAATGCTGAAGTCGATAGATAGCTAATATTATTGTGTAATGACTCGACATACAAATCCACGTCCCTATCAGTCAAGCAAAAAAGGTGATCGTCCAAGCTTACTTGAGCCTGGGTGTTTATTTATATTCGTCTTGAAAGACGCACTTGTAATTTTCAAGGATTTTTTTACCCATCCCTCACGCGCGCACACGCACATACTCACACACATACACACACACGTATATATATATGTGTGTGCGTGTGTGAAAAGTATGTGTATGTAAACCGGAAAATACGTTGTTTCTATGTGATGCACAACACAACATAACAGCTCCGTTTGAACGTTTGTCTCTTGCTTCTTTGCTTTACTAACAATCGCATCATGCAAGTTACCATGTTCTGATATCATGTTTTGGAACTCAGGCAATGTTGGAAATCTGTTAATGTATCCCAAATTAATAAACACTAAATAGAATGTGATTGATGTACATCCCAAAGACTTTCAAGGCTTGAAGTAAAAATTGTTGCTAAACTATGGGAATGCTGACACAAACATCAAGTCATCATCTGTTAATTACATGAGGTTTATTTCGACAAAGTAGTTTACTGTACTTCCAAATATCAACGCAGTCATTCACCAAGTCTTGTTCTTCGATCCTACTAAAAAAAAAGTCATTCTTTTTCAGCCATATTTTAACGGTTCATCTTCAACAACAGGTATCAAAATCGTTTCATGAATTACATCCGTACCAAGGCTTCCATAAAAAAAAATGCAAAAAAAAAAAAAAAAAGCTTTGTATTCAATTAAACTTCAGAAAGCGATCATTGGTCACATTTGAACGTACATAATATGAGCTAAATCACAAGTTTGGAAAGTGTTTTTATCATATTGCTTATCAGTCGCTTGATTATGACAAAGCGAATGTCAACTTGTCAAAATGTCTTGGTAAACAAAAACATTTTTCCAGACTCCACTAATTTCTACAGACGAATGAACAAATAACGCAATCCATCACTATAGAATTTCGTCTTTACTTATTATTTTCTCTTTCCTCATTATGCAATGGAAATTAGGCATCAGGAAAAAAGTGTGTGTCCGATATTCCATCATAAAAGAACCGAAGAATCGTACGTATCGTCTTATTTATCATTTCACCCAACGTAAGGCAATAATGCCACTAAGATGCGATTGATTACTGAATGTAAAAAATATGAGAAAACAAAGAGTGAGAACAATAAAAGAACAGAAATTAAGAAGACATTGCTTTTAATTTTTGGAAAATCAAACTTAATTTCAACTGTAAAATGATTAGACCTATCCGCCAGTCGAGTACTACGTTTAAGTAACTTCATCGCACTTTCTTCAACTTATTGAAATCTCTTCCGGATTCAGGCTTCTCAATCAAATTTGATCTTCAGAAATGGAAATGCAATGTTAATCGTTATCTTCTGTTTTCTTAATTCTTGTTGTTTCACTCTCTTTAAGAGTGTTTTTTTTTATCATATTCTGTAACACAAAGTAAAACCTTGCGTGGCTTTATTGTTTTATTATGGCTTTTTTTGAGGTAGGGAAGAAATTATTAAAAAAGAAACTTAAGTTGAGGTACCAAAATGGAAACCTCATCAGAACACTCATGCCCATATTCATAGAAAAATTACAGATACTTTACAGCGTTGGAGAAATGACCGAATCTAACATGCCAGGTCAGAACCCAAAATATTGTGGATTCTTTTTTGGATGTTTTGAAGAAGCCATAAATATATATCAGACGCCCAACACCAAATGTGACAGCAATATTAAATGTATGCACCAATGGATGACTTATGAATATGTAAGAGCCATTAAGGAGAGAATAATTGTCTAGTACGATACGGTGTAACAACTTTGATAGCAGAAGATGTAGCAGCTGATTTGATATGATCTTTCCCCTTCCTGTCAGCGGGATATTTTGAGAGAAAAAGTTGGGGGGAGTTTGAGATCGGCAGTTAATCAGGCAGTACATCTTCAGTCACTTTGCCGCCTGTGTAAATTTATGATGAGTAAATACAGTGATTAAAACACATGTAAATCTATGACGAATATACTCAAAATATATAAAGAGGTGATGAAAAGTTCAAGACAAGACGCAAATCTTTACAATCAATACTCCAATGGCTAATAGGAAAAAAAGTAATTTAATGAAGTCTGTAGGGTGAAAAATATCTCCTGTCAACTAACATTACATATACAGAAGTGAGACGTACGGATTTATGAAGTTATGTATAGCTTAACGCCTCTTAATTAATATCTGAATCTTTTTAGTAGATGACCCCGCACAGGGTGAAATGTTTTTTTGTTTTGTTTTTTTTTCTCAACTGATGATCAGTAAAAAGTAAGCTAAGGTAAGATGGCCGTTTCCCTACGTAGAAATATTTAACATTCATTGTCCGAGCAGCATTACTGCATTCGGTTGAAATTTTTAAAAACTAAATAATTTCTGAGGTAAATATATTGCTTAAGTCCAGTTGTTGTGATTGCTCTCTCCAGTATTGACGGAGTTTCCCTCCTAAACTTTTATCTGAATTTGCGCAGAATCATTAACATCTTGGTTATACGATTAATTTATTTTCGAATTATATGTGTTATCCATTTTAATTGTTGCTGCTGTTGGTAGTACTCAAGAGTTTACCTTTAAATCTGAGTCCATCGACACAACTAGATTAAGTTTGAGGTTTATAGAAACGCTACTAATAAAAATGACATAGACAATATTATTTCCCACTACTGTGAGAAAATCAAATTGGAATAAAGGATACTATTTAAGAGCACTAGAAATCTGCAGCCCCGAATACTTAGAAGATATACATAGAAAACGCTTTCAAAAACCTCTAATATACTTAGTATTTCATCCACAACGATAAGAGAAAGGCATACAAAATATACGACCGCATAAAATATAACAACGTTATTAACAACCATAAACTAGATATAACAAATATATAATACTACCTACTAACTCCATAATATCCACTATACAAAATAATCTATAATTACAACCGCATCCAAATCTATTATAGATATGATCAGAACCAGAAATACCTACAACAATAATAATGTTAAAGCAGGTATATATAAAATAAATTCTAAACTGTTCCTCACACTATATTAGGGAAACTTGCAGCAATGTAAAAAAACAAACCAAAAAAAAAGCAAAAAAACGTATCTATGAACACAAAAGAGACATTATACACAATTTATCACATGCAATTTATTGCATGCATTTAACTAAAAATAAACTCAGCCACATCTTTTACATAAAGAATGCAACACTTATTAAAAGACAAAGTATCTCATCAGGAAAATTCTCAAAGTGCTTCTATCCTGTCTTTTTCTGAATATAAATCTGCGCCCCTGATTTTTCCAATATCTCCATTACTGAAAGAATTACTACTTTACCAAGACAACATAGATGACTACAAAAAGGCTAAAAACAAATTAAAAGATAGCGCATAATCCATCAGCATAAGAAATTTTAAATCTGGAGTTCCGATTCAAAAGGACAGATTTAAAGTTTCCTACAAATATTGGATTTGTGGGATATACACTGGAAGTGTTGATTTTGTTTATATGGGTAATAACATATATGTGTACTTGTATTCACATTTTCATATATGCTCATTTATGTGATTATGTTGCCTACATTATTTATAATTTTAAATTAATATCCTTTTGATATTAATAATATTGATAGTATTATCTTTACTACTTTTAACCTTATCTATCTATCTATCTATCTATCTATATATATATATATATATATATATATATATATATATATATATATATATATATATATAAATATATATATATATATATATATATATATATGTATTAGATTGGTGCAAAATAATGACGTAATAATGTCGTTTTTGATGTATTTTTACCGTCAAAATCGACATTATTACGTCATTATATTTGCACCAACATAATATATATATATATATATATATATATATATATATTAATTTGTTCTTCAAATTTGTTCTTAATCTATTTAATTTATACACACACACACACACAAATATATGCTGAGTAAATGAGAAGAGACAAGAATTCATTACGTCCTTGGGAATTTTATAAATCCTCTTCTTTTCCCTCCAGCTATGGGTAAATAGCAGAATGGGCTGGATTATAAAGCCTTGGACGGCATCTGGTCTAGGAGAAGGACAACTCTGAATTCAAAGGTAGTTTGTGAACCTTGTAGCACGTAGTGCAGCAGGCCTCTGTATTCGGCCCTTCACAAAGTGTGGTTGGTTCTGCACAAAATTTTCATCACTATAATCAAATCATATGTGCTGGTTTCTGAGCTGTCGGTTCCTAGGAACTGAATGCTTGACCCTTCTACCTCGATAAGACGGGAGAGTCTACGATATATATATATATATATATATATATATATATATATATATATATATATATATATATATATATAAATATATATATATATGTATATATATATATATATACATATTAAAATAAGAGAGAAACCGCAAATGTTTTTGATTGTAAAGTGGATTTAAAAAAAAAAGTTATGCTTTATTTTCCATAATCGGGAAAATAATTATGGAAAATAAAGCATATTATTTAAAAAAAAATCCACATTACAAACCAAAACGTCTGCGGTTTCTCTCTTCTTTTCTCTCGTTGTAGTCACTATGACCTCTTCCTTATATATATATATATATATATATATATATATATATATATATATATATATATATATATATATATATATATATATATATATATTGAGATTAATGAACAAAAAAGAGGTTATGTTGAAACAGAAATATTTGATTTTTACATTAAAAGATTGTTTTATTAAATTTCAGATTTCGCCAAGATTATCTGCATCCATGAAATGAATTTAAATGTTACATGTGTTATGATTACTAACATACGCCAACAAAATTCATCTAGTTTTCATTTTAATATGTCTCGTCAACAAGGCCAATAATTTTCTTGGTTTAACTCGTCATCGCTTAAGGGAAAAAGGCTCCTACAACAGATATTCTTCATATTCATTTCATCGATAAAATAATTTTAAATATTCGATGTCGTTTCGTCATCTGGAAGCGCAAATAATTTTTTTGATTTCTTTTTCTCACTGGGAGCCTAGTGAGCAAAAGCAGAAAAAAAGAAGCATATTTCTCTTGATTAACAGATTCGAGTAGAGCAACGTGCCGACATTAATTAGGCACTATTCATCTGAAACGTGACACACGAGGCAAAGCAAAGATTCTACATGACATGAGTAAGTTTAGCTAATCCTCACATCCACAAAAATGCAGAGAGACACGCGAAGATAAACACACAACCACAGACGCATACGGAATTGGAAAGAGAGAGAGAGAAAAACAGTTAAATAGTAAATATTTCTAAAGGCGTGAAAATACCAATCATTATCCAATGTGTATTGTTATGCCCATTCTGCTTATAAAAAATACCTTATATACACAATATATGTAATTGTAAACAATATTATAGGTACATTATGCGTGTCTGTTCTAGAGAGATCATGAGTAATATAAAATTACGCTGCAATTGACATGTTTACATGTAAACGCATATATTAATAAATACATAGACACATACACAATAGGAATCTTGGAATGCTTCTCGGGCCGACACAGATGTCATATCTTCCAAAATGATCCTAAGTTAGAATCTATTTCGGGAATAGTTTCTTAATTGCTTTGTTGAAATTTCACTTCCGTTGCGTGCGTGCGTGCACATATATATATATATATATATATATATATATATATATATATATATATATATATATATATATATATATATATATATATATATGTGTGTATATATATATGTGTATATATATATGTGTATATATATATATATATATATGTGTGTGTATATATATATATATATATATATAGCGAGACTCTTCGCATAGAGAATTGAGTCACTGTCAGTCACTGGGCGTGTTTCTAAAAATAAATACGCTAAAATTACACCTATATCTCTTCCGTGCTCCGACGGCTTAGTGGCAGAATCTCCGACTGACACCAATTGAGTCGCGTTTCGATCCTAGCTAGAGCCAAACGGATGTCTAGCCACACTTACAAGCATATATATTAGGTCGGTGCAAAAATAATGTCGTTTTCTCACATATGTTACTATTTGAGAAAACGACATTAATTTTGCACCAACCTAATAAATAAATAAATAAATAAATAAATAAATAAATATATATATATATATATATATATATATATATATATATATATATATATATATATATATATATATATATATATATATATATATATATACTGATGGACAAAATCTTCAGACCGACGAAAATAAAGAAAAATATACGTTTTGCATTGTTGAACTCAACCACTTATTTGAGATAAGATTCAAATTAATAACACTTTACAACTATATATATATTTTTTAAAAGAATTAACGATTTTATTTTTTACTCCAAACTAATTATAGCAGATATTAGGTTGGTGCAAAAATAATGACGTAATAATGTCGTTTTTGACGTTAATACGTCAAAAAACGACATTATTACGTTATTATTTTTGCACCAACCTGATAGTTTGTATTTGAAATAGACGCTCATATTTATTAATTAAATGTGTATTACGTATATCAACCAGACCGTTCTAGAAATCTCGTTAAATATATTCCTCTGCAGGGATCCAGCCTGTGTTGGCCATTGCATATATGTAACTCCATGTTCCCCAGGAAGGGCAGCCTTACAACTTGAACCCTATCTCTAAGAGATATCTTCAACTTAGGATGCCTGTGGTGTCAGTTTGGTTATATACAGTTTTAAACTGGCCAAGGAGTTGGTGGCATTTAGGTCGTCGATCGCCTAGAGTTGCCGTTAAGTGCTGTTTTTTTTTTACTGACAAGAAAAGCAGGATAGCCCTTCCTCTTGATTTAGTAAGACGTGGTATTTTCTTTGGCGGCCGAGCTGAATAAAAGAAAGACGTACTCATGTCGGAATAAGAAGGACTGGTCTTGGATGGAAATGATAGTTTTAATAATAGTAAATAAAGATAGAATATTTACAAAATTTTGATATAGCTTAACAACTCTGCAGTGGGTAGAGACTTGGAACCAAAGTATGTATTCTCAAACTTTTATTACAGAACCTAAAATCGAGTTAATTTCAGGCGGGTGTGAATTGCGTGTGTGTTGATCAGCCAATCTTCGATGTATCTCTTTCTGCCTCCGTTTACCGAAATGCTGTATATATGAGGACTCTCACACAAGCGATTTCTCACAATCTCTCTATCACAAAAGGGGAAAATAGGGTCATTTCCACTTTTTTGAGCATATACAAACTTTAAATAACGCCAAACTTCAAGGCCATTTACAGTCAAAATCTTTTGAATGTAAATGGTTTTGAAGTTTGGCGATATTTAACGTCTGTATAAGTTTTTTAAAAAAGTGGAAATGACGAATATTGTGATCGAGGAATTGTCAGAAAACCCGTAGGTTGATGGGTCCTCATATATACAGCAATTCAGTGAACGGAGTCAGAGAAAAAAACAAAAAAACAAAGGGTATGTGGTGGTCCTTACATATTCGTCTGATAGGTTTCTGGTCGAACATAAACAAAACAATGTCGTCACCTCTCAAAATCTGAAGTTCTTTGAACAACTGATGTTTTTCAAAATCAAATTTCCTGGGAAAATTTGATTTATCCAAGGATTCAAACTTATAATTTTTCTGTTCCAACTCGATACTAACAGAAAGCAGAACTATAAAATACACTTCTATAACAAACAAGTTACCTTGTTACATCAGAGTCCACCATTTGACCCAGGGTGATTCACCTTTCAGGCACGAAGTACTTCACACCCATTTGATGTTATATTTTCCTTTTTAAGAATAGCACATACTCTTTTGTTTCACGAAAGATCCATATTTATTCAGTTTCGTGTCTGAACCGTAACAAATATAATTTCCAACCAATTAATGTTTTTATTTTTGATACGATAGGGATCCACGCATTTAAATCCGATAGCGATCCATGTAGTTATTTTAATATGATTTCTCGAATAAGTATGCCGATAGACGTAATACACACAGTTTAATCAATAAAAATGGAGCGTTTATTTCAAATTATCCACAATAACAACGTTTGAAGTAATATACAAGGAGCCCATTAAATAAGCGACAAATTTATTATCACTTTTTCTCTTTCAGGAAAAATTGATCATAAATGACCTTGAATAAATTTCTTGAATCTTCATGACCTTGAATAAATTTACAGCCTCCTGGTTACCGGACTTCAACTTCATGTTGAACATTCAGGCAAATATTTCGAACATCTATGATGATTGTTCAGTTTGTGCATGGATCATGTTAGCTAAATATAATTCTGTATGAATTTATCGCTTTTTCTTGGGCAGCCTTGATATATATGTATAGATGTATATATGATATAAATTATTACGAGGATTTGATAATTATAATTAATTAATTCATCGAGTCTGAAAGAAACCTCAACAGAATGCAGAAAGCACTGGGCGGCTGTTTCGTCCTATATTTGGGACTCATCAGCAGTGCGCATCCACTACCGAGAATTGAAATCCTGACAGGTTATCATGCAAACGCATACAAACTGTTCCAACGGGCCTCGGTTACGAAGAGGTAGCAAATCACACTCACATATTCCGTGGTGGAACTCAACTGAGATTTTCTATAACCAACGGGCAAATGATAGAAATTATTAGGAGGATTTGATAATTATATAATTAAGTAATTCATCGAGTTTAAATTTCCAGTTAACCACTTCTCAGAGTTTCACGAACAGTGTTTCACTCGTCAGTTTGCTTGACACTATAATTAATAAACATATGGACAAATGTATAGAATATTTATTCGCTACGATCAATGTATCTTGACATTTGGATCAAACTATTGACGCATTGTGCGTAATTAGAAGCCATATTATCCAGAAATACACTAAATTGCCGTTTCATATTGTGACACAGTTTTATTTTATTTTATGCACACAACACACAAAAAACATTGAATTAAATATTTTTGTCGGGACACAAATTTAAAAAAAAACATATAAATGAAAATCAAAACGAAAGAGAAGGGTAACAAAAATATATATATATTACCAAATATTGGTGATAACGAATTATATCGATTATAAACATTCAAACCGGTCATGTCTCATCAACGGTAAATCGACAACAAAATAATAAAATATGGACAGTGACAAAAAATGTTTCATTCAAGACTAACACTAAATACGAACAACAAATATAGCATGAAAATCTAATTACCCTAAAATCTCCTAAACCCTCCTTCTGTTTACTGAGAAACAGTTGGTAGGATTTAATGTGTATTGATTCAAAAAACCTTTAGGTGATAATATCTGTTAGTCTTACAAAGAATATGTCCGGGCAATAAGAGCGAGTACACTGCTGGTTTTTAATCAAATGGTAAGCTATCGCTGAAGTTGATGGTACAAACCCATGTAAATTGTTTACGTTTCTCTTGCGTTTATTGTCTAGTACAGATTGGCTGATCTGTGCCTCCAACCTTTAATCCGTTCAGCAGAAATTGTCAGCATATTGCATTTGCATCTGCATTTGGAAATCGCAGAACTAATACGATACCCAATAAAACAAACGCATACACACACAGAGACAGACACGTACACATATATATATATACACACATAGGTATATACTATGGTTAAATCAATAATACTAAAATCTGTTATTCATAGTTACATGTGAAAACAATCATCAAGCAGAAATAATAATATATTTAGGCGCTATCTTATTTAGTTTTATTCCTACGACATATATATATATATATATATATATATATATATATATATATATATATATATATATATATATATATATATGTGTGTGTGTGTGTGCGTGTGTGTGTGTGTTTTATATGTGAGTGTGTGTGTGTGTGTGTCTGTGAATAAAGGCAAAAAGAAAACTTATCTTAAACAACGCATTTTGTCCTCTAAGGGATTTTATCAAGGCCAAAATAAATTCCCGATACATCATTATTATATACAAAGTGATTGTGTATTTATAAATCCGAAATATTTTATTACATGAAGGTTACTTTTACTGAAAACTATTATTGGAGTAGATATTCCGTTTATTTATTAAACATTATTTACTTTCGTTTGCCGGCTTGGAAAAAACCTTCTAAATGCTTTACAAGAAAAATATGTGCTCTCCGACAGTATTCGAACCTGCTTTGATTTAGGAGAAAACCGTGATTTATTTCTGTTGCTCTTACGCCTTTCGTATAATTAATTGCTCACACTTCTACATAGTTTCTCTTAACTTCTTGCATTAAACTTGCGATTTTTAAAGCAAAGTAAGCAACAGGTAAAAACATACGAATAGAGTTATGTCAACAAAAAATATTATTATTATTATTATTTATTATTATTATTATTATTATTATTATTATTATTATTATTTGTGTTATCATCTTGAAAGAGGGTTATTTTAAGTGTTTAGATGATCGTGTTTGTTGTCTGCTATGGAAGTTGAGAGATTACTGCAGAAAATTATCAAAAATATTTCCCTATAAATAGATATTTCAAAATTGGGAAAAATATTTATTAAGCAATAAACATCTGAGATTAGGAAATCTAACATTTAACTTCCTCTAGTCTATATACTTTCTATAATTATTCGTCGCGTAAATTGTAAAGGTAAATTTCTAGTTTTTTTCCCCCCTAAAGCTTTGACCAGGATACATTGTTGTTGGGTACAAACTGATTTCTTATACCTTTCGTATAATTTAGTTGCTCACCCTTCTACATAATTTCTCGAATAAATTCTTGCAATAAACTCGTAATTTTTTAAATTACAGTAAGCAACAGGAAAAAATATACCAATGGAGTTATGTCAATAAAAAAAAAATGTTAGTGGTATTAATTTCACAGATCTCGTTTGCAGACTTCTGCCTACTCTAAAATTACACGCATTCAAAAAACAAGGTAAATACATGACTGTCTCTGTAAGTATTGACTTTATGCTTTTCTATCATATTAACGCAGTTATGTCTGTTGTGTTTTAGAAAACAAAATACATTTTCATGGAACTTTATTTTGTTAGGCTTCTTGTAATTTGTTTATTTCAATTTGAAAGAAAAAATACTCAATAATGAAGTTTACTTAAATATGCACAGCTTGTTTAAGGGATTTTTCCCAACAAATATTAGTGACAGCAGAATTATCGAATATATTTGTAAAGGTTTTCCTCCACAAATTCTTCGAACACTTTATTATTCTTTATAAATATTGGTGACGCTTCGAACACTACAACAAATATGTTATCTCTCCCTATCTGTCTTTTATATATATATATATATATATATATATATATATATATATATATATATATATATATATATATATATATAAAGTGTGTTCCAGTGATTTGGAGCGATTTCAAAGTGTCATTTTTCTTTTCATTTCACACTGGGCGGAGATTTGGGCCTTTATTATTTTTCACACATAATTGGCATGACTTAAATGACATGAACCAATAGAGAAATACATTTTTACCAATAACACTGATTTATTTTCTGTTGACTTTGATCCGTCTTAATGAAACACCCTTATATATAATCCGTCTTAATGACACACACACACACACACACACACACACACACATATATATATATATATATATATATATATATATATATATATATATATATATATATATATATAATAAAAAGCTTAAATACTAATATTCCATGGTCATAATTTATTCCATTGTAATCGTAAATACGATCCAATTCATCAGACCTACAAATTAAAAAAGAAAACAAAAAACAACTCCGTAAATAAAAATAGAATTTAGAGAGAGTGTAAGTATGAGAGTGTGGGACAAATGTTAGAGTTAAAGAGAGGGGTAACAGAGGGAAGGTGGGAAATTAAACCTTAACAGAAAGAAGTTTTAGAGATGTGAGTGGAAGAGGTTTAAGTGAGAGAAACATGAATGTTGTCGGATGTCTAATACATTAAATATACATTTCGTGGTGACATACACACACCATAGACGATCTAATGTTAAAGATCAGAGGGTAGGAGGGGAAAAGAAAAGAAGAAGGGATGGGGGAAGAGATGGGGCGGGGGAAACTGAAACTGAAGGGCATTTACTTCAAGGGTCGCTGTGTAATTAAGAAAATTTGACAAAATTAATACCGACTACAGATTACAAATCAAATATACACATATAAAAAAATAAATGTAACGATTATCTTATCTAGCAAGGACCTATATTTTTGGTTCAAAAACATGCGAATACACACATACTCAATAACATATACACGTACATACATACATATAGGCGTGTACCCACATACACACATACATATACCCATGTACACACATACACATATATCCACATATACACACATACACATGGATGTTGATGTATATGGGTGTTTGGATATTACACTCAATCTATCGAATGATACCTTTAAACCCTTCCATAAAGTTGATCAAACACCACTATACATCAACGTCCACTCTAACCACCCTAAACATGTGATAGATCGTATCCCCAAAACTGTGAATACGAGAAGAAATTATAATAAATTTATATACAATCAAGCCTTATAAAATAGTGGTTTTAGACAAGAATTAAACTTTAACGGAGAACATGTAAATCAGAATAATAACAGAACTAAAAACAGAAAGAAATGTGTGTATTTGGGTACACGCCTATACGTATGTATGTACGTGTATATGTTATGCACCTATTAGGTTGGTGCAAAATAATGTCGTTTTTTTTGACGTTCAACTTGAAAAGAAAAACGACATTGTTTTTTCACCAACCTAATATCACCTAATAGTAAACACCAACAAGTGACACGTTACGACTTCCCGGCCTTATATTCTCGGAAGACATGAAGTGAAAAATACTATATTGAATCCATTGCTAGATCTGCTGCTAAGAAAGTAGGTTCATTGTGCTGTAATAGACACTTTTTCTCTCTTTAATCTATCTTACATATTTATACCTCTGCCATTCATCCATGCCTGAAATATTTCTGCTACATATGGCCTGGTGCTCTCTTCTGTATATCTAGAGATTCTTGATAAAATCCAAAGAATAATCAGCAATATCATTGGTCATGACCTGGCATCTCTGTTTCTGTCCGTTTGTCCCCGACATAATGTGACTCCCCTGTGCCTTTTCTATAAATAATTTCATGCTAATTACTCGACTGAACTCTTCTCTATGGTACCTAGACGAAAATGAATTTAAGAGCACTGCTAGTTTGGAAGCAAAAACTGATCAATCCGCAGTCGAGAGTCTCGATGTCACCGTAAATTCTACCGTTTCTTTTCTTGCAGCTCTCACTTTTGGAACTCTCTTCCAGTTTCATGCTTTCCACCGAACATTGATCTTCAAAAGTTTAAATGAAATGTCAATCACTATATACAGTTCTCTTGATTAATAATGTTTCTCTATTATCTTATTCGTTCACACTCTCTTACCCCTTGTGCCATGGTGACTCTACTGCTATTATTTTTAAATGTATTAAATAAAATAAAACGTAAACTCAATAAAAACTGAATATTTTCTTAATTCGATTCTTGTATTCTTCATTTTCAGATCCATTTAAAGTATTCAATTTATATTTCTACAACGCCATCACTTCCAGAATTAGGCAAACGCGGTCGACAATTATATAGACCTAAAGGTCTATTTTATTTTATTACTGAAGATACACTAACTACATTGTCGTGTTATTCTTGTTTATTTATAACGTCTTACAATTCCAGTGATTGTTGATAATATCTACTTGTATATATAAACATAGCAGGTGAACTTTTGAATAGTTCTGTTTTTGCTTACATTTGAAAATCTCTGTTTAAAACAATTCCTGTTGTTAAAAAAAAAAGAAAAAAATCTTCTGTCTGATTTAAAAGTACTCAGTAGAAAGAGTGTTCTAGGATATAAAAAAAAAACAATCGTTAGAAGACCTCAACATTAAACAAAATGAAAAATGCTTATGCTGTATGAATTTTATGATAGGGTTGTCATTGCATATTTGAGACGAAGCCACATTTACCTTAAAACATATTATTCAAGTTTTATTATGAATTATTGTTTAAATTATTATTTCTATATTATTTAAGTAGCGATATGTAGTCGAATGTGAAAGTCTATGGCAAATAAATCTGTGTATATGATTAAGAAAATCAGTTCTGAAACACAGACGAGGTCCGATGAAAAATAATCGAGACTGTTGCTATATTAACGGAGCTAAACTACAGAGCGAAAGCCGCTTGACATACATTTATTTTGAAATCCGTCGCTCATATACACTAAGTTGTAATGCTGCTGCTCACTTTCATTATTTACAGCAGTGCTTGGAAGGAAAGTGTGTAGAGTGTGCCCGTCTCACGATGTCACAAAGTTTTCATCAGTGATCCATGGCTTGTGCAGCTGTTTTTGGCAAAGCACAATATCTCCCAAATGCCATAATCCACAGATCTCGCCTCTTGGAAATTTTTCCTCTTCAAAATCAAATCCAACGTTAAAGGAACAAGATTTCAAGACAACGATGATCTCGGTTAGCTCTTAAGCCACGGGGAAAGCTGTCTTTATAATCGGTTTTGTTGGAGTGGACTAGCGCCTCTTTCTGATGGATATTGAAATCACCGGATATGTGAAAGATGGCCAAGTGAAACTGCGTGAGGATATTATCAATGTCTCGGATATTCGCTCTAATATTACAGTCCCTTCTTCCTGAGAACGGTAGAGAGCAAAGACGAATGTGGTACTATGGATAAATGCCATGTGGAAGCACATATATGAGAGATTGGCTTCCTCGTTTTGATCGTCTATACCAAAGGGAAAATCGTTCTTGATGTAGGCTCCAAATCCGTGGCAGTGGCGATTTAGGTGAGAGGTGAGTAGCCCGGGACTGTGAACCCCCTATTGCGTATGAGGCATTGGCATCGCTTTCATAAAATAGGAGTAGATATAGTTTTTATTTGGTAAGATAATGTTCCACTTCTGGAAATTTAGAACGTAGACCACTCACATTGGTGTAGATGATGGTATACTTTGTTTTTGAGATACTTTTGTTCATTTTTTTTTATTTAAATTGGTATCATGTATGTATTGGTAGGTGGAAAACACGCAGGCAGTGAGAGTTGCGCGTATAATTACCCTGGAGAGATTCGACAAAAGATACAGCAGTAGAAGTAACCCTGCATCATGGCATCGAGTTTACCCAATCGGAGATTACTGCACAGCCCAGAAACTATTCACAAAATGGCAATATAATTACATGTCCACCTTGGGTCAGAAACATTGTACCGACCGGAGAGCTAAAGGTGCCGAGACAAACTGGTTCGTGTACTTGAAGACTAAGAAACCCAATGGGAGAAGTTGGGTAACGAGGTTTGCTCAGGGATGCATGTGCATCTCCTATCATCATTTAAATTAGTACAGTAGATGGTTACAAAGGTCGGCGTCTGCTAAGGCGTTGTAATCTATTCAAAAGTAAAACAAAATGCTTACAAATGAGAAGCATTATGGATTGGAGCAGCAGATCATTATTTCGTTATACAAATATATGTTGTAAAATATAACAGATAATTTCTGATCTAAGCTTCGTATATTTGCTTTAATTTCTGGAGAAAATAAAGAGAAAAGCTTTCCAAAATTTGGATATTCTTTTGTTAGACTGTTCCTCGATCTAAACTTTCCGTTCACATGAAAGCATAAGTAAAAGTAAAAGATCATTTTAATATTTTTTTGTTTTGTCTATCCATGCGTTTTCTGCGTCGATATTATATGTTTTAAAAAAAGACAGCTGGAAACTCTCATGAAAATAGATTCTTTTTCAAAAATATTGACTAATGTATTTCGCTATTTAAAGCTTTCTCAGGTCCGAAACGAAACATGAAATTTGTGTATGCGTATTTGTGTGTATGCTTCAATAATGAATCTTTGTACTTTAACATGAACCAGCGTTTCTCGTGAATATAGATTTTCTGAAGTAATTAATTCTTAAGTAGTTTCGAATTATTCTGATAAGGAGAAAAATATATGCCTTTACATCCATAACCCCAAACAATCTGAGAAAATGATTTAACAAATTTCTAATCGAACAGTTATTAAAGAGAAAAAAAAATATTAACGACTTTTATAAAAGTCACTCATTTTTTTCCTCTTTAGTCAAGAGAAATGCAAGCTCTTCAAAATTTAAAAAAAATTGTCGGTTTATATATATATATATATATATATATATATATATATATATATATATATATATAAAACCGACACACACACACACACACACACATATATATATATATATATATATATATATATATATATATATGTGTGTGTGTGTGTGTGTGTGTGTGTTTGTCTGTTGCCTGGCGATCGATGTTAGGTCTATCAGTGATAATGAGTGATTTCCAATAAGTAATGCGCACATATAATATATAAATATATATAAAAAAATTATATAGAAAAATTACACACACACACATATATATATATATATATATATATATATATATATATATATATATATATATATATATATATGACGTATGAGGATCTGACAACTGATTCAGTTCTGAAATGTTGTGCGATAATCTTATGTGGCACTTAAGACCCGCTAGTCATTTACAAGAGTAAGGATTGTGGGATGAGATCATTGTTAAATTGGCTGTCCTTTTAGATCTTGCTCTCGCTTCTTGGAAACGACTTAGACAAGCTGATTGAAAACTGCTGCGTCCACTAAAACACGCTTATCTGCATCCTACCCGCTCCAAGTTTAAGTGATCGAAGGTGTTATGACACTTGACAAGTTTCTCTACAGCTTATCTTTGTATCTTAGCCATGGACGACTTACATTTCTGCAGACCTAATATAACTGGCTGTACATTACGATCTTGGGTATGTTGTCACCGGATATTCTCAAGACATGACCAGTCTACCGTAACTGACACTGTATGAGAAAAGTTTTGATTCCTCCAATATTACACCTGTTAAACAGGTCTACGTTAGATGATCTACCTTGAAAGTTAACTCCACAGATGGCATGCAAATTATATGTATGGAGTCCACGATTCTGTGCCGTACAAGATATATATATATATATATATATATATATGTAATCAAATTTATAAAAAAATTGTTGTAAGATCACTAGAAAAGTTGCAATTTTGTGTCGACACTTCTGATGATGTTAAATGGAAAACAAATGAGTTTAAGAGTTCAAAAGGTAATCAATCTCCCTCAACAGGGGAAACTTTGTTATGCAATGCATGATGATCAATCAAAATACAAGTAGATGATATTTTACATAACATGATAGAATGGAATTTTAATAATATCGTTTTTGATTATTGAATTTTATTGCTTTTTACCAACCCTGTACTTATATATATATATATATATATATATATATATATATATATATATATATATATATATATATATATTTAATAGATTTTTATTATTTAGAAACTTAATAATGTGCAGTTTCTCATGGGGGCACAAAAATCTAAGGGATGACCCATGCCCTTTGTGCCTCCATGAGAAACTGCACATTATTAAGTTTCTAAATAATAAAAATTTATGAAACAATAGACATGAGTTAACGGTCTTTTGCCGACTTCATCAAATTCATGCATTGAATAATTTAGCTTAAAAACAAACATACAATAAATTGACTTTTATAATCCATAGCCCCAATAAAAAGTTTAAACACCCTACAAAAAAAGATAGCCCTTTATGAAGTCGTCAAAAAACAAATGTTACGACAGTTTTTATATACACAAAACCCTTTCATAAAGAGATAAAATAAAAAAAAATCTCCATAGATACGTAAACCAGACTGGTTGAAAACATCTTCCGTTTTAAATTTAGACATCCCCACCTTACCCTGACTTGACATCTATGAAAGTAACTCTATGCTGATGCAAATTATCATCACCCCTACCTATTTTAAAAATTCGCCATGGCTGTTATCATGGAAATTTTGATTTCAATTGTGAATATACTATTAAAACACGTAAATTTCAGAAATTAATTATTCCAAAAAAAAAAAAAAAAATCGCTTGAAGATGGAACAGACCATACTTTAATTCAATTTAATTCTAATAATTATATTGAAGTTTCCGGCTCTTGTTTTTGAAACATGAGACCTCTTATGTAGCGTGTTGGAATCATATTTTTAAATAAATAATTATATTTATGCTCTACTTTTGTATCGAGCACACTATTTTTAAAAAATAATAGCAAACATACTGAAGAACTTTGGATTGCTTACCTAACCAGTTCTTTCCTGTTTTATATATATATATATATATATATATATATATATATATATACATATATATATATATATATATATATATATATATATATATATGTATCAGGTCATCCCATAACTTCCGTGCGAATTTTAACTTTCTGTTAAAATGAACGAAATTTAAGAGTATTTTATAATGTCAAATGGAGCTGAACATTATTTGTAGGTTTAGATGCATTTAAACTGATCAAATTTTATTTCACAGAAAAATTAAATTAAATTTTGTTTGATTTAAACCCTGCTAACATGTAATTACCCAAGAATCATTTGATCACATAATGCTTTATGAGTTCAAGAAAGGAAACTCAGCAGCCGAAGCGGATAGAAATATTCACTCAGTTTATGGAGAGGAATGTGTGAATGAAAGAACTTGCAGAAGATGGTTTGCAAAATTCAGAGGTGGAGATTTCACCCTTGAAGTTGAAGATCGAACCGGACGTCCAGTTGTGTTTGATGAAAAGCTTCTTGAAGCAGCCCTTGAAGAAAATCTTGTTTTATCAGTTGACGAATTGGCAGTGGTTCTCAGCTCAAAACATACAACTGTTCATCGTTATCTTCAACAACTTGGAAAAGTTCCTAAACTTGGAAAATAGGTGCATTGTCACTGGCAACGAAAAATGGATCTTTTATCGAAATGTTAAGCGTTGTAGACAGTGGCTTGATAAAGGGTAAGGACCCCAGCCAAAGACGAGAAGAGAACTACATGGGCAAAAGGTTCTTCTTTCAATCTTGTGGTATCGCCAAGAATAATCCACTTTGAATTCTTACCACCTAATGCAACAATTAATGTTCAAATATACTGTCAGCAATTATAGCGTTTGGACGAAGCTTTGAGGTAAAAAGACCTGCTCTAGTGAATGGAAAAAAGGTTATATTTAATCAGGATAATGCGCGACGCCACACAACAAGAATCAAGTCAAAAAAGATAGAAGAACTTGGTTGGGAGAAAATTCTTCATCCATCTTATTCTCCAGATCTTGCTCCTTCACACTAGCATTTGTTTTGTAGCTTACAGAATCATTTGGAAGAAACAGCTTTTGTAACACAGGAAGAGGTTAAAACTGACATTTGTGATTTCTTTGAATCAAAGCCAAAAGAAATTTTCAGAAATGGAATTAGTAACCCTGTTAATAGATGGAAGGAAGTCATAGATAATCAGGGAAAATACATTGTTGATTGAATCTATAATTAAATGTAACATTTGGTCACTTGTTTTATTTATTCAAAATTCGGTCAGAACTTATGGGATGACCTGATATACATGACTTGGCCAAAAAGTTCATTCGGTTA
>OZ010582.1:29065331-29101790 GCA_963932145.1 Acanthosepion lycidas
TGTAGGCACAATATGGCTATATTATTCAAGGAAACATATACAGGGTTATCAAAAATACTTTTACTAATTTTGGGAGCCAGTTCCTGAAAAACAAAACGAGGACAGAGGTCAATATAAGGCTCATAAAAAGTTAATATAGTTAGGGAGGACCTGTTCCATGGCCTACAGGTTTCCCCGTCCTTAATCCTTTAGATTCTTATCTGTAGAGGCACCTATATCAATTGATTTATCCAGCAGATATTAATAATGCAGAAACGTTTCGACATGTGGGAGTATTTGAAAGGATCTGCCAGTCAATGATCCGACGGATGTATGCGTGTGTAGAACACATTTTGAACATTTGTTATAAATTTCTCTGTTGAGGTACAACGATGGTATTTCGGACATACACGCTTGTGCAAATTAATTGAAAAAAAAAATGCTTTAATATCCTTTCTTTCGCTATTCCGTCGGTTTTAGACCCACTGGTGTGACAGGGTGTAATCGATTTCTATTTTCCCCCAGATTAGGCCATTTGAAGTGGTGTCGAGTACTATGCATCTAATTTCGGGGTGTATGATGAAATTAGTTTGGCTTTGAAAAATATTGCGTCAGCTGTGATTGCATCTGTTTTTTATCACGCCCATGCACTATTGTCTTGACTGTCGATTAGTTGTCATACGGTCATTGTCTGCAATGGACGATACTCCAAGGAAGCATACGAAAATGGTAACACTGTACGAACACACTGGCAATGAAAATCCTTACCAGTGAGCAAATCGAAGTAATATAGACCGGCCCGGAAACTCTCCTGATTTAAATCCAATCGAAAATCTGTGGTTAATCTGCAAGATACGACATCGTTGACTGGAGATACGAAGTACTAAAATGTGCTCTGGGTCATGTTTCATTGGAAAAATATGAAAAACGTAAATAATAACGGAATTATTACTTTTGTTTCAATTAATTTGCATAAGGTGTATGTATATATGAACTTTTTACCTTGATTTACTGTCAGGAACCTGCCCCAAAAGTATTGTGGTTTGTATTTTGGACAGTACATTTAAAAGCGTCTACTGTAAACTTAATACCTCAAAAACGGAGTATTTACAGACATGTTTATATTGATTTTTGTCCTCGTTTCGGAGTGAGAAACCAACCCACAATGTATTTTTTATACGCTCTGAATATATTTGAAGATGAGAATGAATTAACCATAGATAAAGAAAATTGGGCTATCATTAACAGATTTGACATTATAAAACCGTACAGCTTAAAAATAAAATGCATTTATATGTATTTTTAATACACATTAGCTTTGAAAAAAAAGTACTAAATAAACAAGTTTAATAATTAGTTATCAGCTTATGAAAGTTACATGACCATGCTAAGGCGATCATGTATTTTTCGATACATTAATGACGAGGCAGATTTTCTTTCCATCCAAGGCTATAGAAGCTGGTCTGTCCTGCTATTTACACACACCTGGGGGTGAAAGAAGGGGACTTATACCTTTCCAAAGCGTATTAGTACGTAAGCGAATGCAATGATTTTGACTGGAATTCGAACTCGGCTCTCCGATTCTTCAGTCTGAGCCGCTATCCATTAATCCACCATGCTTCCTAATAGGCGAATGTTAATCTTTTAAGCAACGTACTAAGTCATTAAAGGAACATCGCCGACTTTGTCCTTAGTTGAAAACGATGTAATTATCAATAATTAAGTGTTTTCTTTCACATTCATGAATATTTAACACATATTATTCATATAAGAATACGGTTTACTGAAAGGGAAAGAATCATTGAAAGCGTTACTGAGGAAAGTTTATACGTTTAAAGACCATGATTCTTTCATGAAGTCGATCATGAGTGACGTTGCATTTAAGTCTTTGATGGTTGAAGATGACATAAAAGCAAAAAAAGCGGTAAAAACTTCAAAAATCCAAGAAAAGATACTATTATCATGGAGTTTACGGTAAACATTTAGCTATTTCAACAATAACAGGTTGAGATATAGCTGACAGTCTAGCAATGTGTATAGAATCATGAGAAGAAGCGAACCAAATTGGAAAAATCATCAAAACATTTACCATGAAAATGTTTATAGAAAATTACAGAGAAGCTATGTTACGTCGATGGGAATATGACGAGAGCCGATATTCCAGGTCAGTGCGGACAATTGACTTTTTAAGGGCAAGTAGACTTTCAAAAAGCTTAGTAGATAAGTGCTTATAAAACACCGACATGTCATTTATAGCTTTTTAGAGCAGCTGTAGCCAAAGTATCAAAACCGAAATTGGATCTTTTTTTTTTTTTTTCCTTTTACTCTGTATTAAATTTTAGTCATGAAGGGCAGTTATGAAAGCCAGATGTTGACGACATCCATTTTGAAAAGACGTATTCACTAAACTGTTAGAAATAATTGATCTTTTAAAAGAAACAACACTATCTCTGCAAAGCATTATCTAATTCTATTGTACTGAACAATAATCAGATACTTAATATCCAAAAATGCTGGGCCACCATAAAACCTAAGAAAATTGTAATGCCGGACGATATGATTTTTTTTTTTTTTTTTTTTTTTTCATTTTTGGATTTATTTGGATGTAATGGAGGAGAGAAACTCGTACACCCCGAATATAGAAATCGTATTTTTTATTCACGTTTAGTCAAATTATTATGTGGGATTAAATAACACTAAAAAGGCTACGTTGTAGCATGCTTCATAGCAGAAACAAATGCTCAATGCTACTTGTAAAAATATGAATTATCACATACAGATATTCGATCAATTCGTAAAGATACTTCCTATTAACAGATCGGCGCGTCACAATCATCATCAGTTGGCATTCATCTGCAAATTTTATGAAATGCAAAATAATAGAAGAAATTTCTTCCAGCTAACCGGTAATCTTTGTATTGAAATACCTTTCTACACTTCACTCTATATAGTCGGATTTCCCGAAGATTAAATAACAAATTATTGTCATTTAATCTACAGTAAATGTAAACAGGTCAAAATAAGTAAATTTTCTTCAGCTTCGTATATATTTGGCTTTGAAAAATATTGCGTCAGCTGTGATTGCATCTGTTTTTTATCACGCCCATGCACTATTGTCTTGACTGTCGATTAGTTGTCATACGGTCATTGTCTGCAATGGACGATACTCCAAGGAAGCATACGAAAATGGTAACACTGTACGAACACACTGGCAATGAAAATCCTTACCAGTGAGCAAATCGAAGTAATATAGACCGGCCCGGAAACTCGTGTATAAAGACAAGTTGACTAGTAGGTAAAAACAGCCATATATATATATATATGAAGAAATATGATATCAGGATTTATGAGAGGTGTTATTGGTATTATTCGCACATTTATTTAAGCTAGTTTCTCCATTTTTATTCGTTTTCACTATGTCTATTACATTCGATATCTCGATGGTAGTATTCCTAGTACAATGAACACTATGAATTTTACAGTTGTTAGGCCACCTCTTACAATATTCTGTTGTGCATCTGCGAACAACATAAGGGATAATGTATGTAATAATTTATGTTAATTAAAATAATAGTAATTTCAAGACAGTATATCCTTCGGATTTATATATATATATGTATATATATATATATATATATATATATATATATATATATATGTGTGTGTGTATATATATATATATATATATATATATATATATATATATATATATATCAATTACTCTTAGTATTCTTTTATATATATATGTCTATTTTTTTTATGCATTTACTTTTTTTTATCAGTCGACGTGCATATCAATATTTCCCAAGCATTATTCTTCACGTAAAATTAAATTGAGTTCTATGATCTGCTTCCGTTTTCGTATAGAGGAAGACATTAAAATCCCCTTCCTTTCCTGTGGCACGATGGCCTAGACGTAACAGATTTGACTGATGCCAAAACAGTCGAGTTTCTAAACCGGCATGAAGCAATCGGACGTTTAAAGCAGTGAAACAGTCTCTCTCTCTCTCTCTCTCTCTCTCTCTCTATATATATATATATATATATATATATATATATATATATATATATATATATATATATATATATATATATATAAGCTCTGAACTATTCGATCGAGAACAGTTGCGGGGAAAGTTATACTAAAACAGTAGCTATTAACGCTCCCTTTATCAGTAGAATCGAGTTTGCATACATCTGTATACAGTACGTTTTAATTTCCCTTTCTCCTTTCTCCTCGATAGCTTAGGTGGGGGATCTCCGACTTAAGCTATATCGGTAAGATTTCGACCCCGGTTTGAAATACTGCTGATACCCGTATATGGATAACCATATTACATTTTTTTTATATTTATATTTATATTTATTTTTATATATATATATATATATATATATATATATATATATATATATATATATATATATATATATATATATATATATATATAAATAATCTGATTCTATTTCTGGATACGTTTTAGTAGACGCCCTGATTTTTTTATTTTTTATTTTAAGCAGTGTATTACATCTGTCAGCTTTCGTAACGGACAGTAAATATTGTGTATAGCCAGGTTCGAAACTGAGTTTTCTTTCTTAAATGAAACATTATTTTTTAAACAAAAATAATTATCGGAGTAAAATATATAATGTTTGATCAAAAATTAAATCCATTAGTTCATTTAAAATTACTTTGCTTACGTTTCGGATAAGAAAATAGGAAAAATGAGCAGAAAAGGGATTTCGATAAAATTTGAGTAATTGAACCTTGCTAGGTTTTATCGTTTTCTTTGGCCGAGGAATCTACTGTACGCCGTATAAGATCATATAATTGTTTATCATTGGGAGAAAAGAGTGGTTCCCCACAGACTTCTCCATAGTGGCTTAATTGAGCTATCATTCTTAACTTGCTTCATTTAAACGTTGGTAAGTCTTATTTTCATCCTAGGAAGTTGCTTAAGCCCTTCTTGACCATTTTGAAGTTGGATCATGATAGTGGATTTAGCCGGAGATAATCCGACAAGAATAGTTAATATTCATGCACCTATTCTAAATTTGTTGCAGGAAACTCCTTCATATGCGGATACGTCCGTAGAGTATAAAAAATATGGTTCGCTCATCAATGACGAAAGAAGAGATCCTTTCTTCCTATACTTCTTTCATATATCCATACATGCATGCATATATATATATATATATATATATATATATATGTATATATATATATATATATATATATATATATATATATATATATATATATATATATATATATATATATATATTATTAAATATAACAGAAAATGAATGTCTATTATGTCTGGTCATGAGCCATTCGAATGTTCGAAAGTTTCCTTTAATTAAATTGCATCGTTATCGTCGCATAGCAATTTTCTATGTTGAAATAACAAAATATCACATTTGACGATGTATATCTTTGCTTTATGTCTGTATAGCCTCTCTGAGGATGGCTCATGGAAACCGAAAGCTTAGTACCAACTTAATAAAAAATATCCAAATGTTGGACAATTTTTGTTTGTTTTCACCAGAAATTAAAGCAAACATTCGAAAATTAGAAAGTCTCATGATCAGACATAGCAGACATTCAATGTCTGTAATTGTAATTATATATGCTTAAATAATGCACTGCTGCCCCAATACACTATCTCCCTCTCTCTCTATCTATCTATCTATTTGTCTGTCTGTCTGTCTGTCTATCTATCTATCTCTGCACACACACACATACATACATATATATATATATATATATATATATATATATATACACACAAACAGAGATATTATGATAACTTTTTCATCTATAAAAACTAAAAACTAAAAAAAAACTAAAAAACTAGAAATACTCAAACATGTATATCCACTAATAAGAACTTTTAAATAATAACAAATGTTGTCGGATTATAAATAAAATCCTCTTAAATATATGGCATTTTTCCTACACTGGATTTCGTTTATCACTTTGACAGCAGACATTTTACTTTTTAAGTATGCGTAGGAAAATTGTGATGTGAACCCGAACTAACTCTATCACTCTATCTTTCACCTTTGATCGATATTAAGATAGGACGCTAAAATTAGTGCTCCTGAAATAGACTTACATAGCTTGTCAAAACACCTTATCCACTCTTAAATTCAGAATAGTAAGTTCAACTTACTCGTTATTTTTATAGACACTCCTAAGAGTATTCCTAGTATCCTCACTTTCGTTCAGCAATTATACACGACATTCTTTCATCTGTGCGATAGAAAAAATGTCTATAACTTTTTTGTTTCAATATTTTTTTTTGTTTCCTCAAAAAAATTAACACTTGTAGATTTTACTCGTCAACACACGACGACTTCACAACTTAAACGACGACGCCCAACCCAATTACAAGAATTCCTTAGAAATATTTTCATTCGGTTTTCGGACAAGAAGATAAAATTTACAGGCATGAGCTAAAATAGATTTGATCAAGTGTTGCTCATCTTATCAATGGTGTAATTGAAGTATACTTGACTGAGAGCTTTCCGTGGCAAGGCGGTTAAAAAATACGTTAGCTTAACGGCAATTGTCAAATCATCCATTTCACTAAATACTATCAAACACATTTGTTATCTGGAATTTACTATCAACAGTAGAAAAGATCTGTCTGCTCTCAGACTTGATCGTAACAAGTCAACATTGAAAAGAGAAAAGGCAAAAAGGGATGAATGCAAGTTTTATGGAAAAATGGAACCTCAAGGTTATGTATATTTGCAATCAGAAAGAGACACATTGAACATATATTAAGAAAAGTGTGCCTGGAGAAGTGAATGCTGACAGGACATACTGTGAAAAGCATCCGATATCGTAATGATCCTGTGTGAATAAAGAGCAGCACAAAGAGGAACGGTAGAAAAAGACATGAAGGTTTGTAGTGTCATGGACACACATATCGTGCACAGCCATGACATATGTATACTGAACAATAGGCTGCTGGACAAAAATATTGATTATGTACGTCTAAATCTCTATAGTTAGAGTGAGCTCGTGGTGAGGTGTTCAGTTCCTCTATTGGGCAATGAAAAGCCTCGCCTAATGTCCCGTGTAAAGAGAACAAAAGCAACATCAGAATATTGAATTAAATGATAAGCAACTGCCCTTAGGTTAGACGGAGGGATTCGAACAATCTATGAGCGGATAAGCTGATAAAAATTTTGGTTTGAAACTCTCCCAGCTTTATTAAATTCAGCAAACCTTTGGAGAATACCAGAGAGTACACCGGATACAAACTTGTGACAAATGCATCCAAAATAAATACGGTAACTTTATTAAGCTAAAGCATAATGATAATAATAACGTCTTATCTTAGCAAACATGTATAATATATTTATCTATCTGGGATGTGCTATAATGGATGACGGAAAATCCAGAAGTCATATTGAAATAGCGAAACGGGTCTACGAAAAGAAAAACAACGCATTAAGAAACAATTTTCACTATAAACATAGAAAATTCAGATTAACTGCTATTTAAGGTTATTATTTATATCATTTATAATAATAGCTGGCCACTCGTATTCAAGGATACCAGTCCACTAGGGTAGCTAGCCAATCCTCCTCAGGCACAACTGTATTTGTCCAACACCCACAGAGCCAACCTGAGTTTTAAATTTCAACTATACTGAGAGCGTGTTACCTAGAGTGATCAACAATCTGAACCACGCCAGCACACTCAAACCCTCGGTCACGATGACTACCACAGCTATCGACGGACATTTTTTCTCACAAGGCTTGGGTCAACCTGTGGTACGGTTTTCAGGCACTTTCCAAAGTTGTCACACTCTGGGATCGTCCCACTCCAGACCGCTACCTTTGTGGTGAGATTCGGGTCTCATGGTCAGAAAGTGAACGTTCTAACCACTCTTCCACGAGCCCTTTTATTATTTATAATTTCAAGACTTAACCAGTGACCAAAAAAGGCTACATCTCATAGCCACGTATATCAAACTGCAACATTTTATCATGATTCTTACGACTGATATTAATTATTAGACACATAAGTAATTTATATTTTTTTTTTGTTTTTATTGAACCATATATTTGTTTTTGTTTGGCTTATATATAGCAACGACCATTAATTTTTATCTTGTATCATCATTATCTAAGCAGCAACCTTCTGAAATGAAAATTGAAAATGACAGAGGTGTTGGAAAAGCTCAACAAAATGAAATAAAGTCTAAAGAGTCTGAAAATAATCAGTCTATTTCTGTGTATATTTCATATTATTTCACATCACTCGCCACTTATATAACATTAACTATTCGATATGAGCCTATATCATTTGATATTTATCTCTCTGAATTGAGATAAGATGCTATCATTATTTATATTACTTATATTACTTACAGGCGAACTAATTTTGTTATTACTGTTTTTATTATCAAAATATTTGATTGTTGTATTCTCCAGTTTTTTTTCAAGTCTCAACTCGATCCGTTACCCTTCGGGGAAATTCGAAATGATCCCGTAATTTAATTTACGGAAATGGTGTGCCTTCGTTTCATTGACCAAGTTTCAAGAGAGTCTAAGCCTCGTCACTGCCCAGGAATTTTACTCAAAATTACGATACAACGAAATGCGCAACGAAATTCTGAAATCACCACTTTAACCCCCTAAACACAACGGGCCTTTTCTTTCTTTCTTTCTTTCTTTCTTTCTTTCTTTCTTTCTTTCTTTTCTTCCTTAATGATTGGTTCCAGGCCATGGCAATGACCATGGTTCTAGTGGTTTTTCCAATTTTATATATTAGCAAATCTTTTCTTAGAATATGACTCTCCTATGTAGGGTTGCTTTCTGATGTATCTCCCTTCAAATCACAGTGCAAATTTTAGTTATTTTCGGATTTTCTTTCATTGATCGAAGGGTGCCCGCCACATCTTCTTTTCCCTTAAGCCAGCACAAGCAAGCTATCTCATGTTACAGATCTTGATAACTTTCCCCTTTCTGGTTAACCTGTCTCATGTACCATTACGTCTCTGTGTATAGCTTAATCCAAGACTGTCTTCTTTCTAGAGAGTAAGGTTGTCTGGAGTTCTTGCTTCAGTGCACCTCTTACTTCAGTTGCAAATAATTAAATTAATTATTCTTACAAGAGAAAATATGGTTCTATATTAAATAACCCACAAACGGTTGATAAACCGTAAAGACAAAACGATCAATCACTTGCTTCTGTCGAATTGAGAGACTGCACAGCGAAGTGCGAAACAAATTTGCATTCTCATCTTCTACTACTGCAAGTGCTTCATCATCGTTATCATCATAATCATTATTATTATAGTAAATTTCAACACCTTTTATAACCTGGTCTATTTAGGCATTGCCTATCATCGTCATCATCATCATATTATTATTATTATTATTATTATTATTATTATTATTATTATTATTATTATTATTATTATAGGAAATATCAACAACTTATAATATAGTCCATTTATGTAATTTTTCTGCAGATTTGATATGTAAAACATCAACCACCTCATTTCTCTTACAATCAATTTATTTTTGTTAATATAAAAAGTTAATGTTCTCTATTTTCGAATTCTCGTTTTGACCTTCTCTAATCGGGCACATGCGCTTATATCAATTACGCCACATGTCACAAGTGATAATCCAACTTTGTTATTCGGTTTTCTATATTTCTCACATGTTTTGATAATCGATTTTAAACCGAGGAATACACATCATTCTTCTTTTTTTTCTTTGCATATGAAGTCAAAGTCAACCCTGGTTTGTAAGGTTTTATGTATGCTCTTCAATTTTCATGTTTTCTGATCCATGCAGAAACCCTCAATTCTTGACTTCTTCAAATTTCAAAGAAAACCGAGTATCTTGTACGTATTCATTTTAATATTTTTTTTCATTCTGAATCTAATTCCTCAAATTAAAAACTGTTCCTCTCAGACTATATTTCCTGACTTGATTTTCACTTGATTTGATTTAATCAAATTTGATATTTTATCCTTCAATATTTTTCAAAGTTTTTATTTCTTAAAATGATCTGCGGATTTCGTTATTCGATAAGTAAATTAATTCTTTTCATTGTGTCGCTGTATTCTACATATTCATGGTTTCAAGTTCCATTAAAAAGTTTTCATTAAATAATCTTCCTTATAATTTCAAATCGTCAATATAGTGAAGGATTTTAATGCTTCTAAATACACTGTTATTATTATTATTATTATTATTATTATTAGTAGTAGTAGTAGTAGTAGTAGTAGTAGTAGTAGTAATATTATTATTATTATTATTATTATTATTTGTGGTACGAGTAGTGATCGTAGCATTAATGTTAGTAGAAGTAGTTTTTTTTTGTGACTTGCATTGCATTCATTTACTAAGTTTTTGTTTTTAATGAGGATATTATTTAAATGAATGCATTTCTTAGTTATTTTTTGAGATTAAGGGAGGGATTCTTTTTAATTATGAAAGAAGGACGTATAAACAGATAACTATATAATTCCGTTAAAAGATCGAATTTCTGAGATTGTATTAATATGTTTATCGAAATTGTTAAGCGACATTCCGATTGCTATTACTATGACTGGAATTTAGTCTATGTTTAAATGACAAATTTTCAAATCTTTAAAATTCCAGATTCTTATGAACAGAAATCTTAGAAAATTATTTTGGCGAAATGTGTTTTTCTTATAATGTACGGCAGGAGAGTTTTGAGGTCGTGGTAACCAATTGCTGTCCCAACAATTCCAGGCGTAATTAGCCAGAGAGAGGAAAGAGACGGGAGGTACCAAAAATGACACTGACATGGAAATCACTGTAACTTTAGGAACAAAATGCCAGCGAGGATTGAATTCACAAGACAATGTACGTTGCCAACTGCTGAGTGAAGTTTTTTTTTCTGTTGCTTTCATTACCATGGGGCATCATACAAAGACGCGGATGTTGACCAGTTGCAGGGAGTCCCGTATCAAGACATACCAAGCTGTCACGATGTTAACGGGGAAAATTGGACATAAATGATATTGAAGGAAATGTCTACACCCGGGACAGGGATACTCTTGTCTGTACTGACGCGTTCGCCCCAGTTTCCTTTTCTTATGACACAGTATTTTAATATCTGGTCGGTTAATGTTTTAAAATATAAAATCGTCTACATTTGGTCGAAGATTTGTGTCCATATAGTATATATTTATAGAATTGATTATAATTTTATTAGATATTTCAGTTAATTTACTGACTGACCTTATAGTGGGTGTATCTGTGAGTGTAGGTGTCGTAACACACTAGGGTCTTAGCGAACCACATTTACGCAAGGGTTAGGCCATTTTCCCCAGGCTTGTTCGGAATTCAGAGTTCGATCTGGCCTGCTGTTGAGATCATTGCAGGAGAAGGATGGATTTACGCCAATTCTCATAGCATTAGACCAAAATGAACGACCGGAATCAAACAGGATTGTAATGAATCATGATTACTTCGCTTTCTGAACCGACATCCATTATTACCTTTCGATGTCTATAATACTTTAATACTAGTTACTGAATTAATTTCAAGTTTGCGTACATCATACACCGATTTGATGTTCAATAATTGCTCTAATATATATAAAAGAACTATACTGTAGATCTAACTACATTGCTTCACGCTTGTACCATATAGGATTCTTTAAACAGGCTTTGGACTTGAGTTACTATGATAAACGCTTTTGTTACTGATTTAAGTGTAGAGATAGGCAAATTCAGATTCTTATCTGACTGTTTCTCGCATTTGTTATCAGTCATGAAAGGGTTTT
Organism: Acanthosepion lycidas; assembly: GCA_963932145.1. Taxonomy (NCBI): domain Eukaryota; kingdom Metazoa; phylum Mollusca; class Cephalopoda; order Sepiida; family Sepiidae; genus Acanthosepion; species Acanthosepion lycidas. The sequence continues at coordinate 29,077,102 of OZ010582.1, forward strand.
TCTATCCTTTTGACTTTCAGGTTGGTTATGTAATTAATGCTTGTTTCATATTTGAAGATTTGTGTATTTTTTTTTAATTCGCCCTACGTGAACATTTAGTTACTGATCAAGATTTAAAACGATCTTTCTTCAATTATTGAATGCACCGTTCTTTTTTTGTTTTTTTTATTGTTATTTTTTTTGTTTTTTTCAGGCATACTGTTAAGCAGATATTTATACTCAGTCGTTTAAAATTTATAAATATTTTTCAATCTTTATCGTGGATTTATACGTTATATCCTCTGTTTCCAACTGTCAGAAGCAGGCATATAATATATACATTTTCTTAGGGAGAACGGACATCACATGTGATTTAATCATTCTATCTATTCTCCACACTTTTCAAGAGTTCATATTGTTATATTTTTGTTACATAGAATATGCACTAATACTTATTGCTAATGTGTTAACAGCTTTCGTACATATATATGTACATTCTTTTTTTTTTTTTCGTTTTTCCTCTAGCTCTGTTGCTGGACACTTCACCCATATATAAAAAATGGGCATGTAAAAATCCATAATACATAATCAAGATGCAATGGAATTGTAACTGGGGTCAGAACACTATGGAAGAGTAAAAATAGTTTTTAATACTAGAAATAACTTGTAAAAATTATTACCAGCAATCCATTTTTGAAAACCAAATATTACCAACAATGCATTTTTGAAAAATAAAATTACCAGCAATATATTTTTTGAAAAAAAAAAGATAAATATATATTACCAGTTAAAAAAATATATATATATATTAATAGCGATACATATTTGAAAGAAAATTATTACCAGAAATAGAATTTTTGAACGAAAAATTTTACCAGAAATAGATTTTTTGAAGGAAAAAAATAACAGAAATAGATTTAAAAAAAATATTACCAACAATAAAAATTTTTCGGGATGAAATAACCCATTGACATTGATATGCCGTAAAACCAAACCAAACCAATCTAACTCTGTGGCTTAATTGTTTTTTAACGATCTAAAGATTCCTTTCTGATTTTGATTTTCCAAGATATATGTAGAATCCCTCGTTCTTTATTGATTCCAAGACATTGTCACGTTTCAAATTTTATATACGTTATCTGTAACAATTGACAACATCCCATCCACTTTCATTAAGCTTATTAAATTAGTTTAATTAAATACGAAAATATAAATTTATCTAAGACAAGGATGGATTTTCTAAACTGGTATATTCAACCTAAAGGGAAGCAGTTCTGAGAGAACTATCACTCCTAACAGAATTTATTAATGTCGGCCACAGTCTTAACAGCATAAGATATGCAAATGACACAGTTGATAACAGACACAAAACGGAACAACTACTAGCAGTGAAATAAAGCGAGAAGTAAAGAATAAACATAAAGACATAATTGATGGGTGTCAGCAAAAGGAATATCCAAACATCCAGATTACAAATGGCAGATACCAAACGTTAGATACTAAAATTAAGTTTCAATATCTAGGAAGTGTTTTAACAGAAGACAAAATATGCGACAAAGAAATCTGATGACGCATTGAGATAGAGAAAGATGCCTTCCAAATGTTAAGCAAAGTATTAAGACACAGCAAAATTTCGTTAGAAACATGGAAAAGCTTACTAAATTGTTATGTCAGTCCTATATGTCAGTGGATTGTGGATCATCAAGAATAAACTTGGTCCTACAGAAGGATACTGAGAATACATTCGCTTGAACATGCCAGTAACTTCAAATTTCACAACCGAAACAAAAAAAATGGCCACTTATACTTAATACCAGAAATAGACAGTGGCATTTCTAGGGCAAGTAAGGATCAAAGAGGGTTTGGCAATGTTGAAACTCACAGGACAGATGCAATGAACAATAATACTTAGGACAAGAACAGCACATATAAGATTCGGCAGTGGTGCATAGAAGAAGTAGTCAACTGCTAGAAGTAAGTGAATTCCACAATGAATCTCCAACTATAAGATATCTACCAACCGCCTCACGGGGTTAAGGCAGAATTTAATGTTGGGTATACGAGTCCGTAGGCTCGGCCAGAAATTCTCCATAGACCTCATAGAAAAAAGGGTCGATAACTCTTTCCTGAGACGAGACTCTGCCCTTCCGCATAGCCTCGTCTGTGGGTCGTCTCTGACCAGAGAGTTTGACCAGCACAGCTGGAGACGAATCTCCATCTGCAGGATAACTTTCAATCACCCCACGCGGTCAAATGTGGCACAAGGTCGAATTTAATGTGGAGTATCCGAGCCCGTAGGCTCGACTAAAAATTTCCTGGACACCTCGTATAAAACGGGGTCAGGTAGATGATTCCCTAGACGAGACACTACCATTCGGCATAGCTTCATCTAGGGATTCTCTCTACCCGGAGACCGAGAGCTTGACCAGCATAGCTGCAGACCAGAATACCATATTTACTACTGTGTTTATATGAATGACAATGTACCCGTTATTGTTCGTAGGTATGCTACAACACCGGTCTATTGCTAAATATGCTGGAAAATGACCGGTTCATTCTACAGCTCCTGTAAGTATCTGGCTGCTCTTGTTAAATTCTATCTTTACAAGATCGAATAAAAAAAATGGAGTATTTTCTTTCGGGCAATTCTTCCTAAGAAATGCTGTTGAAAGAACTCCCGGCAAGGTGTTCCTATAGTCGCTACAATTTAGACCTCTTCAAGTTTGGTGGTATCAGATACCTTTTCTGCAGAACCCCATGAAATTGCCTTTTCTTACGCTCACTAGACTGTAAGTCTCTACCTTTGTTGTTACTTGGACCTTGTATGGGCTGAAGATTAACCCCTTCCTCAGCAATTATTCTGGGAAAACGTTCCATTCTCAGACCATTTTTTTAATTTGTTTTTAATATAGTAACTAAGAAACTGAGACACGCTGAAGTATTCGTGCGGTGGCTAACTCCTCTACCACGAATGAGCTGACAATTGGATTCATTTTAAGCTCAGAAGGACATGAAAAGAATCAAGATCGACGTATAAACACATCTGAAGCTGGGCCTTATGGTTTGGACGTGTTTATTCGTCGTTGTCTGAAAAAACGTATATACACGTCTACACCGGGGAAGGGCTTAATATAAAAATTCCTGCTTATCTAACTTTCTTTTTCTATTTGTTACTGCGATACGCGTATTATTCTTTTCATATTCTTTTTTACATCTTCCCACAACATCATACCGAATATATTTGGTTGCTTTCTTTACATCATACGGTTCATCGACTTCATATTCCGTTATAAGTTTTATGTCATTTCTTTTGTATTGCATATTAAAATGGTTCATATCTTCGCTGTCTACTCGTTTTACCTGAACGCATTGTTTCAGGACCGCTTTTACAGTTAATATTTCATTAACCAACTTATATATATATATATATATATATATATATATATATATATATATATATATATATATATATATATATTAACGTTTCTTTTTCACAATCTTTTTAATTTATTTTCTTCTTATTCTTAACAATCTTCTTAAGAGTCAGCACAGAGTGAGACTTTTAAGAAAGCTTCTGCGGAGGGCTAACTGGAACTTCGACCCCAAACTAGAATCGCCTCTGATTAAGCTTAGAAAACATCAATGATAATTTTGAAGAAATAACTTTGAATTCCTCACTTCACTCCATGGAACATCAAAACACTCAATTTCACTCTGAATCGGGTTTTAAATCAAATTTCGTCGAAAAGACCGATTTGAACCGAAACTTCGATTTGGTCGGAAATTCCAATTCAGGTCGAAAACTGAGTTATTCAATTCACAAACTGCTAAACTTCAAAACCTCACGTCACGAAATCTCTCAGTTTAACTCTGATTCCTTGGCATTTTGAAAAGATAAAATTGATTTTCTCAATTCAAAATGAATCTGATATTTTAAACTGGATATAAAAGGAAAAAATAAATTCACAATTTTTTTGCTCTTCTTTAAACTCAATATAAATTAAAACTTTTAAACTCATTAATATTTTTCAGTTACTTTAAAATTTGAATTTGTCCTCATCTGGACACAAATCACAATGCTGTACATTCAAGCACTATTTGAAAGGCAGATGTTGAATCTGAGGATTATCCTGGTTTCAAGTAAGTATAATATGCCTACGTAGAGCAAGTTTGGCTCGAATCTCACGTGTTTTCAGACAGAAAATATCGTTTATTTATTTAGAGAGATTTAATACTCAGGAATCTACGTTCGGAACTTCAGTGTCCTATCTCTCTTTTGCATAATGTTGATTTATTTTTATTTCACCGTTCGCTTTTGATTTCTTCTTTTTATTAAATGATTAACACTGCCAATATCTACCAATATCTGTCTATATTTCTGAGATCAGGTATTATGTACATTATTTACATTATACTATTGTTCGTATCTTTGTCGCCATATTTATTACAACGTTTCGTCCATATATAAACATAATGCTTTCAGACATATATATATATATATATATATATATATATATATATATATATATATATATATATATATATATATATATATATATATATATATATATATATATTGCTGAAGACATTAGGTTTATAATACCCAGAAATTAATACACAGAAGTCCTCGGGGCACAGTGGATAAACTCATTGGTTAGATCCAGTGACAGGACCCAAAGACTGGAGTTCAATACCTAGTTAAGGCGTTGAAAAACTAATGTCGTTTTCTCACATAGTAACATATGTGAGAAAACGACATTATTTTTAGCACCAACCTAATAACATCCATTAGACATGGCACGTGGAACTAGAACAGTCTACCCCAGTGATCGATAAACAGTTCAGTTCGACATTCCAACCACCTGAAGAAGGCCGGAGCGTACAACGGACGAAACCTTGTAATAAATTTGGCGACAAAGATGAGGACAATAGTCCAAATAATGTAAATAGTGTAACACTGCCAAATATGTTACTCCATTTAGGGGTTAATTCAAGTCAATAGTTTAAGTTACAAAGAATATTATCGATAACCGTTATGTAGTATCGGTCATGCTATATGGCAGTGAATACTAGATAATCTCTTCATAGTCGAAGAAAAGATTTGAGAAAAGGGGTTCTACAGTAGGATGATGTGAATGACATGTATTGAACATATGAACAACGACGAAGTTTTAGTAAAAAACGGAAACTCAAAAAGTATTTATATTTAACATCAGATGAAGACAGACGAGTTTAGGAATATCTGGCGTTGTAAGTTTGGATTTGCGATTGGTGTCATGTAGAATGACGGATATTTGAGTTCCAATTCCAGTTGGGGTTATTATATTACCTTACGCGCAAATACACTTGGGAAAATTATGAATCAGCCTCTTCTCCACTCGCCGCTGATCGAATATTTCAGCCTGAAGATTTGTATTACTAAAACCAGACACTCGTATTCTAGTATGGCTGCTAGTCAATCCCTATTGCAGACACTTGCTCAGGCGCATTTTTTTATTCAACACCCACAGATCCAACCTGTTGTTTATACTGCAACTATGCTGAGCAGACCTTAGTTATAGTTTCTGGGAAAGAGTTTGTTATCTAGCGTGATCAACAATTTGAGACTCACATGTCAAACTGAGGTACATACAAAAAACGCATCACTTACCTAACTAGGTTGTGTACATGGATGGCAGAACAGGGCTTAGGCAAGATGGCAAAAAGAAAAAGAATCACTAAGAGCTACAAACGATAGGATGTTGACGAGAGCCAAGATTGCCAATATACTGAAGGGAGATAATGCATAGACGAAGAATCTCTTTAAATACACTTATATTTTCTTATGCTGCCTGTTACTCTTATCTTACGCTTCAGTTATTTTTTTCTCCATTTCCTAATTATATTTATCTTTCTTATCTTTAGCTATGCATTTGTTTCTTTGTTTTTACACATTTTGAATGGATATATTCATTTATTGTTTATTTCAATTCGAAATTATTACCTTGAAGGAAAACCGTATTGAGTATGTTGCTTTTTAAAGGATGCTTTTATGTTCATATATATTTTCTCATTTAAATTAATCGATGTTTCACCAATTATTTTTATTATTATTATTATTATTATTATTATTATTATTATTTCCTTTGGTTTATATTGTATACACATTACGTAACGGGTCCTAACTAGAAACCTATGGTCAAAATGGCTACATGACATTTTCAACTAAAAAGCAAACCAGAATATCACAGATCTTTTCAAAATAAAGCTCTTCGTAATGTGTGAGCTGTAGTTGTCAGTACAATTTTTTGTATTTCCTTAATGTATGATCTACCAGGATTACCTTCAATCGTCTATCGGGAGCATTTACAATCAATCCGAGGGTTCCAACCACAACTGGAATTATTGGTGTCCTCATATGCCATATTTTTAGATTTCCACTTCAAGACCCCTTAATAATTTTGTGAAGATCTTTAAAGATACGTTAAAATCTGCAGGGACTACCATGTCATCATGAAAACACATTCTGTTTTTGTGGCGTGTTTGATCCCGATGTCTGGGTGATTAGCTTGATTGCTCTGGTTGTGTATTTGTAAAGTCCCATAAAATTGTAACATCTCTCTGTAAGCGGGTCTGGATGATGTTCATACAAGTTTCTTGCAGTTTCTTTCCCTTAAAAGTTGTATTTGTTCCGGTGCAGATATTGACCCACCCTATCGTGGACAGTTTTAGAGTTGGTGCTATTATTGTGCAGCCTGATGCAAAATGGTCAATTGTTTCTGGATTTTTATCACAGAATGTGCATTTCGGGTTAACACAATTTTTCGTCTAGTATAACAGAATTCATCCCTATTATTATTATTATTATTATTATTATTATTATTATTATTATTATTATTATTTATATTTCTTTTGATTTCTGGCGTTTACACATTTCCTTCTCGGGTCCCGCCCAGGGACCTACGGTTAGAAATGGCATCATGACACTTTCCACTGACAAAAAAAAAAAAAAATACATAGATAAAGCCCTTCGTAAAATGTGGGCAATTTTTTTTATCTCTTTCAGGCATGGACGTCCAGGAATCCCTTCAATTACTCTACTAGAATCTTTTCCAACTAATCGTTGGGCTCCAACTACAACAGAGATTGTTGATGTTCCTGTATGATACGTTTTTTATTATTATTATTATTATTATTATTATTATTATTATTATTATTATTATTATTATTCCTGCATTTCAATATTCACGATAGACAGTGGTCATCGCCGGAATTTCCTTAAATCATTAGCGCATTTTCTGTTATCCATGCTGGCATCAACACTGCTTTTGCAGTGTCAGTCACAGATCTAACAGGAATTTTAAATTTCTTCTAATCTCAACTCCAACGTTAGCATTACTGGCCCGTTTCCAAGTGTATCAATTACTGTGGTCACATCCCGGAAAATGATGATCCAAATGTTCCTAATTTACATGCATGTTTCTAATTTAGAGTTTCACCACCACCAAACAGGCCCTGAACTTTGACCTATAATGATGAACGGCTGTCTCTTGAACATCTCTTGGAACTGATGCTCACCGAAGTCATCAAGTGAAACTCATGTTTATTACAAAAGTTACTGTAAACGTGGCCGGTTCATTGTACCGCTCCATTAAATAAGTGGTCCCCAGGTGTTATGCTCTTATTTCTACAAGGGTCAGCTCAGAAACGAAATGGGGCGTTGCTGCAATATCTGGACTGGAACTGTTCTCTTCTCAGTTTCCCGTCTTTATATAGCCAAAAAGTGTCTACTCGGGTATGTAGATCATGAATTATATTCGACTTAACTACCCCTTTTCCCACAGACGAAACGTCTCAAGCCTCTCACTCCTCTATTGCTATTTCCGATGCAACTGGTCTGATGAGCAATATTTCTTCGTCCCAGCAGAGCTGACCTCTACAACTCGGACTCGCCATACCTCCTACACAAGGAGGAATCATCCTTTTCCCCTTTGTATTCAATTAGTAAGAAGCATGTCTCACTTGGAAAGTTTTCATCCCAAGAATTGCTGTTTTGTGGAACAGACTTCCGACAGGATGTTTCCAGATCACTACAATCGGAATTACTTCAATTATAAGGCTAGAATTTACAACCCCACACAATAAACCTCTAACTTGAGTGGCTCTTTGACCCTGTATTGGATAAACATTAGTATAAAAATATATTCTCTGTTCACAAATTCTAGGTGCAACTTGTGATGGGGTACCGCATATGCTATAAAAATCTTAGCGTATTACAATATTTTAATTCTGGGCATAATGTTATTTTTGCGTACATGATTTAAATGTTCAAGTCGCCAACCCCAAAATGAATGTTACAGGCTTTTGCCATCTTATGATGTGGTTTATAGTCTCCGAGAGAGAGAAGGAGGGAGGAATGGAGGGAGAGAGAGAGAGAGAGAGAGAGAGAGAGAGAGAGAGAGAGAGAGAAGACTTTATTTTTTTTTATATATGTTTAGCAAATGTTTTCCTTATTTTCACTTTGAAATAATTTCTGTTTTATTATTTCATCCCGAACTACAATTAGAGTAGAAAGCGTTTCTCTATTTAGATACCCTCTGTATATTCACGTCGGTGATTTGTCTTTTATGTTATTTTTTTCTTTCTCTGTCCGCCTTTAAATATATTTCCTACTTATATTGCGTTTTGTTTATCTCATGTGTCCCCCTATGTGTTCTTTCTTTGGCTGTCCAGAAGAGTTATACAATTTGTTACTTTTGATGTTTAAGTTTCTTCAAATATTATAATTGTGAAGAGCGGAGAAAAGCGTTGAATTTCTGTTATCACAGTCAGACGAAGAGGACTTCAAAGTATTTCACTTTTCTGCTTGTTTTCTGACACAAAAATTACAGATAACGTTTCCAAAGGTGTCAACTGATATCTGTAATTCATTGCTTTTATTTTATTAATGGCTCTGAAAATGACAGTGAGTAATAATCAAATTGGAGAATTTGAAAGCAGATAGCACCAACACATGTAGATAACTGTTGCATATGTCCATATGAAAATAAAATGATTGAAAATATACAAGAGTTTAAATATATCTCAATGCGTATAGTCAAACATTTATAAATACAATGTGCCCGTTCTGGCTAGGCTCTATTATTGATGAATTTTGTATTTGAAGATATAAAACTTGTATATATTTTAATAGAATTCTTATCGTATAACGATGCATTTTCGTTATATACCTCCAAATTCCTGTCAGAGGTATACATATTTATTATTTTTAACTATTCTTTGTACAAGAATATTCTACATATTCAATGTAAAACATTATTGATTCATTTTCAACTGCTTATTAACAATTTGCAGGTTATTTAAAGCCATAAAATAATTTTAGATTGTACAGTTTTTAAATTCATAGATGTTTTTTTTAACTATTCTTTGTACAAGATCCTTCCCCCGCCCCATTAGAATGTCTGATAGTCAACTTTATGAGAGCAACTCTCTGCGTCTGCTCGGTCTCACGTTGACTGCTGACCTGAGATGGAACAAAGACATCGAGTCAATTGCTTCGTGCACCGTGAGGAAAGTTGGCTCTCTGTGCCGCGCCAGGAAATTTTTCTTCCCGGAATCTATACTTCAAATATACAAATCAACCATTCGCTCTTGCATGGAGTATTGCTGCCACATATGGTCTGGTGCACCTTCTGTTTACCTCGGAGTTCTTGACCAGAGGCGTATATGTCATATAATTGGCCCTGATCTGGCATCTCGTCTGCAGTCTTTCTCTGACAGACGTGCCGTCGCCTCTCTCTGTCTTTTTCACAAATGCTTTCATGATAATTGCTCCGATGAGCTGCTTTCACTTGTTCCCAGACTTCATGAATTCAAGCGCCCTACGAGGCTGGCATCCCGCTCTCAACCTTTCACTGTAGAAACTTTTAAATGTAGCCGTCTCTTCTACTCCAATAACTTCATGTCTCGCACCTCTCGCCTGTGGAAGACCCTTCCCTATTACTGCTTCCCTGAGAGCTATAATCTCTAACTATTCAAATGTAATGTCAATCGACATCTCCAGTTGCCTTGATCTATCCACTTCTCCTCATCCTTTTTTCTATCACTCCTATCTGCTCTCGCTCCAAATCTTCTGCAACCCCCTGCATCCTAGTGGCTTCCCGCCTTGCTCGAGCCGTAATGCTTAAAAAAAGAAAAAGAAAAAAAAGAACATTGTACATATTGAGTGTAAAACATTATTGATTCTTTTTCAACTGCTTATTAAAACTTTGCAGGTTATTTAAAGCCAGAAAATAATTTTAGATTGTATAATTTTTAAATTTTTATTTTTATATGTAGTGAAAGAGATAATCAGTTACCTCGAAAAAGAGTTCGTCTGTTGTGTGCGATCTGCCGAAGAAAAATTATCAAAAACTAGTTAGCAAAAATCAACTTTAAGGACTAGAATCTAATGTTCTTCCCTCCCCTGAATGGTGTGACCAATCAGAAAGATCTCCCGATGAACAAAAGCTGTTGTTCTTCGCTTATGTGGGGATTAGATTTTCTGTGCTTGGTAGACGAACACGCGATTTTGTTGGTGAGAAGTGAAGGTTGGATGTGCGACCCCATTTTGTCGTTTATACGCTGCCTGTTGGACTGTGACGACGGACTATCGTTTGAACTGTGATTTGGCTACAAGTGTTGTGGTCGAGAGATAGAAGAGATCTATTGCAGACGTTTGTTGCTGCTATAAGCTGCCATTTTTTTCTTTTCCTTTTCTTTACAACTACATTCTATAATAATAATTTAATGTGAAATAGTCTCATTTAGATTTCAAATAGTTTTTTCAAATAAACGCAGAGCTGGTGGAGAAAAAATATATCTTTCACAGGGGTATTTGTGCGTAAGTGAATATAAAAAAAAAAACGCAACAGGAACTGGAACCCTGTTCTCTCAATCATTATCCATTACACTATCCGCACATCCGGGCTTACTGCACTTGATATTCCCATCTAGTTAATGCCCAGGCTCACACGATGATCGCACGGAAACCTGTGTTGCATCGTGATATGGCAGTAAGACTAAAGAATATTATTTTCCATTCAAATCAAACATGTTTATACTACTGTTAACTCAATATAAGGCACAAGAGCCACTCACGGTAGAATGTTACAAAATGGCTTACGAACTTTAAAGGAAATAAGCAGGAAAGGAATATTTTGAGAATATGGAGCATAGATAAAAACTACACCAATACTTGAAGAGGGTATGATATTAATGTTCCACGAATACCATATTCATCTACGAAAATATCATATACTATTTTATACAGCATACAAAATGTAAGTGAATTACAAAATGAAAACTTATTAAGTCTTGCTTTTCATTTTTGCTTTATAACATAGATTATTAGTGTAAAAAGCGAAGACAAATTTAATCAAATGCCACTTCCGGTTTACATCAAAATTTAAAAAAAAAATCAGGCTCAACATTAGATTTAAATCTTGAACCTCTACATGTTGGACTAGCTAGCTTCCGCCTTCTGTTATATTCTGTTAGTTTCTTTTATGCATTTCACGTCTGTGGAACTCCCTTCCGACTCCTTGTTTCCCTGTCGCATACAATCTTCAAAAAATTAAAAACAACGTCAATCGCTATCATCTGTATTTCTCGTACATTTTCCTTTATTGTCCTTTCTCCTCACTGAAGTCTTCTCATACTCTTTCACTCTCTGTAGCCCACTATAAAACATATTGGCATTATCGCCTTCCTTAGTGGAGAAAAGATTAAAAAAAAGAAATAAAAAGCTTATCTTGTTCAGCTTTTTATCACTTTTTAGCGTCTATACATTTATACTTATCGATGTTTGTTTTTAATTAAGCCAATTCTATCAGCAGCAGTTTTCACAGAAAAGGCGATATTTTGTATAATACGGGACGCAAATTTACCGTAATTCTGAAATTCTTTCCTGTTTTAATGAAACTTGCATTCTTTAAATTAATATCATGTTCAAACGCCTTATAATGAGGATGGTGTAATGGATAAAGGCTTGCAATGTGAATTTAGAGAGTCAAGTTCAAATTCCAGTCAAAGTCGTTAAAATTCCATTAAACGCAAATGCACTTGGTAAAGTTATAAATACATCCCTAGTCAGCCAAGCTTTACATATTCTACATTATTGCTGTCGATTTTCGGAGTGTTCATGTTGCTCTTCTAATTTGGTAAAACACCTCGTGAGTTTGTAATGCACGTTGACAGGGTCTTGTGACACTATTTAGCGTTTGGCTAATTAATTTAGCGTGAAAATTAAAAGCGAGAAATTCTTAAGGCGAGAAGAAGCTATCACGAAAGACATACTGAGCGATGTTATTTTTTTAACAAAAGAAAAATGGTAAAGATTTTATCTTCATTTGCGAAGAAAAGTATTTTTTTTCGCAGAAGATAGGAAATTCGTAAGACCTCGGATCTGTCAGAATTAATTTATGCCATAACACGGCGAATAAAAGATAGCAATCTGCCTATGGCAATAATGAAAATTTCAAATTGGTCAAGTGGCTTACAAAGCGAAATGCTAGAAGATAATCAGAATTGGGTCTAGCATGCGACCGAGAAAAGGATTAGCTGTGACCACCCCAAATAAAAAAAAGGAAGAAGAGAAAAAGGAAAAGAATAAACCATTAACTATCTTTCGGAGATATCATTTTGTTTTGGAAGGGAACCCCCTGTTTCATGTCCAGACCTTGCCATGATAAAAGTTTCTTACCTGGACAGACTGTTAGCAACAGAAGTACGAAGACGTTGAGGAAGACAAGAGATTCAGTTGGCCACCCAGATAATCACTTGGCCCAAATCCTGTTGATGAATTCCAGATGTCATCCAGTTAAGATAGGGATTTAATGACCACAGTACAAGTCGTGGGGGTTCTAGTCGGGGAAAAGAAAGAATAGAAAATGAAGATTTTTTTCTTTGAGCGATAATTGTAAACTGAGGCCAGTCTAGCCACACCCACACTGCCGAGCGTTCATTGGCTGAATGGTGGCGTGAGCGATGGGCGAAGGTAAACATATGAGAAAGAATGGAAACCTGTTGAAGCCTCTGAGGGGATTGTTGTGAGATACCAATATGAGAAAGGAAGAATTTGGGAGGACAATTCCCTTAAGAACCACTCTAAAACAGAAAGTGATTGACTTCCAGAAATGGGAAGTGATAAATTTTTCTGTCCGAAAACAAAGAAAATCCTTATTGCGGATTTGGAATTATCGAGGAACCGAAACCACGACCCGGTTTTGGTCGGCGTCCATATAAACGAACGTCCCGAGTGGCAGTTGGGCAGTTGGACAAGAGAGTAGGAGGTGGGCAGACGCAGACAGAGTTACAGAGCAGACAGATTTGAGCTGTGAGCTCGGAGACCAGCCTCGCAGGAGCGGACTGAAAGATTCAACTCATTCCGACTTAGACTTCTAACCATAAACATTTTTTTTTGAAGAACGACTCACACCACCAAAACAAGTTTTACGAATATTGCCTGAAGATACCAAAAACCAGTTTATTGAAAAACAACTTAAGATATTAAGACTCGCCTAACAAACGCAAAGTGTCACGGATCCATGGGAGAAAGACGCAGCAACCAGATATCAAGCTACTTGTTATTCTCTTTTTAACACATTTGAGTCTTTTGAGTTGTTACTTTATTTTTTTTTTTACATATACTTGTGCGGTGTCACGTTTGCTCGAATTCGGTTTGCACTACAGCCCGACGACTGATTGATTTCGTCTACCTAAGATCAAATCACAACGTGGGTAGGTTAGACTAGAAATCAAAGCAGTTACTTCGGTAATCAGACGTTGGAGGCGAGCTGGGAATGACAAAGCTGATGCCGAATCTAACCAGATTTCCATCCGAATCAGCCAAGGGTTAGATCGTCACAGGATAGCACGGGAGAGGACCATGGTGACGTCACAGTCTTTTGAAGGATTATATTCTTTGAGCCTTAAAGGATTTCTTTCGCTTGAAACTAATATTGATCACTGTTCTGAGAGAAATGCTGTGTACATATGATAGTTTCGATATTTCCGAATGGATGCCATGAATGACATCCGCATGAGAGTCAATATCCAAAGAGGTCTCTTAAGAATATGTCTGGCGTTTTGAGATTTTTTTTCTATCTGATGGTGTTAGTAAACAAGTATCCTAGCCTCCACCTGTCCTGTATTTAATTATCTCAACTGGGTAATAGAATATATAACTTTCCAATTCTTCATTCTACCGAGGAATATGGTGCTACTTCCTGGGATTGAGACTAATGGAGCACACCTTGTGCGGTTACCGCCTGAAAAAGCCACTACTAGATGAGATAGGTGGTTAAGGTGATGTATTAGGTTGGTGCAAAAATAATAACGTAATAATGTCGTTTTTGACGTGTTTTTTAAGGTCAAAAAACGACATTATTACGTCATTATTTTTGCACCAACCTAATATTTTAACATTGAATGAAAGGGAATGATTTCATCGTAAGTGGAGAAGTTCCGACGGTGTATTATAATACTTTAAACATATATTTATTTGTTGAATGGCAAATGGTTCCAGAAAATTCCAAACGCTTTCAGAACGGAGAAAAGTTCATGTATCATAAAACTCCATATTATTAGGCGAGGAAAAGTAAAGAGTTCCGATAATTATGGATTTCAGATAGACTAGTTTAACGAGGCTGCTGATTTGGTCACGCGCGGTCAAAACCAATTAAAGACGCGTCGATCAATTTGAAGAGCATTTCTTAACCTAAATGACGGCAGATTATCTGAAAGTATGATCGTCATATGCTGATATAAAGTCTATAACTAGATGATAGTTATTTGTTTCGTATTAAGAAAGACAACAGCAAATAAATTCAATGAAAAAACGACTTCAATATTAATTTCAATACACGTAGAATATATTTCCCGTTAATGCCGTATGTATAACGAGGTTGAACAATTACAAATATTAAGGTCTACATTGTTTGCAGAAAATAAGCCACAAAAAACAACTTTTAAATTAAATGAACAGCGATTGGTGTTTATTTTTTTTTTAAAGTGTTTATTATTTTTAAACACATGCATTTAGTTTTAGCTCCCTTCTGTCATATATTTTTAGATATTCCAATATTTACTCATAAAAAATATCATAATACATCCATAATAATAAAGATACATTGGAGAAATGATTGCTTTTTTCCGTCTTATGTTCCGCCGTCGACTAACAGCGAAATATCATGGATTTTCCCACCTTCACACAGATTTTCTTTCTACCGAAGGAAAGGGATATTTCAACTGTCTGTGTACTCAACTCAGATATTTTTATCACATATGTCATAGTCTCCAAATTTTTTTCTTTACATGGCGACCATGTTAAAAACCTGAATTTTATTCGACTCGTGTCCGGATCAAACCAATGAGTAAGATTTATGTTGTAAGTGATATATAATAAAAAGGAGGACAAGGCAATTCATTTTCTCTGGAAATTTAATGGGGTTCATTAGATACAAAACTTAAAGGGATTAATGAGATACAATATTTAAGAGATTAATTAGATACAGAATTTAGGGGGATTAATTAGATACAATATTTAAGGGTTTAATTAGACACAGGTAAAGGGAAAATTAGAAACAAAAACCACATTGGTTGAATGAAATCATGCCTCCAAAAAACTAATCTATCACTGAAGAACACCAAAAATTTACGATTGTAAAAAACCTAGGGGCCATATTGAATAATAACATCGTGTCCGCGAGGTGTATTATTGCAGGCTTGCTTTATAGCTTTGTCCTCATTGCAATCAAAGTCGCCAAATATTTGTGCAAAATATTTGTCTTTTGTAAACTTTGCTTAATTAATGACAATTTTTAATTACAGAATTTCATTTCGTTTCATTAAACTGGCTAATAATGAAAAACATATGAATCCAGTGAAAAACATCCAACATTTAAAAATTACACATCTTATGTAAATTATCTTACACATTAGCAATACAGTTATTCGCGTAACTCAATAGTGATTTAAATAATAGGAATAATTATATTGTTTGAAGTTTTTTAGTTTAGCGGTATATCAACATCTTTGTGGGTTATTTACTGACGAAATGTAAATAATTTGATCATAATTTTATGGCTCCATCTAAATATATTTGGAACGCAATTTTACGCCTTTAAATTCTGATAACATGTATAGTTAGTCATTTTGCCATAAATATGTATTGTTATTATTATAAATCGTTATTGTTGGTAATTTTACTATACAATTGGTATTGCTGGTATTTGTACGAAAAAAGTATTTTTATAATTACATAGTGTTTCTTTTTCTTTTTTTTTGTGTTTGGGATTACTATTTACTCATAGCTGCGACATTAACAGATGATATGACTCAGTGTCCGGGTGGACCAGGGTACAACAGAAATCAAGAGCTAGTCCCACGCTCCTCAAAATCTCCAATATGCCCCGCTCAGTGGCCTTGCTGCTGGGTGTAGCTGATTATCATATCCAAATCAATACTTATAATTGGCCAATGATGTGAGTGACAATTAAGATAGGCTGGTTGCTTTTACGACATATTAACACTTGTTGGGTTAATTCAATTATGTACAGTCAGTTCCCATCTTTATTGTTATTGCTAAAACGTTGCGTTTCATTCCATAGGCTGAAATATTGTAAGAACAGCAACAAGGATGATAACGCTACCTCCAATGTAAATAAAGATATCTCCATGATGGGTTATTCAATATCTATTCTGTATGGGGCATTCAGCAAGGATCGAACACACTACCCACGGATAATAGCCCCACTATCAATTTTACCACGAATTGTAAGTTTGATAATTACATGGCCTGTCAACACATATTGTCATATTTAATGTTAAATAAAATATGGGTCACTCAGCTTGTGTCGGATTCAATATAAAGTAGGCATAGACAAGCCACGTTAACCATTTCCTAACGCTGAGTTAAGTAGTTTTATATTGGGACTGGTCAGAGTGAGTATGGCAATCACTAATCAGCAATAAGTCAACCAGACACAGCCTCATTAAGTATTCAAACAGTCAACGTGCACAGATAGATAGATAGATAGATAGATAGATAGATAGATAGATAGATATGGGATGGAAGAAGATAGATAGATAGATAGATAGATATATAGATAGATAGATAGATATCGGATGGAAGAAGATAGATAGATAGATAGATAGATATGGGATGGAAGAAGATAGATAGATAGATAGATAGATAGATAGATAGATAGATAGATAGATAGATATGGGATGGAAGAAGATAGATAGATAGATAGATAGATATATAGATAGATAGATAGATATGGGATGGAAGAAGATAGATAGATAGATAGATAGATAGATAGATAGATAGATAGATATGGGATGGAATAAGATAGATAGATAGATAGATAGATAGATAGATAGATAGATAGATAGATAGATAGATAGATAGATATGGGATGGAATAAGATAGATAGATAGATAGATAGATAGATAGATAGATAGATAGATAGATAGATAGATAGATAGATAGATCATTATTTATGTTGATTTTTTTTATTGTTCTATTCTTCCCTCTTCGGATATTCTCAGGTATTTATTATATCATTCAATGAAACAAAATTAATTTCGCAAAACATCATTATTTACTCTTATCTTGTTGACTGTGATTCCAGACAAAATCTATGTAGATTTTGTGCGTAAAAGAAAGCGGAACACGTTCAGCAGAAGTCCGTATAGAAGACGGGAGATCTATAAATGGAGGGCAAGTATGCTACTCCCACGGTAATACTAGTGACGACTAAACTACTCTGTTATTTTGACTTCCTCTTCGATCGGAAAGGCCGTGGCTCTGGCAAAATAACTCTGTAAATACGACATGGTTTCCTTTTTCTGTCTTTAAAATTTAAAAAGTTTCAAGTATGCCGACCTAGTGAAGTTGCTTCTTTCCAGTTATAAAGACTCGTGTATAGCAACAGATAAAATTTTGAGTAATGGGTTTCTATTGGGTTGGAACTCCTAAGTAAAAGGTTTCTATTGGAACTCCTAAGTAACGGATTTCACAAAATGAAGGGATTTCTTCAGGCGAATAAAAGTTTGATCAAAGCATTCAGTCTTATATATGAGTTGGAGGAGGGGGTAATTTGTTCACGCATGTATTTATAAATATTAAAAGCGTAAGAAGAGGCGTGGTTGGGTATTCGTTAGCGGCTCGGATTAGCATTCCAGTCGAGGTAATTATTTTCACTTATTGGCTATTGGCAATGGGAAAGGTAAGAATCCATCTCTTCGCTGCATAGCAATGGGAAAATAGCAGAACAGACTGGTCCTATAGTCTTGACTGGCGACTTATCAAGGAGAAAGAAAACAAACTGGTGAGGGTTGCGCTCCGGCAGGGTGTCTTGAAACGGTAGAAATCTTAACAGTTACTGCGATAATATAGTTTACGGGAGCAGGAAACAACAATCTTATATTTAAACTTTTGGTGGACAAAGACAAATTTCATCAAGAATCCACATTCAGACAAACAAATTCACACACACACACACACACACACACACACACACACACACATATATATATATATATATATATATATATATATATATACACATACACATATATATATACGAGTAAATTATAGTCAATTGAACTCCAAAGAATTAACCCATACAGATGGCCATTTCATCCATGGGGAAAAAAAAAAAAGATTTCTCTGGACTTGTAAATGCAAATATATATTTTGATTGAAAAGACCAGGGAAATGTGTTTTTTTCCCCTATGGACGAAATGGCCATCTGTTTGGTGTAATTTGTTTGGGCTTCATTAATGTAATTCTTTTATATACTCTATAATAAAAATATATTGAGCTCTCTTTTTAATATTTTATATTGATATGATGTACTTGGATTATTTACCCAAGGTTTCTTTTACCCATATATATATATATATATATATATATATATATATATATATATATATTTAAATAACATTTTTTTAAAATATATATATATGTGTATATATATGTATATATATATATATATATACACACACACAGAGACAGACAGACAGAAGGTCTGACGAAATTACATAGTTTCTCCTTCAAAGTAGACACTATCGTGTCTAATTTCCCACCATTCAATGAACTGCTGATTGTATTCTTCTTATATGCCCTTCTCTTTCGTCGTTACGGCCCTCTTGATGGCCTGCACGCCTTCAAAACAGGTTAACTTGATGATCCTCTTTAGATTGGAAAAAAGGAAAAAGTCGCGTTACTCTTCAGACGGTAATCGTATATATTTAAATAAGCATTAATTTGTGTAAATATTTATTTAAAATAAATTCGTAAATTTAGGTATATCTTTTATACGTATCTCTTTGTTTAACGAACAAAAACACATTTATATATGTATTGATATACATAGATCGACAAACACGCAAAATTATGGTTATATTATTTATGCAAGAATTAACCCAGGACACTCTCTCACACACAAACACAAATCATTACATACACATACACACACACACACACACACACACACACACACACATATATATATATATATATATATATATATATATATATATATATATATAGGGTGGCAATAGATCATTATTCAAACATATCTTTTTTAAATATAACAGACAACTATTGTATTGTAATATGTTGTGACTCGTTAGAAAAGTAACCCATACTCAAAAAAAATTACATAATTACATAAATTTGCTGAGTGGGTTGCACTCCAAACCAGTCACAACATGTTATAATGCATTTATATATACGGTTCTGTTTCTCTCACATGGTCATGTAAGGATTACGAATTTGCACCCTGTTTCTGATATTCGGCAACAGCTATCATCGCATAGCAATCTTCGATGCTGACAAAACAGTTTGAACAATGACCTGCCCTTACCCCCCCATATATATATATATATATATATATATATATATATATATATATATATATATATATATCAAAGTGAACATTGAATATATTAACTTTGAACATGGACATAATATCTTGACCGTGTTTTGAAAAATGAAAACATTTTATAAAACCTACATACACCAAACTATTTCAGCCGTTGTACTCTCCGGCCTTCTTCAGGTGGTTGGAATGTCGAACTGAACCCTTTATTTCGCTCACTGGGGTACAGTGTTCTAGTTCCACGTGTCATGTTTAATGGATGTCAGTTATTAGTTATCTGCACTTCCTTAAGAGGCTATTGAACACTTTAGGTCCTTTGGCTGGATCTAACTAACTTTATCCACTGTGTCATGTGTCCTTGTAATAAGTATGGCGACAAAGATGAGGACAATAGTTCGAATAATATAAATAAGAGTCTCTGTATTTTTTAAATTTGAATTTGTAATGTAACTATAACAACAAAAACACTTTGCTTTCATTTTTGCCTTAAAAATCTGAAGAAGAAACACTAATATTATTTTCCAGTTGACAACACTAATATAATAGCTTCATCTACATGCAAAAGAATGCTAAGAATAATGTAAGCCTTATTAATAAAAAAAAACAAACAAACATTTAATAATATTAATTTTGAACATGGACACAATATCTTGACCGTGGTTTGAAAAATGAAAACATTTTATAAAACATAAACACAACAAACTATTTCTTAGTTAACAATTAAAATATCTAATCCATGAAAATAGCTAAATGTATAGCCGAAAGCGCTTGGATAAAAAGAACATCGGACAGTTTTTATATAATTTATCATCCGAAAATAATATATATATATATATATATATATATATATATATATATAAGATCGCAGGAGAAATTGTGTAAAAAAAAAACTAAATAAAATCACCTTGTCTCTCGTATTCAATGAAATGTGCATGAAAGAAGGATTTCTGCCTAAATACACCAATATATATATATATATATATATATATATATATATATATATATATATATATATATATATATATAGGGGCTTTTTATATAGTTTGTGGGATGCACTGATTTTTTCTGATCATGACAGCCGCATTAGGATTCTTCATTTTTTGGCTTACATACATTCCTTTGCTCACAGAAACACATGCGCATATCCATGTACATATATATATATACATAAATACTAGTGCCGTTGAGGTGTGTAAAATTTTAAGTCAGCTGACTCCAAGTATGTCCCTGTCTTTCTTTCAGCCAATTTGTAAGCCGTCGTGTGCTATTAATGATTTTGAGATAATCGGCGACATAACGTATGGCCCCGGTTTAGATTCGCTGTTGAGAACTTAAAAAAATAGCCCACCCTCAATGCATTTTCTTCTTCATTGAAATCAGTCCACACTTGATCAAACTGGCGTTTTTAAAATCAAAACTACAATGAAATCTATTACGGTGAAACACCACTGATTTTCGAGTGTTTTTATGCATAGTATCTCTACGGGGTTCATATAATTATGTTTTATGAGGTTTCTGGAATTTCGCCAATGTACCCTAAAGGGCATTTTGTACAGCCTGTTTGTATACATCTCCCTCTGTTTCTGTTGCTGCTATATCGTTTGATATTAACTATATTTCTTATTGTTTTAGACGTTGTATTAATGACTGTTTTGTTTAGGATGGACAACTTTTTTAATGGTGGCTGTTCTGGAGTCGGTAGAATTATTTGTTTGATTTTGTAATCTATGTCGGAAAACAATTTATCCTCCAATTTGTTTTCCTTCTTTTAGCCGATCTAAAGACGCCAAAGTCAACATAAGCTATATATATATATATATATATATATATATATATATATATAACTAGTGAGTCAGACAAACCTACCCAGGTTTCATCTAAGCGGTTCGTCAGGGAAAGCTTAGGTGAAACCTGGGTAGGTTTGTTTGGCTCACTAGGTTTATCTTAGTCTGCTCTACGGTTGGATTGGGCTCTTTTTAGTTAGTTGTTTACTCGGATCCGTGTTTTTTTCTTTGGGCATTAAACCTATATCTGTGCGATTTTTTTTCGACAGACTTTCATGTTTCTAGCTCTTTATTTTTTTTAAACCTCTTTTTCCTTCGTGATTGATTTGATTATTGGCAAATCAAGAATTCGAAGGTTTTTCGTATATATGTCATTATGTGTGTTTATGCGTGTGTGTGTGTGCATAAATTAAACGCCCAAACGACGACTGTCTCCTTTTTACCTAGACACTTAGATCAAAAACGTGGAATGACAACAAAATAAACAAAGGATTTCAAAGCTTTAACAGTCAATTTTAAATTAATTAAAACAGCGTGCGTTTATGCGTGTTTAAAATAGTTATAGCAGACCGCGTTTCATGCGCATTTACGAAAAAAACTCAACTGTCATTTCTTTTGACTTAGCAAATCACCGGTGAAGATGATCGCGGATGAAACTGAAAGTACCTAAGAAAATAAAAATAAAATAAAAGAACAAAACTACGGCGCCTTCCTTAACAAATTTAAACTCATCATTAAGAAGTCGATCAGAGAATACCCGAGGATTAATATATATATATATATATATATATATATATATATATATATATATATATATATATATATATATATATATAAATACCATAACATATATATATATATATATATATATATATATATATATATATATATATATATAGGTACCTCCATGAGATCACTAAAAAATGACAATAGCTTGACGAAAAAAACAATAGACTTAATGAAAACAGAATTTTATTGTCTAAATGTTTATATCATTAAGGGGAAAGATGAAACTATTTTGGGGTATTTTTTTTTTTTACAGTTTTAATCTTTCCTAGTACATCCGAAATTTTCGTTAAAAAATGTTTTTTTCCTGAGTCAGCAAAACTGACACATAATCATGGCAATCATTTTTTTTCCATTTTATAAAAAAAAAAATGAAAATCTCAGTATCACATTCTTTTAAAAATCAGTTATAATTTTTTTCAAACCTTATTTTAAGAGAATTAGGAATTAAAATATTTATTTAAATTATTTTGAAACAAGTATTACTTAGTTTATTCCCCGAAAAGTAGTAGTTTAAAACGCAGGTCATAATATTTCGCGTCACTTGACAGGTGATGAGTGATTGGCAGCTTACTTGAGGAAAAGTTACCACACGGGATTACAGTAATGATATAATTATTCAGATTTAAGTGAACAAATTATTTACCTCGTTATTTTTAAGGAAAACTTTCCGCGCTCTTATTTTTTCTGTACTTAGCCTTCACCTTTACGTTTACGATGCTATATGGAAAAGATATTATAAAAAAAAATTAAAATAAGTCTGTTGAGAGCGAACTAAAATTTCATAAGAAAGGTATCTAATTAATTTATGAAATTTTATCAGAAATGTAAATAAAATACTATAATTTATATACATTTATAAACATTTTACTGTGTTATTTGTATTTCCATTCGTTTTATTATTAATTTTCATATTTCATTTATGGAAAAATATCATAACTGAGATTAATATAAAAATAAGGTCATATAAATTTCAAAAGATGATACTAATACTTGTAGGTACCCTTCTCAGCTGAAATTGAAAAATCAATTTTATTTCTCCACACGTATTTCACTAAAATAAAGGCCCTTAACAGCAGAGAACAATGCTTAATTCAAATAAAGCGATTTAATTGTATTCTTGCTGGTCTTCCGTACTTTTTAATTACAGCCGTTTATAAACCTATATTACATTACTTAATTAGTGAGGTTTTTCTGATAGGTCGAAGGGATACAATTTACAATGCTGTAAAAATGATCTATCACATAATGCCATTTACGAAACTGAATGCGGTTTTCACCTAATTTTATAATATTTTAACAACTTAAATGTAAAATCGTAAAATACTTAAAGAAATAACAAATAATTGTATTAAAAGGGTTTTTTTGCTTTCAGAAAATATTGTCAATATTCTTAAAAACAACTAAAAACAAATATAAGCATTTGAATTTATATGTTACAATTAAGAGCTGATTTTCAGGTAGGGGGGATCCAATTAAAAAAAAAATTATGATTTGCTTTTCTCAACGCCTTGTGCTTTTAACTAATATAATGACTAAACTGTTGAATTTCTAGAGTTTTCATAAAAATAGTTGTGTGAGATGTAATAAATATAAAAAAAAACTATATTTGCCAAGAAAAAAAAAACATACTTATAATATTTTCCCTCATTTGAGAATAGTTTCTGAAAGTTTCATTAATATCTGACAATTATTTTTATTTTTGCAAAATTTTCCAAATTGATGTCTGTCATAGAAAAAGAAAATGTGCTATAAATTTATGTTATTTACAAGTTCCTGTGATACAAAGAGAAACAAGTTTTTTAATCAAAATTTAGAATGTTCTAAATCGAAGAAAAAAAATTTTCAAATAATAATTTAAAAAATACTTTAAACATTTATACGATAAAATTTTGTCTTCGACAAGTTTAGTGTCTTTTTCAGCATGCCATGCTTATTTTTAGCGATCTCATGAGGTGCCTATATTTATATCAATACCTGTCTATATATCTATATCTATCTATCTATCTATCTATCTATCTATCTATCTATCTCTATATATATATATATATATATATATATATATATATATATATATATATAGCCCCGTGTTTATATGCACTACGTTGATTATATTTTTCTTATTGTTGATTCTGTTAATGATTCCACTGACTTTCTACGGAATATATATATATATATATATATATATATATATATATATATATATATATATAGATATATAGATAGAGAG
>OZ010582.1:29101990-29139490 GCA_963932145.1 Acanthosepion lycidas
ATTTTTTCCAAAAGAAAGAACACGTCAAGGGAGCAACTCTGGTACGGTCGGTTCTTCACCCCTCAGACAGTTAAGTCTGCCTAAAGTATTCAAGAGAAACATTTTTATAGATGTCTCCGATGGAAAATGAGAAGTACGGAGACCTCCCTCAATCGAGAGATGTCGCCATTGAGTCTGGGCCAGGACTTATTATCCGCTGTGATCTTTGATGATTGTTCGGGAGAATTGGCCTTTTGTTCAATTCCCAAGAATGCACAGCATATAAGAATGGAAACAAAAAAAAAAAAAAGAAAAGGTAAACCCCTAGTCTAGAATTGCCCGTTGATAATACATGTGTTAATCGGATTAATAAAATTATAGCGTTAATCTCGTATATGCTAACACATTTTAGAAAAAAGCATACAAACCACTCTATCACTCTCCTTCTCGCTTTCTCACTCTCCCTCTCTCTGTCAATCTATCTATCTATCTATCTATCTATCTATCTATCTATCTATCTATCTATCTATCTATATAAATATCTATCTATCTATCTACACACACACAATTACACGTGTTTGTTTGAATTAATTTCGACAATTCAACCGGAAAATCTGTCAAATTATTTTCTTGTATTTTTCAAGTTTTTGAATATATTTTTATATAGTGTTACAAAATTTGTGGGTAAAATGTCCAAAGTTTATTTTTCTAGTCCCTTTCGATCATTATCGAGAAATATGTAGTTCATTATAGCGGACAAGAGATTGTTAAAAAATAATATGCAGCAGTTAGTTCCATGCGTGATACATGCCTAAGCGATAATGTATCTTTCAATACATGTCTGACGATGCAGATTTTTTTTCCTGCAGTAGCTTGTCATTTCTTTCTGCGGTAGACCAGTTGACATCCAAGGCTACAGAACCTGGTTTGTCCTGCTACTTACGGATAACTGGGGGAAGAAAAAGAGGATTCATACCTTTTCCAAGGGTGTTAGCACGTAAGTGAATGTAATGGATTCGACTGGAATTCGACTCTCCGATTCCTCAATCTCATTACTACACAGTGCTTCCTAATGGTCAATACTCAAAATACGCGAAGGAATTTTTTATCTAAAATCCTGAAACTCAGAGATAGCAGGTGGAGCATCAGTTTGACTTTATATTTTGATTCACGAATAATTATATCGGACATACCACTAAATGCCTTTCAAGAAGTTGTTACATCTCTCTGAGCATAACTCATTTAGCATCAGTTTAAATCCAGTTGGAAACATAACAAACACCGTCCCTACCACTCGACTATATTTGCCTAAATCACACGTAAAAAAGAGCTAAAATTATGGTAGAATTAATAATAAAATAGTAAACGGTATCACTGAATATTATCAACTATGGACACGGCCAAAACCTACTGACCGTGTTTGTAAAGTAAAAAAAAATCGTCATTATAGATGCACATATATATATATATATATATATATATATATATATATATATATATATATATATATATATATATATATTCGGTTATAAAGAAAAAACAATTGACAATGGCGCTTGAACCATTTTACACACATCGAGAAAGGATAACACTTATACGACCACAAGAAAAAAAACGCTTAATCTCATTATATTTTCATTCGTCTTTAATGAAAGATAATCCTTTATAATGGATAATAGAATATCCGAAATCACTCGAATATATAGAATACTGATATGTATATAAGTATATATGAGATATTTATCTATATTCATGTGTTTAGGAGTTTTCTTTTTTATATATTAGATGCTGTTATTTTTTATGCGTATGTATTATTTTTTCTATCCATTTCTTTTTATTTTAGTGACTTTTTCCTTATGTTGTTCATAGACGAATATTTGTTTTTATATTCTACTCATATTAAACTTAATCTATTCAACCATGTTTATTTATATAACTTTGCCAGTATAAGTTATATTTTAATAGCATGTTAGAATTCGTTCACTAACAATTACAAATTTGAATATTTCTTGGTGTGTATATGTGCGTGTCTTTATCAATGTAGGTGTGTATAATCGCTTATATGTGACTTTCATTGTATGGAGATGCTGTCGTTTTTTAAGGGTCGTGGATTTATTTCCTGTCTCGTCGATTTGGGGCGTGTTTAAATATCTAAATATATCTGCGTGTTTGTGCATTTTAATATAATTGTGTATGTATTGTCTTATGCAAGATTTCATCCTCCTTTGCCCTTATTTGGACTTCAAATCTATCAAAGTTCTAACGGGGTTCAGAGCAGCATTAGATCTTAACGTTTATTTCAACTTAATTTCTTTAAAATAAATAAATAACAAAACATGTATTTTCCCACAGTTTCTTTTTAAAACAATTTTATAATTTTACACTTAATATAGATTAAATTTAAACCCTAACATTAAAGCATTAAATAATTATTATCTCCAAAGTTCGTTGTCAAGTTTTTGGAATTCTCATATACTTGTATTTTGATTGGTTATTCCAGCTTGTGTAACAGCGGTTTCCCATAGCGAGGGGGTGTTTGATTGAATTGAACCTTTTAAAACCCTTTATTCTAAATACATTGAACACAATCACTTGATAAGACAGCAGAAGTGTTGCAACAAATTGGCTATTTTCTTAGTGATTTTATAACACATTTATGTTATAATTTTCGAATAAATAATTATATATTATCTACTCTGTATTTAACACTCTTTTAAGAATAGTATTTGTTGGTTATTGTAATTTATTCCGTACACATCAAACCTATACTTGGATATATATATATATATATATATATATATATATATATATATATATATATATATATATGCTTCTGTCTGTTTAATTTTTAGTACATTTTTCTAATATTTTTATCAGGTGTTAAATATTGCGCTCGAATGTTCAAGTACTTTCGGTTTTCGCAGTCATTGTCAAGGACCAGTGTGGTGCCTGTGTGATAGAATCCCTTTGTCTGCATCCTGGTATTCGTTTGTAATCATTTAGCGTGATATCCTGTCTAACGACGTTCAATAAAATGCGATTATTTTATTTTGTTTTATTTTATGTTATCTATTTATTTATTATTTTGTTTTTTCCAGTACTTTCGACTTTCACGCTCATTATCAAGAACCGATGTTGTTTTTGTGTAGTAGTTAGAATTCCTTTGTCTGCATCATGGTATTCTTTGGGAAGCTGGACCTTTGTGATGGTCTAGTGTGACGTTATGTATAATTGCTATTGTGAACGAGGCTGCTCAAAATCAATACCATTTATCTATTTTTTATTATATAATTTATTTTAATTTTTACATTTTAATTTATTTTAATATAATACTAATAGAATACGTGTGATCATTATTTATATCATATACAATTCAAGATATATTCTCATGTGGTGAATGATAATTTATTTCATGTGTGCTGTTTCCTTTGTATAATAATAGATTCTAACGTTTTAAGTTTTTCAAAGCATTGGGTGTTATAGAGTATTTTGAAAGTATCTAATGTTTTTGGTTTTTTTTGGTTATTAGTGTTAGAGATGTTATCTCATAGTGAGCACGAGAATGCATAGACATTTTTATTATAAGAATGCATAGACATTTTTATTATACTGGATTTTGAGTGCATCATTTTAGATATGCTAATCTGTATGAAATTCGATTTTTCGACTATGTTGCCTTTTCATCACTAAGTACTATAAACTAAAAACATGGGAGGTGTTGCTGAAAATTTACAACACGTTCGAAATTAGACGAAGTATAAGAAATCAGATTTTTATTTTAGAAACATTTTTCATAATTTCTGAGAACATTCCAGTCTATCCACATATCTCCCTATAAAACTGCAGTAGGAAATTAAACGTCGTAAAATATATTAGACGTAAATATCGGTTTCGTCGTTAGGCGAAATTAAGAATGTCTTTTGTTATCCCTTCCTTTTTTAACCAAGAAGTGTTCACCATACCCTCATATATCCATCAAGATTAGATACTACATACTTGACCCTCATTAGTGACTTTGCGTTAGAATTAGGCTAAAATTGGAAAGTTTGTGCAATCTATCATATGATAAAGTTAGTCATAAAGAACTATGTCTTTGCACGTGGGATCACCGTTTTTTTCTTTGTCTTCTATAAGTTGAAAATGTTTGCGAAGAAAGTCGACAAGTAAAAGAGCATATACCTTGAAACGTGCTTTCTTTAAGAATGTAAAAATTGTTTGTCAGCCAATATGGCAGTTGTTGATTACCTTTGATTTGATTTTCCATTTTGTTAACTGTCATGGCAGTGGGTAAAAACAGGAAAATAAATCACATTCAAAATGCGACAATCAAATTTGTAATCGGGTTTTAATATCCGGTATTCTACAGAGAGCGTCTGTGTTTACTGAAACAGTTAAATATGGCGTTCGTTCATGACATCATTTGACTACGTATTATGTTGAAATATCCTGACTGGCATAGCTACGCACTTAAAACGATAAAAATTGCAAAATGCTATGAATATACAGAACTCAGACCAACTTCAATGCTCTGATCTCATGAAGCAATTTAAATCCTATATATCAAAGCATAAAAATATGATTTAAAAGTAATTATTCTCCGTCAGGCTACACTAGTGTTTAGGAGAATTTCGCTTGCAGAGTCCTGCATTTTACGAAGATGTAAACTGATTTTATAATTAATATGCATTATCTTCAGTTTAGTAATGTAAGACAGAAGCAATAGTATAATTTATCTTCTCTATTTGTTGTTTATTGCAAATTATACTAATGATTAATAAACTATGAAAATTTATAATAATATAAAATTCTTTTAACCATTATTTCAGTGTATAACCATATTTGAGTCGACGTTCCCTTTATTTATCAAAGAGAATTTTTATTTATTTTCGTCTACCGGCCTGAATATTGGATAAATCTTATTAAAGAAAAACTAAACATCGCCCGGCATCATTCGAACCTGTTTCCACGTTAGTAGAAGAAAGCGTCGCTAGACCTGGCGTTGGCCACGAACGTTTTCACTGATGGAGCCGAACATAATAGCGATTTCAAATTCCAGACGGCGCATCGTTCACAAATATTCGGCTTTGCTTGATCGGCGACATCTTTAGGTTTGTCGATTTTAACAAAAAGGCGTTAGGCAACTTTAAGTTTCTAGAGCCAATATACATACATACATACATACACACACGCGCGCACACACACACACATATATATATATATATATATATATATATATATATATATATATGAAGAAAAATATACGGAAAAAACAAACAAAAATCCTAATATACAATTATGCTGTTTTAATGTTAATATTAGGTTGGTGCAAAAATAAGGACGCAATAATGTCGTTTTTTGACGTAATTTTTAACGTCAAAAAACTACATTTTTACTTCATTATTTTTGCACCAAGCTAATATAATGTCAACGTCGGACGTTTCGGTCTAGTAGACCATCTTCAGGACATATTCAGAAAACATAATATATATATATATATATATATATATATATATATATATATATAGGTAATAAATATTTTGTTATATAATCCAAATGGATCCTAATAATATCAAATTTTAAAACTGATCAACAAAAAGAACTCAATGTATTTATTATGACAGAACATATAACTTACACAACAAAGTCCAAAATTACCTCATATGGGAATAGATCTATTTCAACCAACGCAAATACGTCTGTCTCATTCACGCATAGAGTACGGACTGTCTGTACACGGGGGTTGAATAAGATTGACGTACTTCCCGTTAGGTGAAATAGATCTTTTCACATATAAGGTAATTTTGGATTTTGTTGTGTAATACACACACAAACACTCACACACACACACACACACACACACACACACACACACACACACACACACACACCATCCCTCACTGACACCACGATTCTGTGCCTCATGCACGAGGCAATCCTCAGGTGCTGAATATGAACTAACCGTCTTACAGTTTGAATTATAATATATATGGCTATCCCGATGTTTGCGTAGTTATATATCATGTTGGGATTACAGAGTTTTAAATTTAAAATTATATTTGTCAATTAAAATAAGCGGGATTTATATATGTATGTAAAAAAAAGAAATTAAAAATTGTTTTTAATAGTGAATATTTTAAAAAAAATTTTAATTGTTTTTTTCAAACATTTAAATTAAAGCGAGATAATTTGTCCTTATTAAAAAACAAATTTATATTTAAAATAAAAAAAATAGTTATTTACATTAAAATTAAAAAAATAATAATCTAGATCAACGTACTTAAGCAGATATCTATTTTCAAGACTACATGTGACCATCAATTCATCCCTGTTGTGTAACAAGCCAGTATTATTCAAGTGCTTTAAGATAACCAGTTTTTCAAGTAAAAATAAATTCAATTCATTTCCTTTACCGTTATAAGCCTTAACTCTAGATATAATTTCCCAGTTCATTGATGGCGAGATCTCCCTATTCTTTAATTGCTACAAATACCTGGAGGGAGCAGGACATTAATTTATTACTAAGAACATTTTCAAATCCCTCAATTTTTTTGCTATCCGATTGAATATCCACTTTTGCTATTTCTACGCTCGTTCAGATGTCCATGTAATGCTTTCCGTCATCTCCATCTTCTCAACTCAAGTTTTATTAACGCACATCAAGTTGATTCCGATACGTAACTCGCAACTGAGGCTGACAGTTAGGCATAACTTCTTTTTGTTAAAGGCTGGATCTTGTTTTATTTTATTTTTACTGTCCTTGTCTTTTTACATTATTTATATTGTTCGAAGTTTTATCCATATTTTTGTTGTCATATTCACGAAATTTCGGCCTTTGTACTCTCTGACCTTCTTCTACTGTTTGGAATTTCGAAAAGAACCCTTTATTTCGTACACAGGGGTAGACTGTTCTGGTTCCACGTGCCATGCCTCTTCCGGATATTTCACTTTCAGTTTCCGTTATTCCCCTTTAGTAACTAAAATCTCAAAGCGTTGTTTACCTCTGCTCTGGCTAGGTATTGTAATCACAACTCTTTGCTTCAAGTCAATAGGTTACCAAAGCTTTTATCCACTGGACCATATTTCCTTGAAGAAGGCTTGAGTGTACAAGGGCCGAAATGTCGGGAGTATGACAAAAATGATGAGGACATAAAGTCCTAAAAATGTAAATAATGTAAATGGTTACAAAACCTCATCTAGGAAATATGGAAAGATGTAATTGCTATGTTTATCAGTCCTCGAATTTTATTCCATTTATGTAGAATATTTTGTTGATATGTACCGGAAAGGGATATATTTGATCGAAGTATCTAAGTGGCTTTGGCTACTGTAACCAATAGTAGAATGTAGTAGTAATCGACCGGTTCACGTCGTAGTCGCTGGTAATAGGTGTAGACCAATAGGATAGCCAATGGCTTAGTCCAATGAGCGTCCTCCTAGACTTAAACTCTGTCGTACCTACACATCCGTCTGTATTTATGACGGACACCAGCCAATCATATTCCAGTGTCGGAGAACACAGGTGCATGGATATTCCATTATATAATTTGTTATGGTTAAACCTAAATATCCTTTCTTGTGATACCTTTACCTTTCGGTTCCTTTTGTTTTATATGTATAACCATATAATGGGGCTCCCCTTTCGTGTGTTGTTTTTTATTTGGGATTATTTTAAGAGGTTTCTTCTAACGTCTTTGCTCTTTTATTAAATCCGTCATGTAGGTATAATTTTGCGGAGGTTATCTGAAAGTAAATGATGTATGGTGATTTTTTTAATGCTGAAAATTCTTCTCGACTATTTTCTTTGGAATGGTTAAGAATTTTTTTCTAAAGATGGTAAAGCAAAGAATGAATCTCACAAAAGATCCTGATCACCTGACGTGTATATTTTTATCTCTTATTATACGTTTGTCATTTTTTTTCTTTTTTGCATAGTAACTTTTTTTCTATTGTACTTATTCTCTTGGAGTCTTTTATTCATTTTTGTGTCGTTTTTATCTTTTTCTGCATTTTTTTTTTTTTTCTTTTTTTGTATTCATTTTTTTTTTTCATTTCCCTTTTTTTCAGCTCTCTTCATTTTGTTTTACCGTCCTGGATCTTTTTTTTTTTAAAGAATTTTGTCTTGCAAGTTGTTAATAATCTTTTTTTTTTCTTCCTTTTGTGCTTCTGATTTCAAGCGATTTCTATTGGCTCAAGTAATCGAAAGCCAAAAAAATGTAATAAAATAAACGGCAAGAAGATGAAAAAAACTACAGATCCTGACGATTGAAATTAATTTCCATCCATTTCAGTAATTGGAACCAAGAACAAATTACTTTTGTCCACGTCGAATATTGCAGTGTCGCAAATGAGATTAACTTGTTTAAGCGCCAAGTCAGTTCCCTTTTTTAATTTATTTTTTCCTGTCTATTTAATTTGCTTTTTAAAGAAAATAGATTCCGTTCAGCACCATCACTTTTTCTTTTTCCCTTTTACGCTGAGGTAATGGCCATCATTCCCATGTGCACACAAATATTATTGTTAATAATATCTGTACTAATAATATGGAGTGAACATGGACTTGGTCGTTTTCCATGACCTAGTAGATGATCTTTGTGTTATAGCAAGCAGTTCCTTTTTTATCACATCTCAGACAAATGGCAGATACTTAGATGCACCTGTCTATTCTGCTGGTAAAATGCGACAGGATATAACCGTTTATATGGTACCAGCAGCAAGAATGAGTACAACATTTTAAAGGTTATATATTACAATATTATATATAAAATCAGAAAAACTTCTTTTGTTGGTATTTTTCACTCATATTTTTACATTCCCCATTATCTTCTCTGATATAAAAAAGTTTTCCGAAGATGGTCCATGAAGTTGTTTTAGCAGTGTAGCGGTTACCGACAGAGATATTAGGATGGGCAAACCGTGGTTAAATCTGGTCCTAAGTCATTACGTTCTCTTTTGCACAGATGTCTTTAAATCTGGGAAATATATGAATCTATCTACTCTTCAGACCAAATCCATCTACCGTAGCATTTCCCTGGAAAGTCTGCTAGATGCTGCGGAAATAAATTCCTCCCAGAATCTCATTGCGCCATTCGGCGGATATATGCAACAAATTAGATGATCTGCGCAAGAGAACTTCAATAAAAAAAAAAAAACATTGAAATCAATAGCAACCACTCTTCTTCATCTTTTGGGACCTTCGAAAATTGTTCGACAAGGCTTTCCGACCATTGATGTGATCTGAACTCCGTCGCATTAGTTGTGCCGATCACTTCGTCAACCACATTATCACACTTCATGATGGCATGGTAGGATGCATCTGCACGCGGAATCCACTCAAACGTTTCCCATCACCAGAGGTCTGAAACAAGGCTGTTCCCTGACGCCAACCCTGTTCTCCATCTATCTGCTCAATGAGATCCCACGCGACTCTCCTGATGTTGACACTCGCTAGCACCTAGTCGGTGGCCACTTCAACCTCGCGCACCCGAGATTCAAAACTCGAATATCTAAAAGCAGCATCAAGGATCCCCAGTAGGCACACGGCAATGTCATCGGTTCCATTTCTTTTGCTGACCTTCAGAGTTGTTCGACTCTTGTCTCCGAAGCCTACTATCGGGTTGATATGGGCGGAAATGCAAAGAAAACGGTGATACTTTCGCACGAAGCAATTAATATTTGTATAGAGGACTTGCTTTCAGAAGTTGTCAAGGATTTCCTCTAAGTAGGTAGCACCCTCTTATAATTCCGAACATGCGGAAGAGTCATTGACCACCGCACCAAATCCTCTGATTGGATATTCGAAAGACTCAGGAAACACTCTCTATCCGAATAAAACTCATTGTGCTCTGCTCCCTTGTCATCACCTGCTTGCTCCAAGCTTGTGATCCATGGACTTTTATCGAAAGGAAAAAAAATGCTTAAAGGATTACAACAAGCCAAGCTCCAGAAAACCTCGAATTCCAATGGATGGACTTACTTAACAAAAACAAAGTCATCAATCGCTCAGTAATACCGATCATTGAAGCCGCCATCCTCAAGCATCGCTTCAGATGCTCAGGAGATGTCAACGGAATGACTTCTTCAAGAAGTGTGGCTATCTAGAAAATAGCAGAAGGTAGAACAACCAAGACTTAGGGTACAAATGAAGGAACTGAATCTCAGGATGTGGGAGATCTAGTAAATCAAAGGAAACTGGCATTTTTCAATGCTTTCAAAAACAGACACTTCAACAATATATAAAACCATCATAGAAATGGAAGAAACATCTATCCCAAGGAAATTCCGGAAAAAGTACACCACGAGACAGGGAAAAACAAAAAAGAAATCATACACTGAACCTAGAAAAATTGCAGGTCCAAACTGAAATACACGAAGACTTAACAATACACTTTACGAAAAAATACACCGATATTGACAACGAATTATTGAGAAATCAGGAAATTACATCTGAGAAACTCACGAATTCCTTTCAAGGGAGTCAAAATGCATAAAAAAGGAGCAAAAATACCGAAATATTTTGGAAAGAAAAGCAACATGGCTAAAAACATTACCAAATAAGCAAAAATCGGATAATGAGATACAACCAAGAAATACGAACCAAACTCACAATAAAATACAAAACTCAACACAGAACAACTACATACGACACTACCAAATAGAGAGAAAACAACACAACAGAGGGAAGAAGCTTAATATCAGGTTGGTGCAAAAATAATATGCAATTTCAAGGTCTATATTAAAAATAAAATATCATGATTATGAAAATACTTATTCTTTAACATAACATCCTTTTCTTTCAAGAACATGATTCCATCTGTCAACGAAGCTTATAAATGCCACGCCTCTAACATTCCTTATGTTTTGAAGCAAAATATGAATCCAACTTATGTTCAGTCTCTTCTATTGATGTCAACTTAAAAAAATAAATCTGTAGTCCCCGAAACAAACGATAATCAAGAGGAGCAAAGTCAGAATATGGATGAAACAATATTTCTCAACCAATATCTTCCAAAAGATTTTAGTCAGCGGGTCTGTGTGAAGACGGATATTATGATGTTATATGATGGAACTATTTCTGTTCAATAAGGAAGATCGCTTTTGGTTCAAAGCTATTTTCAATCGACGAAGTTAATCAAAGTTCAGATTTGCTATAATTGTTTGTTTGCTGTTTAAGACATAATAACGGGCAATTCATTCAATATCCCAACATACACTCAAAATGATCAACTTTGGCTGAAGTTCTCCTCTTGGGTGTCGAACTGATCTTCCTCCTTAACTGATCCACGATCGACGGCGTTTAACGTTATGATAAAGGATCCCCTTCTCATCACCTGAAACAAGACTACCTAAAATATGTACCTGACGGTGAATTGAAAGGAATGATTGACAACAAACAACATGCTGTTGCAGATTCTCTGGAGACAGTTTGTTTGGGAACTGAAACCTTTCCGATCCTTTTTAATTGGCGTAGCACAATTGTGTGGTCTACTTTACATGTTCCGCAATTTCCCGAGATATAATGGTTGAGATTTCTGTGACAAACGCTAGCAACTATTTGGAATTAAGTTTTTTTTGGGACGACTCTCTTTTTGCTAGTCCTTCATATTGAAATACTCATTTTAGAAACGGGAAAATCACCTTCTGTAACTTCTTTCATTCACTGCATCATCTCCATAAGGGCTCTGAATAGACTTTCCTGCTGCACTTGTATTGACGCCTTTATGAAACTCATAGTGTAAGATATGTGGAGTGTGACGAACATGGGTGCGAATATTTTGGAAGAACATGAAAAATATTTTTATAATCTAAAAGAGAAAGTTATAAATTATTTGTGACATTCCTTAACTATAAATAGAATCACAAGTTACATAAATAATATCTAGAACTTTCTTCTCAAATATTGGGCATTACTTTTGCAGCAACCTGATATATAATACCACACACAAAGACACCCACACAACAAATGCACTTACCAAAATACGTTTAACAACACACAAAGAAACATTTACGACATACAATTATACTATAACACAACCAGACATAAGACAAAAATCATACAGGTTGATAAAACCAATACTAACAGATACCAACTAACACAAAACTCGAACCTAACAACCAGTACCCATATAAAAAATACAATTAAAATTCCCCATAAGTCTCTGCTATGCTTCATACAGAAACAACAAGTATATGAACATCTGAAAAACCGCTTATAACAAAAAGAAACACACTTATATAGAATCATCTAAACAAAACACCCCGAATTTACACCTAGAGAAATGTTCACTGTTTAGAAAACCTAAAATATTTACGGAGTGGTTATCCCTTAGGAAAACAGATATGTGTGGAAAAAAAAAAGACATCATTTTTTTTTTCTAATCTGCAGAAGACGACCTGTTTAGATAACACAAATCTAAAAATAATAAATCTATCCACATATGCACTTACAATGGACGAAATTAACTTATTAAATTTAGGCCTAAAATTCTGCCTGTCCCGAAAAAACAACATAAGAGACCTACAAAAGATCTTAGAGAATTTGATCGCAAGATTCAGACTAACAGAAACATTTAATAATAACGAAAACATTATAGATGACTCATTAGTAAAAAATAAATTCTTCCCAAACAAAAAAAATAATAATACAAATGAAAGAAACCTATGTTTTGAAAATCTCTGGAACCTCAGCCTATAAGAAAAAGCCAAATCATTTAATAATCTCAGAAACAGACAATGCGGACTCTTAGCGAGCATTCAAAAAAAAAATAACAGCATAATTATAAAAGAAGTAGACAAAGGCAGCACTATAATCATCATGGACAATATATACTATAAACGAAGAATCTAAACGTACAAGGAAGTAAGAAGAATTATAAATCTATAAATTATTCGACACCAACATAGACAAAAATATTATATCAAAACTTACAAAACACTTCAGAACACATAATTAGATATTAACAAAAAAAGAAAATGAATTCATAATAAACTTCAGCCCAAAGACGAGCAAGTTTTGCGTACTACCGAAAATTCACAAATCGAGTGAAATAAAAGCAGCTATTAAGACAGAGAAAATCTGAAAGTATTAACATCCAAACCCGAGGTGATCTGTCCAACTAGCAGACTGTGTCACCTAATAAACACCATATTACGATTATTTGTTAAACAGATTAAGAGTTACATCAGAGACGGTATCCACTTCCTTCTCGCTATACCACAAAATGTAGACCCGGGAAAACTCATTTGACATTACTCTACTATCTAGCAACATGTCCCATCAATTACGTAAACGGTAATCTCATTTTGCATTGAAAAACACACAGAAATACTACATCCCAGTAATTCATTATCGATAATATAGACCTAATTCCGAACAAAAACACTTTTGAATTTGACAACAACAACTATATCCAAACCCTAAGTACCAAGATGGGAACGAATATAACACCAACATATGCCACCCGAACATTAGCTTACCCAGTGGAAAACCTATATCAACAGGTAGGGTAAATAGTATGTCTATATTTCTGAGATGAGGTTTTATGTACACTATGTTATTGGGACTATTGTCCTCATCTTTGTCGCCATATTTATTACAAAGTTTTGGCTGTTGTACGCTCCGGCCTTCTTCGGGTGATTGGAATGTCGAACTGAAGCCTTTAAGGCAGTGGAGAACTTGGAGAGTAGAATTAACAGGGGATAACTGATAACTGACATCCATTAAACATGGGACGTGGAACTAGAACAGTCCACCCCAGAGAGCGAAACAAAGGGTTCAGTTCGACTTTCTAACCACTTGAAGAAGGCAGGAGCGTACAACGGCCTGAACCTTGTAATAAATATGGCGTCAAACATGAGAACAATAGTCCGAATAATGTAAATAGTGTAGAGCAAATATATAAGGAAAATATAAAAGTCCACTTCACTAAATCTTGGAAGCGATATTTAGCTGATTATTTGATTCTCTGCAAATCCTCATGAGGCGTTATTAAACAATTACACAATCTACTCCAAAACTTACAAACAAAGACCAAATTCACCCAAGATCATAATTATAACGAACTGCCATTCTTCGATATACTCATCAGAAATAGAAATAACCACATTATCACAGGTCTATACAACAATACTTCAATAATTTCATTTTATGTGCCATCACCGAAAATATTGTCAGTAAAAACCCGAACAGAAGAATTATATAAAACTCTCAAAGAACGAGGTTACCCCACATTAAGAAGAACATAACTTTACAACACCGAAACCAAAAGAAATGCAACGACGAAAAAAGTCTAGCACACTTCTCAACACACAAGAAAAAAAAATCCAGAACTATTTATAGAAATTGCAAGAAATGTAGACCTACTAAACGAAACGGATAAAAAGAGAAAAGCACCTACAGTCACTCTTTAGTTGAAGCCAACATCATAATAAACACATTTATTGTTATTATCATTGCACCACCATTAGTAATCGCTTCTACCACTTTACGATATCTATTAGCTACTAATATTATCATGGCCACTAACACCCAACACCATTTCTACCACATCACATCTACTATTAACATATAAATCTACTATAATTATTAACGTAAATTACACCCCCAGCATATTTAATACCACCAATTACAAACCAATAAGATCAGAGATAATTTCCAAATGTAAGCATAAGAATAAATACCTTTTATCAGGATTTATACTAAAATAAATAAATAAATAAAAATAAAACACCAACAATCACTTTTTAGTTCAAGCTACCATCACGATAATTACATTTATTATTTTTTATCATTCTCCCACCACCATTACTAATCACTTCTACCAATTTACTATAATTATTAGCTAATATCATTGCCGACAATCCCTCTACAACATTACTATCACATCACATCTACTATTATCATATATACATGCTATAATTATTAACGTAGACTACCCCCTCCCCAAGCATATTTAATGTACCACCTTAAAAATAGCCAATAAGGATTACAAACTATAATTTCTACCAGTTACATATACACAGTCATCAAAAACAAGCAAATAACCAACTTTAAAATAATAAAGAAAATTTAAAAAATTTAAAATAATAGCAAATTTACCTATCATAATTTTACACAGACCCCACCACACGTGTATACGTGCATGCGAGGAAATATTATACAGCAAAAGAATAGAAAAATGCTCTGATTGCTGACATGTATACATTCACGAGACTTTCACGAGAAATTTTCGCTCCACTTCCGATCTATGAATTTCAACATACAAATGAGTATGTATATAGACAACAGCACACACATACATACATATGTCAAATCTCATACTGTCCACATATGTTTATGTCTTTATGAGCCCCGGCGGACGAACGAGTGTGTATGTGTATCTGTGTAACTCATCGGGTGTACAGACATGCATCTATATTTGCGTTAGCATGAGTGACATCATGACGACGATTACAACCTTCCATAATAACACCAATTCACGCTATCTACATAAATCCAAAATTTTAAAAAATTAATCAGTTTGTCTGACGATCGCAAAAGCGTGAAACCCAGTGTCACAAACTCACACCAATCCAACCAAATATGTTAGCTCTATCTCTGATATTGAGCGCTTGCTAATAAGCACCGCGCATATAATATATAAATAATTATATATATATATATATGTATATATATATATATATATATTTAAACACACACTAACACACACACACACACATATATATACATTATTCGGATTATGGGCCTCATCGTTGTTACCATATTTATCACAACGTTTTGGCCGTTAAGCT
Organism: Acanthosepion lycidas; assembly: GCA_963932145.1. Lineage (NCBI taxonomy): Eukaryota > Metazoa > Mollusca > Cephalopoda > Sepiida > Sepiidae > Acanthosepion > Acanthosepion lycidas. The sequence goes on from OZ010582.1 coordinate 29,117,756, forward strand.
AATGCTTCATCCAGGAATGGGGCAGGGTTGTTACTCTCTTTCTCCATCATGAACTTTATTGAAGCTGTTATCAAGTTCACATGGTCCAGTAGAACCTGGGCATCTTCCTGCTGTGGCAAGAGTATGAAGAAATATAAAGGCGAGACAGGCCGACTCCTTAAAGTAAGGCTTCAAGAACACCAGAAATCTATAACCCGTGAGGAAGTGGAAATATTAGGCGTGGCTGACCACATATGGAGAGAAAATCGAAATCACTGCCCTCTGTGGGATCAGGTTGGAATCATAGACAAAGAACATCATTGGAAAATTCGTAAACTTAAGGAATTAGCACTTATGATAGGTCACAAAAATCTCCTGATCCGACCAAGCATAGAAATGAATACAATATGGGAACCCATAATAAGGAATGCGAGAGAAAAGCAATAATAACAATGAAAATTTCAATATGAACTCTGGTAAAAAAATGATTTAATAATTGCAAAAATTGCAATTATAGGACTGCTAAAACTGGCTCCTGAAGACATTAAGATCATAAGTCCCATGAATTCATGCAGTGATAACCTTAAAGTCACATGGTAAAATGGACAAAGGCGTTGGTAAGATTCAGTGTTAGGAGCCAAAGGTTGTGAGTTCAATAACTGGTTAATGCAGTGAAAAAACATGGAGAGGTAAATTAACAGGAGCTAACTGAAAACTGGCAGCCATTAGACATGGCACGTGGAACGAGGGAAATAAAGAGTTCAGTTCGACTTTCCCACCACCTGAAAAAGAAAGCCGAAGCATATAACGTTCGAAACGTTTATATATATATATATATATATATATATATATATATATATATATTAATTGATTCATCGAGTCTGATAGAAACCTCAGGAAGCACAGAACGGCCGTTTCGTCCTATATTTGGGACTCATCAGCAGTGCGCATCCACTACCGAGGGAATCGAAACCCCGACAGTTAGGTTGGCAAGCGAACACTATACCAACTGCTCCGCCTCAGTCCTATGGTCAGAGAGGATCTCAGTAGAGTTCCACCACGGAATGTGGGAGTGAGCGGCGCTTCTTAGAGTCTGATTTGCAATCTCTTCGTCACCGAGGCCCGGCGGAGCAGTTGGTATAGTGTTCGCTTGCCAACCTAACTGTCGGGGTTTCGATTCCCTCGGTAGTGGATGCGCACTGCTGATGAGTCCCAAATATAGGACGAAACGGCCGTCCAGTGCTTCCTGAGGTTTCTATCAGACTCGATGAATCAATTAATATAATTATCAAATCCTCCTCATTACTATGTATGTTTATCATCGCTTGAACCAGCTTCTAATGCTCCAGTTGGAGCGGCTTGGTGAGAGTAGTCGTGGCTCCAGGAGGCTCAGTCCTATGGTCAGAGAGGATCTCAGTAGAGTTCCACCACGGAATGTGGGAGTGAGCGGCGCTTCTTAGAGTCTGATTTGCAATCTCTTCGTCACCGAGGCCCGGCGGAGCAGTTGGTATAGTGTTCGCTTGCCAACCTAACTGTCGGGGTTTCGATTCCCTCGGTAGTGGATGCGCACTGCTGATGAGTCCCAAATATAGGACGAAACGGCCGTCCAGTGCTTCCTGAGGTTTCTATCAGACTCGATGAATCAATTAATATAATTATCAAATCCTCCTCATTACTATGTATATATATATATATATACAGATGAGAAAATAACTATTTCATTTCCTGCTGATTTTCTGAGTTTTCCACCTTAAAGAAATTAAAACGGTCTATAATTTTTCGGTTAGGTACGTTTTGAAAGTGGGAGAATATCACATTATATTAATTTTTGAACATTTATTTCTTTTTTTATTGAAAATGAGTTTTATTTTCATTTCTCTGTAATTATATACGACAATCTATCCATCACACCATATATATATATATATATATATATATATATTCATCCCCGAACAACCAGCAATGGTTCTTGCCCCACAGAATATTTATGCAACCAGGAAGCATACAGACATATAGAGTAGTCCTGTTACTCAATTATTACGCCTAATCAAGTACTCATTACCCGTATAAAAGAAAATAGTTCAGAGAATCCTCCAATGAATCAGAGAATACTCCAATGAATCAGAGAATCCTCCAATGAAACTTTCCACAGAGGACAAGAAAGAATGGTCTAAGGACATCCCTGACAAAACTGTATACCTGCACAGGACTTGAATGGACTACAAGACGATTGGCAAGTAGCTACACGAGAAGAAATCAACTGTTGGTACGATAATAAAAAAGTGGAAGAAACACCAATTTCCCTCAGTCTGGAGGTCCACATAAGATCTTCCAACGTGGAGTGAATCTGATGATGAGAAAGATGTGAAAACAACCCAGAACTACACGACAAGAACTTGATGATCTCAAGGCATCTGGGCCCACAATTATCAAGATGACCATTAGTAACACACTACGTCGTAGTGGGCTGATATCATATAGTGCCCGCAAGGTCCGCCTATACAAGTAGGCACATGTATATGCCTGTCATAAGTTTGCAAATGAGTATCGGAATTATTCAGATGAGAGTTGGGAGAAAGTACTGTGTTCACCCCCAAGAACTCCATCCCAATCATTAAGCAAGGTGGTGGAAACATGTTTTTGTGATTGTTTCTCTGCTAAGGTTAACATGACGACTAAACCGGGTCAAGGGAAAGATGGATGGGGCTAAGTACAGGAAAATCTTGAGGTAAAATCTCCTCGCCTCAGCCAGAACACTGAAGGTGTTTGTGGATGGGTGTTCCAGCATGACAAAAACCCAAATGGTTAAGGTAACAAATGAGTGACTCAAAAAGAAGCACATTAATGTAATGGAGTGGCCTAGTCTCTCTCCTGATCTTAATTCTTTAGAGAATCTGTGAATGGAGCTGAAGCTTTGAGTTTACCAACGTCAACAAACAAACATTAAGGATTCGTAGAGGATCTTCAAAGAGGTGTGGGCCGAACAAAGATTTCTTCATCTAATATTGAGTTAAGGAGTGCTATGGGGTGAAATACTTATTTTTTCAATAAAAAGTAATAAATGCTCAAAAATTAATTTTTTGTATATTCTAACTCTCACTTAAAATACGGGCCTTCTGTAAGGTGGCTAATTCATAAAATCAGCTGCGGATGAAATAATTATTTTCTCTAATGTATGTATATGTATTAGGTTGGTGCAAAAATAATGACGTAATAATGTCGTTTTTTGACGTATTTTTAACGTAAAAAAACGACATTCTTACGTCATTATTTTTGCACCAACCTAATATTTTTCAGAAAAATCCAAATTTAAAGCTGGTCCGACACCAGCCCCGTTCAGCTATTAAGATTTAAGGACTCAAAACGTCTGGAATTGGACCAGCTCAAAATAGACTCTACCCATGTGAGATAATTTTGTTTTTTCTGTAAAAATGTATATGCTCACTTATAATAAACTCATTGAGTCCTCCGTGGATCATTTTTAATATTTGATATTACTAAGTTCCACATGGATTATATACCAAGGGATCTATTACCTGTGATATATATATATATATATATATATATATATATATATATATATATATATATATATATATATATATATATTGTAAATTTAGGCAGCAATAATTACATTGGATGCACTACCACATGCTTATATAGAAGACTTACGTTACACCTATCCGACCATAGCTTCATTGGAACCCATTGAAACGCACAGGCAATCTTGCCACACTCCATCCGAAACATACTGGCAGAAAATACAAACATAATAACCACATACACCTGTAAAAACGAGTAAAAATAATGGAGGCCTTAATAATAAAAAAGAAAACGCCAATACTCAATAATATGAACTATGAACAAGCCACAATGTACTGTGTTTACAAAATAATATATCCCTACAACTCTCGAAACATACACACAGCCCATAAACTCAGTTAAAAAAGCAATAATAAAATCGTTCTTGATAATGGCTAAAAGTATAGATCAAAAGTGTTTTCAGTCTTTGCCTAACCATTATTATGTGCATGACATTCAAACGTGAAAAACATAACGCATATTCATATTTAATATAAATTTGAGTCCTATTATTTAAAATCGAATTCTGTTTTCTTACCACCAATATTTACTGCATGTTACTGTCCCAGAACAAAATGCGTTAATTTGGAATTCTTCAATTTTGTCTTTCGAAGTCCTACTCTTACTATAACGTATCGAGTTGCATATTCTAATTTTGATAAACATTTAAATATGAACACTATTTACATTACACAGATATTGAGTTAAATATGAAAATAGATAGAAAAATGATACCTATTTCAAAATTATATTTTGAGAAATGGACAGAAAAGTCCGACAATTATTTTAAGACATTTTCATGTTTATACATTCTTCTTATAGATACAAATATTTAAGTAAATGTTCTTTTTATAATAAACAGTATTGAACAACATTTACCAGCTTGAATGCCTGATAAATTTTCATAGAAAATAATCGTCCTCCGACAGGATTCGAACCTGTATCCTATATGGAACCGTCATAGCTTGTCGTGCCTTTGCTGATTTGGCCACAGAGGAGCATTCGGTTAGCAATGTTGAATTTACTGTATTTAAACTACAATCTTCCATAAATCTCGTAAATACAGTTTATTATAATCAGAGCATTTACTTAAATATTTGCATCTACAAAAAGAATATATAAACATAAAAATGTTTTCAAATAATTTTGAGAAATGTTTATTATATTTTTTCTGCATTAGATAGTCATGACAATAGTTTCTTTTTTATTATTTCCTCTTCCAAAATAACACTTTGCTGAAAAATATACATACATAAGTAGACGAGATAAGATTTCGTCTGTTATATTCTTTTTTCAAATATATTAACTATTCTGACTCAAATTGCAGAAAACTTTTCTCTACTAAACGTTCAGCAAGTTCATATATCTGTTATTATGCTGACCTTTATTCATTTTCGCTGATACGATTTGTTTTATTTTTGTATTTGCTTTTTTTCATTGAATATTGACAGCGTCTCTTTGGTTTTACTATTGGCCCTCCATATTCTCTCACGTAAACCGTCCGGATGGCGACAGAATATCTGACGGCTTCTTCTTTTTCGTTCCTCTTTGAATATGCAGCATTAATTGCGGAAGAAAAAGGATATTATTTGTCTATAAAAGCTTCTTTTAGAAAAAAAAACATTCACGGCGTCAAAAGATGTTGAGAGAATATAAAACAAAGGCGTTCCTAAAATAATCTCCAGTTACATATATTCAAGTCCGTTATACCATCTAGGATTGGGTAAGACACGCAATACATAGATCATACTTATATACATGGATATAAATATACATATATACATACATACGTATACCTCTCGCTATCTCTCATTTTCCTCTCACTCTCTCTTCCTTTACACACGCACATATATATATATATATATATATATATATATATATATATAGATATAGATATATATATATATGAATAAAGGAAAATAAAAACAACTCTGCTAGCGCGTTTCGCCTACAGATAGATTTAAGCAGTGAATATGTATGGCAAATCACAGGACATATAGCGTCAGCTACGAAATATTTGATGTTCAACAAAGAAGAAAATTATAAGACCACAAGAAAGATTATATAAAATCATATCCGAAGTTAGTCATTTATTATATATATATATATATATATATATATATATATATATATATATATATATATATATATATATATATACAGGGGGAGAGAGAGAGTGAGGAAGCGATAACAACATCGTAGCCATTTTATAATTCCACGCATGCGCGTTGTTTATGTTTTATTGTTTTGTTTTTTTTTCTTGACGACTGCAGAGTATAGTAGGGTCAATTAGGCACTGTCTGTGAGAAAAGAAAGTACAATAATGGAATTCACTCCACGAGAAATTTGGAAACGGTATGCTCTAATGCTTGGCATTCGAACCGGAGGCTACAATTCGAATATTTCAGAGTGTTTGGGTGTCAATCTGAGGACAGTTCAGGTGGATTGGGTAGGTTTTGAATGAGTCTGAATGTGATTAAGGTTTTGTGATGGCGACGTTATGCCTAAATTAATCTTCCTACAAGAGGGTGAGTGCTGGAAGACACTATGTCTGGCAACAAGACTCTGCACCATGCCACAAAAGCAGACCTCAGTCATGACTGTCAGACAATTTCTCCGACCACATCACCCATTACATCTGGCAATCTATCTCACTAGAAAGCACCCTCCTTGATTAATATGTTCCGGGCTCATTTAAGCGAGAGACCAACAAAAATCTTTCTAAAACCGAAGATGAAAGGAAGGCCAGGATTATGAAAACATTCGCCAACTTTTCCAAGGAGACCATCCAGAAGATTTGCAGGAGATTCTCAAGTCGTCTGGAGGCCCTGGTCTAAGCCGATGGCGATTATATTCAATAAATTTAGTCTTCAGTATTACAAGATATATTTGTGTAGTTTTTGGTAAATAGATCTGTTAAATTGAGTGTTATATTCATTTTTCTGTAATTATATACGACAATTTATCTATCGCACCACACATACACACATACATATATATATATATATATATATATATATATATATATATGCATGGTGCAATCGTCAGGCGGCCTGACTATTGCTTCCAGCAGGAAACAGCCTGTCGCCTCTGTGTGTTGACTTCAATGTTCATTTTTATATTCTTATTTAGTTACACTCTGTCTCTGATATTGAGCACTTTATCCCATAAATATAGCACACCTTAAAACTATAATTCTTCATATATATATATATATATATATATATGGGGGTGAGTCGTAAGGATCCTGTAGTAGGGCAGTTATTTCTGTGATAATTTGGATTTAGTATTTTTAGCTGTAAAGTTTTTAATTTAAATATATTTTTAATACCACTGATGAATTACAATAATCATGCTTGCAGCATAGATGATTTGCTCATTGACACTGGTGATATACCGGAAGACCTAAGTTGAGCCATTTTCATACCGACGCCTAAGAAGCTAGGCGCAAACGAAAGCGAACTGCATCGGACAATCAGCCTAATGAACCACATAACAAATTCTATCGGCCGAATTCTGGTGAATAGACACGTAGCCAAATTAAAACGGAAATTGGACGAGAAATGTGCGGTTTCGTTAATGACACTGCAACAAGGAATGCTGCATTTCTGTCAGAATGATATCAGAAAGACTAATTTAAATGTGATATGATGTATAGCGATGTTTTATAGATTATGCGAAATCGTTTCAGAATATAAGTTGCACATAACTGCTTAAACTGCAAATAGGCTTCATTTATTTTGGATGTAAATTAGAATCATCCAGAACATACTAGAAGCAATTTATAAAATCTTACTCATAAACCATTTTTCAGGAAAATACATCGACTAACATATAGTTATTTATTTATTTATTTATTTATGGGAATTTTTTTCTTTGTAAATTTATGTTCGAAATGGTGTTGTAGGTAATTATTATGTCATAATTTTCTCAATGAGTAGTGTGTGTTAGCCATTTTAAATATTAATCTGGTTGATAACCCTCAAGTAATATGCTTTCTGTTATTTCCTAAAGTTCTTTTCTAATCAGTCGTCCAGGTTTTTATATGAAAAAACCGAATGTCCGAAATCCAAATACCAATGAACAGTAATAAATTAAAAATATACATGAATTCAAAAGGGTTAAAAATGTATTAAAAATAGTATTTAGTTCAGTGAAAATCTTTGGATAGTAGGTACGGAGAAATTTCTGTGGTTTATACGAGACTTCTATATAACAGAAAAGAAGCTGTAGTTTTAAAAAGTTTTATCGTTAGCGAATCTTCACTGACCGACTTTGTTTTTGTTGTTTAATTCGTTTGAAGACGCCGATATATGTTTCTTTTAGAACGGGTTAAGGGTTGGGAGAGATTGTCGCTTCCCTGCTTATTAAAATTCGAAATCGGACCAGAAAATCGTCTCGAGAAAAATCGGACCAGAAAATCGTCTCGAGAAAAAAAAAGAGATATAGTTTAATCTGATTTGTCAAATAATTCATATTGTGTTTTCGTTTCTAACCAATAGAAAATTTTCTATAGGCATTGTGTGATGTATTGTGGAAAAATGTTGGTATGTTTGTAATTTTGTCGGTTATAGAATAGAAAATAAACTTTGGGCAAGTTTTAATATGGTATGTACGTGGTATTGTGTTTAAAATAAGGTTTCGTTTCTATAGTCCACAAGTATAGTCCTCGCTTCATTCGACCAAAGATTAAAACGTATTTAAATTTAAACACGATTCAATATGTAGAAAAGGAATATACAAATTATATATATATATATATATATATATATATATATATATATATATATATATATATATATATATATGCGTGTGTGTGTGTGTATGTGTGCAATTGAATTCTTCGGTGAACCGACTACTACTGACCACTATTCCTTTTATTTACCCATCCGTTCTCTTTCACCTTCCTTCCCCACTAACAATCTAATGAGTCCGTTCGGTGTATTTCCTCCATTTACAGAGGAGATTTCGGTCTGAAGAGTTGAACACCTCAGGATTCACGAAATAAATTATAATCGAAATCAATAATTAAATTCTCCGTATTCTTATTATGATTATAAGGTACTGTAGTATACATTGAGCTCTAGCTGGATTTATATCATCCTCGGAATTATCCCTCCCAGTCACAAACTGGTATGACATATATATATATATATATATATATATATATATATATATATATATATATATATATATATATATATATATATTTGAATAAAAACAGACCACTTTAAGGTTCCATGTAATAAGTTATTTCACCACAGGCCTTTTAAAGGGCTCTGGATCATCAGACTTTACTTCCAAAGGTTGAAATGAAAAAAAAAAAAAAAAACAATTAAAAGGGCTGTGGTGAAATAACATATTACATGAAACCATACAGTGGTCTGTTTTTATTCATATTTATTTGCTCTGAATTTACATTGAGCTCTCTGGATATCATCCTCCTTGGGTCTACCCATACGGATTACCTAGTTTTGCATAAACTATATATATATATATATATATATATATATATATATATATATATATAGATAGATAGATAGATAGATAGATAGATAGATAGATAGATAGAGACAGACAGACAGAGGAAGAGAGAGAGAAAGAGTGAAAGGAGAAACAGATTGAAAGAAAGTTAAATCAAAAATATTTCCAAATTTTCTCGTTAAATATCACTCTTTAAATTCTGTTTCTTCTAACTGCCTTTTCATAAATTATATTGCAGGGTCACCTAGTTTCTTTACCGGAAATTAACAATATCTTTCAGTGCACGTCTCGTGGGTTTATATCCGCATTTGCACCCGTATCTTCTTTCATCAAATTGAAATATATTCCTTCTAATTTATTTTGTATCACTTCATTCGCAGTTCTCGACCGGCTAAACATCTCTTGCGAATTTTTCCAGATTTGTATTCAAAGGCACCTTCCAAATGTTTATCAATATATTTTCATTTCACCATTTTTCTCCTGAAATCCAGGCTTGCTTATTAAAAACTTCATGCTGTTTTATTTGTTTCTGCTTTTCTCCTCAGAATATATATATATATATATATATATATATATATATATATATATATATATACAAACACACACAAACATACATATATATATATATATATATATATATATATATATATATATATATATATATATATATAATATACTTATACATATGTACACACAGACGCACATGCAGATACGTACCTATGTTTACACACTCATACATACACAAGCGCATAAATATATAAACAAGCACATATATAACAGGTATCAATACATACATACATACATATATATATATACACAAACATATAACATATATACATGTACATATATATATATATATATACAAACATATCACTATAAATACAGATATATTCATAAATACATACAAACACATAAACATACACACATTTAACTATATATATATATATATATATATATATATATATATAGGTATATATATATACCGACACATACATACACGTAAGCATATGCATACAAATACAAGTACACTCACATACATACATACATATATATATATATACACACACAAACGCACACACACACACATATATATATATATATATATAATAAATTTCATATACATATATATATACATCCATCTATAAAAATATACACATATGTGCAGACACAAACAAAACAATATACGTATACCGACATATATTTATAAAGATTGGAGGATTGTCAGGTAATAAAAGTAATAACCTACTAAACGTAAAGTAACGTAGCCTTATTGTCGAAAGTATTACTACCCGAGAGTAAGTTAAATTTATAGCTGTGTTTACAGTTAACAGTCAGTTCAGTTTTTTATTTAAGGGATGTATCTTTTTTTTAAATCAGTTCATTTAAAATTTTTCGTTGAACAACAAACAAGATTTCCCCCTCCCTTGCTCATATCTTCACTTCAAATATATCTATGTTGTAACGGAGTTCAGACCAACATTATATTTTATCGTTTATTCCATTTAATTTTTGGCCTTTCCATCAAAACAAATTAAATAACAAATATATGCATTTCCCTCAGTTTCTTCTTTAAATAATTTTATGATTTTTTAAACTTAATACAAATTAAATTAAAAATGTAAAATTGGTAATTTTTAATTTTGGATTTATAGTATAATTTAATATGAATTTGTTAGAATGAATTCTGTTTTAGTCTAACCCTAACTTTAAAGCATTAAATAATAATTATAATCAAAGTTCGTTGTCAAGTTTTTTTGAATTCTCATATACTTGTATTATGATTGGTCATTCCAGCTTAAGTAACAGCGTTTCCCCTAGCGTGGGGTGTCTGATTGATTTGAATCCTTTAAAACACCTTTCTTCTACATTAAACTTCTTTTTAAGTCACCAGAAGTGTTGAAACAAAAGATCTTTTTTGTAGTAGTTTTATATCACATTTATATTATAATTTTCGTATGTATATATATATATATATATATATATATATATTTATATATATATATATATATATATATATATATATTTATATATATATATATATATATATATATATATATATATATATAACTTAATTTAATTAAAATAAAATAGACAACCTTAATATTATTAATAATAGCTAAAAAGTAGTAAATTAATTTTTAACATCCAAAATTTAACATTTTAAATTCATAATTTAAAATTTAAAATTTCATTTTAAGACAAATTAAAAAATTCAAATAGTAATGAAAAATATATAAAACAATATCGAAAACATCGAAACGAAAGTAAATTTAAAAATAATAATATTATATAATAATAATAATAATAATAATAATAATAATAATAATAACCAATGAGAGTAATAATCATAATAATAATAACTACAATATATATACGTATTAGTTATACATATATATATATATATATATATATATATATATATATATGTCATAGTTATACTATTTACCTGAAAACTATTGTCTTAATCTTCCTTGTAGTTATTCGACATTTTTGTACTCTGGCCTTCATCCGCAGAGTTTCGAACTGCTAGCTTGTTCTTGTTTAGCTGCCCGCATGTAAGAAGGTGAGCTGAAAACCTCATTAACTGACTATAAACGAATAATGTTATATCTGTGAGATCTTGCATGTATTAACTTCAAATCGTATTCGTTATTTCTTTCCAGGTAAACTGGCATCTGACTTTTCCAAGAAGAATTGCTCATCCTGTTTTTTTTCCAAACCTCATCAACAGCAGATAATATGTTATCATCTCTTCAATACTAGATCACAGGCAACTGTTTTTTTTTCATCCTGGCAACGACAAACTTGTATTACTGAAGCTTATAAATTTCTTTCATCTTGATATTATGCTCACTATACACAGACAGGTCGATAAGAAAGATTGTCTTGTTTCTTTGTCAAAGACGGTGATAAGTGGTTTATGTTCCTCAAGGTTGTTATTTGTTCGGATATTGAATTTCTGTGCGATATTAACTTGGCTATAATAATAATAATAATAATAATAATAATAATAATAATAATAATAATAATAATAATTGTTATGAATACCATCCATGCCCGGTTACGGAGATAGGACCTGTTACAATACACACACACAGAACAATCTAATCTGACCACGAAGACATTGCTACCAGAGTCCGCAACCAAAAAAAAAAATGCATCCTTATTGATATGGCAGACCCTGCAGACTGCAATATATCTAAAAATCTATCAAAAGACAAGGATCTTGAAATCTAAATCTCGAAAATGTGTCACATGGAACCATGAACAATACCTGCTGTAGTTAGAGCCTTCGGATTGTTTTGAAAAAATTCCAGTAAACTAATTGAAGGGATTCCTGGAAGCCCATGCCTCAAAGAAATACAAAAAAATGTTCTCACGAGTACAGACCTTACGAAGAGTTTTATCGATGTAATATATATATATATTTTTAATTGGTCAGTGGAAAATGTCACAATGTGCCATTTCTAACCTTAATAATAATAATAATAATAATAATTATTATTATTATTATTATTATTATTATTATTATTATTGTTATTATTATTATTATTATTTAAATACAGGATTAAACCATAAATTGACTATCTGTTATCCACAGGACTTTGTAATTGCTATCTACATAATACAGTAAAATACAACGATTAACACAAATTATGGAGAACTGAGACCAATCTCTCTTAAGCTCAAATAAAATTACTGTTTGCCGACCACTACGCACGAGCGGACAGAGAAATCGTCTCATCTTTACTATGGAATCCTTCTGCAAGTGTCTTCTAACGAAAACTGGCTTTCAAAGGCACAATAGCTCTCAACTCCGGGTTGGACATTGGGAATCTGGGAATAGCAATGAAGGAACGAACAGTGTGGAAAGGTCATAGAGAGATCGAAGGATGCTGATAATGCTGATGAACATCAATTCGAAAAAATACTGTCGGCTCTAGCAATATAGTAGCTAAAATTGAAAATATTCTACATTAAAACATAATATTTGAAAACAGTTTTAAAAGCTCACTCATAGACTATATTTTATTTTTGAAACTTGAGTCTGCAACTTGTCACAATTACACCCCTACATCCGGGTTACTTCTTACGACTTGCATTTCGGCTACTTTACTAGAAAGAAACTAGAACATAAAACATGAGACCACTAAACTTAACTCGAAATACAGCGTCATTCTCGGTCAAAATTAAATGAACACATGGTTCAAGTAGTCGAGTAGGTAATGTGCATAGCGCTCTTCAACCTAAAGGCTTAGACTGAGTATTATTCAATCATCTCTTACTGTAATATTCAATTAGAAACGTATGATGTGTATTCGACTATAAATTTTACATTGTTGCTACCATATCTGGATGAGATCTGTTGTCTTGAGGCAGTTGAATGTTTTCCACTCTACATTTTCTCACAGATGACACGTCACATGCCTCTCGTTACTCTAACCCTATATACATGGTAACGATCTATATGACTCGATTTCACTAGCTCTAACCTTTGTAGACGGGACGCACGGTGCCACGCACAAGAGGATAAATCTTCCTCATTCGTTTCGTATTCCATTAGGAAGAACAAAGTTCCACACAAACAGCAACTTCACAAGAACTGCTACTTTGTGGAACAGACAACCTGTAGAATGGCTTCACCATCATTTTAATCTTAACCTCTTCAAGTCTAGGACTAACTGTTATCTTTCCTACAGAAACTCAGGACTGCTTTTCGCTGATACAAGCCCACGCAATAATCCTCTAGATTGAGTGGTTCTTGGCCTTTGTACTAAGTGAACCTTACTTAATACTTCTGGACTAAAACATTAGCTATGGAACGATTTCAGTCTCTGGGAACTTCTTTCGAAAGCCCGATTTCTTCTGGAAAGCGTGTTAGGCACACTGTCTTTCCTATCGTGTCAGTTGGTTTTCATGCCTCTGTGTTTACATTTCAACTTGTCGACGCTCTATTGATATCAGCAGACGCACAGACATCACTCAAAAGCCGAATAGAATCCATAGTTCACATTGGTAACATTAGTACAGTTGATCCTGTACTTATTAAGTTAATCAGGAATTAACACCACTTTCAGCAAAATCTGTTGTTGGACATTAAATTCGAATTAAACCCCGGATATTCTCAGTTTTGAATAGCATACTACACAAAAACCGATGTAAGAAGGCTTCATTTTTTAAGCATTTCACCCCAAGCAAGACGGGAGTGTCACTAGCACGCAAGCGGTTGCAGCGAGTGAGAGCAAGAATAAAGAATTGTGTTTGAGGAAAGGATATATAGAAGGACGTGAATCAAGATCAGTGCATCAAAAGATATCGATTGACATTGCATTTAAATATTTGAAGATTATAGCTATCAGGGAAGCAAGTAGAAGGAAGTGAGTTCTACTATCGAGTAGTGCCAGAGAAGAAGCTGTTGGAGGAGAAGAGTCCATTATATTTATCTGTTTCGACAGTGAAAGGGTGGGACCGAGAGGCCAACCTAGTAGCACGCTTAAATTCATACAGTTGGGGTACCAATAAACGTAGCTCGTCAGAGCAGTTGCCATGAAAATATTTGTAGAAAAGACAAAGGAAAACCACATCACGTCTGTGAGAAAGTGAATGTAGACGAGGTTATAACAATTACGAAAATTCTTAAAAAATATTCGGTTCCTAATTCGTATTTTGAGATATCTAGGGAATTAACTGCTTGAACCAAATAATGACTACACTTTTCCTTTAAGAGTCTTATTAGTGAAAGTTTTCTCTATATATTTTCTGCATTGATAGAAACTGGTTGGACGTTTCCGGTAGATTTTTAAAACAAGTTTTATTTAGCATTTTACTGAGCGGAATTTGTTTCACAATTAATTCCTGCATTTATTTATCAATATTATTTCTCTATTTTCCTACGATTATGACGCTTTATTTATTTAGATCAGTAGATTTTTTCTTTGTTTTAATTTGACTTTCTTCTTTTTTTTCTTTTTCTTATTTCTTACGATTGTTTGTTAGCTGTACTTCGTGCATTGTTTTTTTTTTAATTATTTTATTTCCTGTCTTCTTACTTTCATACACTTCATTGTCTTTACATTTTTGCCATACTCTTAACACCTGCTTCGATTCTTTCTTTCATTTTCTCTTCTGGCTCGCTGCTGTGAATTGTTCAAATCTTAACCATGTCTATTTTTATTTCTTCTTTCCTAACCAAATTTAAAAGAACGACAGCCGCTTCCTTTGATTGTTCTGACAATCCACAATGGAATATTTAATTGAATCAAGTTGGAAAGCTGCATCAAGAAAGCAACGGTAGATTTTTCCAGGCAAATGTGAAAGAAAAAGAATACAAGTGAAAAACCATTATAAAGATAATACTAAATAAATTATGTAAGAATATCGGGCTAAAATAATGTGCTGATAAATAGACACAAACACTTGCATATATATATATATATATATATATATATATATATATATGTATATATATATATATATATATATATATGATAATATATATAATACGCACACACAGATATCTATCTATCTATCTATCTATATATATATATATATATATATATATATATATATATATATATATATATATATATTCTGACGAATGCATACGCATATTCTCCCCCAAATATATATGGTGTGAGCTTGAATCGAAACAAATAAATGTTAGATAATTTAATTAGGCATACATAATTAAATGCATTGATAATAGAATAAAATGTTTAATATAAAATATGTACTACAAGAATAAATTTTAAAAAAGCAATTACGTATTTAAAATCATAAATTACAAATTAGATTAAACGAATATTGCTATTACTACTAATAATACTTATGGTTTCTGATTAATGTCTACAAGGCTCTGTCTAAATCGACAAAGATGGCTGAAATCCCGCCTCTTCCTTATGCCATAAATTTGCTGAAATTGTTGGCCACATAGTATCGGCTGTGCCCAGTCCTTACTGAGAAAAATTCATTGGTAGACATGAGAGGCTAGAACAATATATTCATTTACGTGTCTATTCGAACATGGTACAAACACCGCTCTATTGGCGTCACTGATGGTGTTGGAGTGAGTATACTGTGGAATTTGCCAACCTTCACAGACAGGGAAATTTGTGCAAATAGATCAAACATAGTCATAAAATACTGAAAACTAAGATGATCTCTGTTTTGTTAGGTACTTTGGGTCTGCTAAATATGTGTACCGGATATCATGTGAATAAAAGGTATGGGTACATCAGCATCTATGGGCTACAAAAGATTACTTTACGCTGAACGGCACAGTTCAACTGCAAAACGGTCTTCATCTAAATGGACCACCCCAAATGTTCATATATATTTGTCCGACTCATGAATCGTGGAGTTGATTTGGTAATGTTACCACACACAATAATAATAATAATAACAATAATAATAATAATAATAATAATAATATTAATGGGCGTAGAGATGCAAGCACAACACAATACACCGGCTGAAACTGCAAAATACTTAAAAAAGACAGCAAAGACGAATGCAACCGACCACATACAGAAGCGATGGCAAGATAAAACGCTTCATGGCCAATACTCTGTCCGTACCAAACAAGTTGAAGTAGACAAAATCAGTACCCATCAGTGGCTACGTAGCGCAGGGTTGAAAGCTGAAACTGAAGGTTTTGTCCTTGTTGCACAGGACCAATGCTTGCTAACTAGGAATTATCAAGCACATATACTGAAATTTTATCCGCCCAAAATGCAGATTCTGTGATAAATATCCAGAAACGAGTGATCATCTTGTATCAGGTTGCACCTGATGCAACGAACGACGAATGGTATATTTGTAGATTTGAAGGTTCGACTCAGACGAGAATATCCTCCTGGCACGATACAGAGAACCATATTTTCTTGAGATAGATGTATCTATTTATTCAATGTAGTTATTTCGCATCAGGTCAGTGGACAACGTGAGACCAAGAAGGCGCAAAGAGACGCTCTCATGAAGTTGTGCATCAGCCATGCAGGAAGGTGGTTGGTAAATGAGAGCAGTTTCGTTTTGGATGCATTAATATTTACAAGCCATTTCCTGACCCATTCAACGACACATTGGAGGTTCTTCTCGAGACCAACAGCCATGTTAACTTTGTCAGCAATGCCGGATTTTGTTAGGATTATATTATGTATTAGAAATACTAGATATATTTACAAAAATAATATAATGTAAATGAATACCAAACGTTATTAATATTTTGTTTAATTTTTAAAAAAATATTTTCAGTATCTCTCTATATTTCTGAGATGAGGTATTATGTACACTATTTACAATATTCGGACTATTGTCCTCATCTTTATCGCCATATTTATTATGACATTTCAGACTTTTAGTATCTGTCTATATTTCTTAGATGAGGTATTATGTACACTATTTACAATATTCGGACTATTGTCTTCATCTTTATCGCCATATTTATTACGACGTTACGGCCGCTTTACGCTCCGGCTCTCTTCAGATGGTTGGAATGTCGAACTGAAACCTTTATTTCGCTCACTGCGGTAGACTTTTCTAGTTCCACGCGCCATATCTAATGGATGTCAGTTATCAGTTATATCCTTTTAAAGTTCTCCACTGCCTTAACCGGGTATTGAACTCCACGAGGACACATGACACAGTGGATAAAGCCGTTAGTTAGATCCAGTGACAGAACCGAAAATGTCTGCATTTCTTCAATAGATGCTGGCTTTTTGACTTATAACTGCTTTTCCAATTTTCCTGTGAAACATATTGAAATCCGTTTAGTATATGTTATTTTGTTGATAGAACCTATAATGCTTTTCACATCGTCTTGTTCGCTGTGCCTTTAATTTCACTTTGTGTTTAAGTATACCTTGATTGATGCAATTTAATTTACTGCTTTAATTTTATATTTCCGCTTCATCCTCTTGCTTTTCCGTGTTGAAATATTTTAATTTTTTCTAAACTCTATACTAAACATTAAATCTGTTACGAAAAAAGAACTAAACAAAATGAGCACAAAATGATCACCTTTAAAAAGGGACTAGTAACTGGAAAAAGCGAATGAAAAAAAGAATGTTAACAACAAATACTTTTTCACATCCAACCAGTTCTGCGGAATCAGAATCAACGTTGAGTTTAAGCAAGCGAATGAGCCAATTGGAGTAAAGTGCCATGCAGATTTAATTTTTCCCACTTGTGACAAATGCAGCTATCGATTTTTTTTGCATGTTAACATTCGTGTCAGTCAGCTGTTATCTCTCAAGCTGGCCAATAAAATCTTCCTGCCTATTCGTGGCAGCCATCTATAGGCTCTCATTATGTCCAGTAAAAAATGGCCACAAACTACATGAAAACTGCCGTAGAAGCATGAAAAACCGATTATTTCCATTATCGATGGGAGTTGAGAGATGCAAAGTCGGTCTTGGCCTTCCCGCTAACTTGAGCGTGTGCATGTAAATTTTGGTGCAAATCCGTCAAAAATTGCGAAAATTCTTTACACACACACACATCCTGCCTTTTATAGATAGAGATATCTGATTTCCTCAATTTTTCGCTGAAATTTTACATTGCAAATGGGCTCATGTTGTCTGTTGTAAATCTTTTGTTTGTTTTCACATTAAATTTTCACTTGTTGTTAAGTTATTGCATATATGACTTTATGATCTACTGTGATGTTTTCCAGTGGTCCGTTCGTTAACAATCTTTGCAATGCAGCGTAATATGTCCGTGCAGAATATTTATTAAACTTTGTCATATGAATTTTTGGAAGCCGGTCTCTTTGTGATATTTGCATGCAAGTTACTTTGGTGATTATTTGAATATTGTCGTTTTTCGATTCAGGGATTTCAGCTCTGCTGTTTTGAAGGATCTCTGAACTCGTTTTCTCGACCTGCTCATTTAACAAGGGATGGTGCTAAGAATATACGATATCCACTTTCAAAAACATCCGATGGAACAACCGGGCTCGATTCTTCCAAATGAGAAGCAAGCCATCCACCGATTATACATTGATATGGATACTACTACTTCTAATAATAATAATAATGATAATAGCAATTTTAAGGAGACGATGAAGAATTCATACACAGTAGAATGCGCCATACTGAGGGAGATGCTGACTGTCTCTTGCTGCTAAGTACCATTGTCGGTGGTGGCATGATCCAACTGGAATTGTCCTGAAAATTTCAACAATACTACTCTAGGTATACATTGCAACTATAACAGAATATAGGTTAGAACTCGAAATGGAATTTGAGAAAAGTAAAATTCTTTATTTTGTATCGGAAGTATCCTATAAATATGCAGGTGAATTCAGTTAAATCTTGAAACTAGCGCTCGCGGAGATACAACTGATACAAAATCAGCGAGAAAATTGAAAGAAGAAACGAAAAAGAAATCGGACACAAGCAAATAGAAGAAAACCTCGACATAGTCAATTACTTCTGTGAAGCAAAAATGCTGTTGGAGATAAATAAACTAAGCGAATCAAGTTTTACAGGTGAGACTGAACGGTTCATTGTTGCACAGGGCTGGAAACTGCTTACACGCTAAATTGCACACTTTGAAATCTGATAAAGAAAGAAACTCAAGAACAAATTAACAAAATCCCCCGTGCACCATATCTCGAAGACATACAACAATTTTAACAAGCACAGATCTTTGGCCAATGAATTGGTGTTTTTTTTTCTTCTTGTTAATAGTTGTTAATTATTTTTAATTAATTTGAAGTCTCATACTTCATCTGCCCTAAGTCAGTGATTATGAGCTGGCATGTGATTAGAAAACTAATGGAGGTCAATAATAATAATAATAATAATAATAATAATAATGATGATAATAATAATAATAGAATGAGGAAGGGGAGCTAATATGGGATTCAACTATTTTCATGGACAAGCCGTTCGAGTGCAATCAACAAGATATCACAACTTTAGCCAAGAGCAACCATGAAAGTATCCTGATAGATGTTGCAATATGTTGGCATAAGAACATTGTGAAATCAGAGGAGGCGAAAATAAAGAGGTACCATGATCTGGCGGAGCAAATCAGAGAAATATCCCAAATAGCAGATCAGGCTGTTGCTTTTGCGGTTGCCGCACTCGTGACTTATGTTCGAGAATCTCACTGTCTCGCAAAACGCGTTGGCAATCCATGAAATCATTGCGATCGTGCTTGACGTAGCCATTCCTTAAAAAGTACAGTATGGAAATCCGTCTCTACGCTCAGGATACTAACCGGGAAATTAACATCTTTACTCGCACGAAATATATAAGAGTTCGCGAAGTTCTAATAATAATAATAATAATAATAATAGAATGTGGAGAATTGATATTACAATTTATAGAAAGATATATAGATTCCGGCCATTTTGTTAAGATGGAAAAATAAACCCTGGCAATAACAAGGCACAGACAAATCCAGAAGCTCGACCTCCTCAAAGAATAAAGAGGAAAATATGCAAGAATTCCTTGCAAATTGTTATCATCAAAATAAAATGTCCTTTACATCAATATAATTTCAATTTTTCGATTTTTACGAGATTTTGTATGAAAGATGTGCATATCTAAGTAGTAGAACTTTGCACATAACCATAAACGGTTTCCCTAAAGTGATTTTCAGTGTAAGATATGTAGCAACAAATTTTATTGGCGTTGATTTTTCAAAACACATTAGCTTTTTTTAAACAATGTTTATCTTTCCTCTGATCTCTTTGTTAATTCGTTGACTGCCAGAGGTCAATTACGCAATTTGACTTCAAACGCCAACATTATAATCGCCATCTCCAGCGATAAAAAAATTATGAGGTGATTTACAGATTCAAACGATGTCTTAACATTGTTTTCACGCTAAAATTATCATTGTGGATAAAGTCGTTGTTGGCGCGCGCAGAAGAAAAAGTGTCAGAAAGTGGAAGGCAAGACCAGCAGCAGGCATCATAATAAAAAATGCCAGAAACGAGTTCTCTCCTGGTTGAAATTGAATCTGTTAATATCTATTTGACACATTGGCCCGCATATAAAAATACGCATTCCGTCATTCGTTCAGTACACACGCACATATTTTTTTCTATTTTTAAGCATATCACCCCAAGCAATGCGAGAGTGCCACTAGCACGCAAGGGTTTACAGAGAGTGAATCCAAGATTAAGGAGTGTTGTTTGAGAAATGGATAAAGAAAAAGATGGGGATCATGATCAAGGCATCAGGAGATGTCGATTGATATTACATTTGAATATTTGAAGATTATAACTATCAGGTAAGGGAGTTCCACTGTCTGTAATTGCAAGATCGGAAGCTGTTGAAGTAGAAGAGACGATATTCAGCCCCCCCACCACCACCACTGGGGCATTATCTGGTACAAGGCCGTTTTTAACGTAGGATTTCCGAGCCCTTGGCCTCGGCCCCAAAATATGCCCATTGAACCCGTATAAACGTATTCAGAGACGGTTTACCTTCCCGAAAGAGAATCCGCCCTTCGGCGTAGCCTCGTTCAGGTTCCTCCCCGGTTGAAGGGAGAGAGTTTAACCGTTCAGCCGGTCGTCCGACATCGACTGACTGATTCTTCTTTAGATTTTATCAAGAAGCTCAGCGGACCATATATGACAACAATATTCTAAGCATGAATGAATGGTAGACATATAGATATATAAGATAGATTTGGGAGTAAAACAATTATCTCGCACGACACACTGTATTCACT
>OZ010582.1:29144490-29146990 GCA_963932145.1 Acanthosepion lycidas
CAGTCTTTTGTTTTTGTAATTCTGCTGTTGAGCCAACGGACATTTTCTGCGACCTAAATAATTTTTATCTATTTAGAATTCTGCCCTCTAGGTCATTTGACCAGCCTGGAATTTTCACTCGCCCCGTAACATAAATGAGATTAAATCCAGTATCTTCCTTTCTCGACAATGGAAATAAAAAAAATTACCATTTTTCTTTGTCAGAAAAATAACACCACTTAGTGTCCTTTTCGTGATGGCTTCTTATCACCTAACTTTAATTCTCGCCTTTCTTTTTTACTTTTTTTTTTCTTCTTTCTTTTTTTAGCAAGCCAAATAGTGTCACAATTTTTCAATCTGGCTGTATTTTTTCGGCCGGTCGTAAGGAACTTGAATCATGGATTTCATGTTACCGTCATCATATTTATCTCGAATTAGCGCTCCCATCCCATAGTCAGTAGCCTTTGAAGCCAACCCGATTTTTGCTTTTGGATCAATATGGGCTAATGATAAATTTGACGTTGGTATATTCTTGATTTTTATCTGACACTTATCGTACCAGATTCACTTTACGCCATTTTTAAGCAAATTATCATTTGGGCGCTCAAATTCTGAATATTAGTTTTGATAACAGCTTGCTAGTCATAGAAAAGCTTGTTACTTAGGAAGTTTTGTATGGAGGAGGCATATTTTTAATTGCACCTTCCCTCGTTGGATCTGGTTGACGATCATTTTATTTCCCAGGGAGTTCATTTTAGGCAAAAAAAATCGCACTTTTCCTCGCTGATTTTGAACCCGCATTCTCGTATATTTTCAGAAACTCTTTTCACCTGCCCGATATGATATTCCTTAGATACACTTTTACCATAATTCTCCATGTATAATAAGCATTTTTTTCAAAAAAAAAGGAAAATAAGGGCTGCGTTTTATGCAGAGCTACAAAAATTCTTTAAAAAATTGGCGTTTCATAGGTCGATTTCAGTTGCGAAATGACTATTCACCACAAACATCCGACTATTAGACACTAACATTCGGCGATTGACACCTCATAAGGATGTCAAACACAATCATACATACCTAATAATACTTAGAAATGTAAAATAAAATAAGAATTATCATAAAACTAAATTAGAAAAATATTATTCTATGTTTAAAACCATTTTTGTGAAAAAATTACGGCTCGCGATAGGCTATTTTTGCAGCCATGTTGTTTCTGCATGATACGTTCTGATTGGTCGAGACAACTGGATTAGGAAAGTTTATATTGGTGGAAACGGATTTCGGTAAAACCAGTGTGCATAAACTGGACGACCAACAGTTCGCAATATTCTCTGGAGAAGAACATAACTTATCCTTACCTTCTATTCTTCTTACTCTACAACACCCATGGTTAAAAATGAATTCAAGAAGAAGATGCCCAAGTGAATTTAAGAAAAGTTATTACTGTTATAAAAGAAGTGAGAAATCGTGCAGCAAGAAGAAAGTACGGTATAAATGAAACAAATATAAGATGATGGAGAAAAACAAGGAAACATTTGTGGCTGCAAAAGCTTCTTCAAGATCTCCAGGTAGAAGAATAACGGAGACACGTATCCTCAAATGGAAAAAAAAGAAGAATTATTGGAAGAAATTCCAGAGAGGCGGATTGCTGGACATGCTATCAGAAGTATAGACATAAAGTTGTTGACCGAGAAAAAGATGAAAAGATACCAGGAGGAAATTTTCAAAGCCCATCCAAGTTGGTGCTACATGCTTATGAAGAGGAACAACGTGTCACCTGGAGAAGAAACTCAATTGCACAGAAATTGCCTCATGATCAAGACCAATAAATTTCATTGAAGTGATTTATTTATTCTTTGTAAAATATTTCCCAGATCAACTCTTCTTCTCTCTACCTTTTAAGCAAACTCGAGTTATGTATAACTAACTCGATCTATTAATCAAATTCGAGTTATGTATAACTAACTCGATCTATTAAACAATCTCGAGTTATGTATAACTAACTCGATATATTAAGCAAACTTAAGTTATGTGTAACTAACTCGATCTATTAAGCAAACTCGAGTTATGCATAATTAGCTCGATTTATTAAGCAAACTCGAGTTATTTATAACTAACTCGATCTATTAAGCAAACTCCAGCTATGTTAACAACGCGATCGATTACGCAAATTCGAGTTATGTATATCTAACTCGAACCGCATACAACTCCGGGAGGTTGCACATTTTATTGAACAAAAACCGATTAATGAATCTGCGCAGTAGGCAAATATAAGTATTTCCGTTTCCTCTCAGAATCGTGATGATCGAAAATTGTGATATCATCAATTACAGCTGGAATAAGAGTAGGAAACGCTGATCGTAATGAAATCGAAGCCGTGCAATTTATAAGATTTGATTACCAAAAAAGGGACGCGTGTTATGCGTGAGTAGAGGCATTTTCCCAAACTTTCATCACAATTTTAGGGGTGCATATTATGGATAAAGGCTTATTATACATAGGGAATTACGGTAATTAATAT
>OZ010582.1:29151990-29174490 GCA_963932145.1 Acanthosepion lycidas
CATTTTTAAAAAAAACCTGAAGTGCTTTATAAGTGTAGACACTCTAGTCCAGTGGATTGTATAAAATTGATTTATCATCGATCCCAAAAATGGTCGGAACTTTTCTGTGGTGACGCTTGAGTCATGCTGCATCGATATCTGTCAACATTTCTCTGATATTGAACCTGGTGCAATAATCCTTGCTTTTCGGGGTACATAGGATCCATTAATGCTCATGAAATGTCCGAAATAGAGATCCAGGTCAGCGACCTGTTTATGTGGACCAAACCCTACCAATTATTGGTCCACACAACCATCTTGCATGATGCATCATTGACAAATTAATCTATAGTTTGGTTTGGTTTTCGTGTGGTTTGCGGCATATCAACCTCACTGTGCTATTAGGTTGGTGCAAAAATAATGTCGTTTTCTCACATATGTTACTATGTGAGAAAACGACATTATCTTTGCACCAATCTAATATTTAATACCAACAAACTTTTTAATGCTGATTAATTTTTTTTTCAATAATGTATTGCTGGTAATATTTGTCCTTCAAAAAATCTCTTCCTGGTAATATTTTTTTCTTCAAAAAGTCTTTCTGGCAATATTTTTTCTTCAAAAATCTGTTGCTGGTCATATTTTATTTTGCAAAAATGCATTGTAGATAATATTTTATCTTCAAAAATGTATTGCTGGTATTTTTTTTTTCAAAAATGTATTCCTTGTAATATACTTTTTTTAATGCAATGTTAATAATATTTTACAATGTATTTCTGGTATTAAAACATATATCTACATTTTCATAGTGTTTTGGCCTTAATTTGTGAGATAACTATTTGCCCATAGCTGAGACCCTAACAGGTACTAGTACCCCGGGACAGGGTGGACCTGGGAACACCAGCAATTAAGAAGTGATTCCATGCTCCTCAAAACCTGAGCAGAGCTCTTGCTGTTGGACGTAGTTTATCGTCTTACCCAGGAGGCGGATGTAGTTTATCGTCATACCCATGACGGCTTGATCAATGACCTCAGGAGGTTTCTGCAATATATTAATCGTACTGTCAGTTCAAATCCAGGGGAATTATGACACATGGTTACAAGTCCCCAAGGGTCTAATTAGCGAGACCGCGAGTATAGTTGATATTTGTTATTAGTTGAGTCTTTCTAAACGAATACACATGCATATCTGCACTGATATTTTACATAATTTACAGGCAGTTTAAATACCATGTGGAACTGGCATCGAATGAAGATGGGATTTGAGCCAGTGTCACTTGTACCGCAAACATGTCTAACTAAAAACATCTAGGCATGTGCATTCGCAACCTGGGTGGCACTTCCTATCATGTTTACCCGACACACACTTGACACTGCATATCGTAATATGTTAACACAATTTTAGAAATGGAATGTTTCATCCTTTTGGTAACCACTGTTTTTGCGATCCTGTCTGAAAAGCCTAGTGAGTATTCAAATTTATCAGATGTAAGAGTACAACTGACGTAGGTTTGTGCGTTTAAAACCCATCAATGTACGCTGGTAACATATATCATTGCTGCTATATCCTTCTATAATATGAAGTGTGACATGTCAGTGTGCCAGGAACATTAAATATGTTGCTTTTACACTATGCCATTATAACAAATTAAAATTTACTACATTATTTGCATTATTCGGACTATTATCCTCATCTTTGTCGCCATATGTAAGCAGCAGCATTTACTCTAAGACCTTGTGGAAAAAAAGTGTGTTGCCATAACATGTCCTTCGTTGCTAACAACACCCAATACCATAACACTGAAGGATATTTTGTGCGCATCACTCTTGGAACCTCAGAAGGATCTGAACAAAGCCATCTGTCATTTCTTCTCTTAAGTTTTTGATCTTGAGCAAAATTTTTCTCATCTGAGAAAAACCAAATCACACCCGCTTCAGAAGGATATTTAAGTTTGTTTACAAGCCTTTTGGGACTATTTAAACGGTTTCTTTTTGTTTTTCAGACATAAATTGTCCTCTCTTCGTCACGTAGGACTTGTATCGAATGTCTTCATGAACACGCCTTTTGATTGATTTTTTACAGACATCGGGGAACTGTCAGCGTATTCTAACTCTTTTCGTATCTTGTAACAAATGATCTTACAAATCTGATGAAACATGCAATATCCAAATCGCTAAGATCAGCCTTTAATGTCACAATCACGGCATGTCTTTTTATTTCATTTGTTATCATAGGGTTTGCCATTCTTGATTTCTGAAAAATAAAAGCATTAGAAGTTGGTTGGAAGCAGTATTAATCTTAAATCTGTATGTCCTCAAATACCGGCCACACCCTGTAGAATAGGGAGAGACTTGCATCGTTTCGTTTGTGGGAAAGGTGGGAAATTATTCATTACTCGCAATGGTATAGACTGTTTTGATAGGAAATAGTAACGTGACTCGAAATAAATAAAAAAGGCGGATGCTTTGCAATGTTTAGTTATTTTTTTTATTAGTTACTGTATAATTATAGTAAGTAATGGATGTTGTTAAGATACGTACAGGGAACTGCAGCTTATAGCACGACGTTTGTTGTGTCGGGAAAGATTTATTTTATGCAAGACAATGCACCTTTACCTTTTGCAAAGCTGACTGATGTCCATTTTACCAACCTGGAATGAATCGAATATTAATTTGAAGCAAAAAAGAGAATTTTTCATTAACCCTAGGACACCAACCATCAATTAAAGTTACACCACTATTAACCATGGGTATATCATACCCGATATTGAAAATATCAACAAAAAAAAATTATATATAAATCATTATTTGAAATATTTTACATGCAGGCAATTGAAAAATAGTAACTGAAAAACATGTTATTTAGGTAAGAAAATCAGGCACGGAAAATTGTAACTAAAAATAGGAAAATTTGTGCTGGGTAATATATACCCATGGTTAGTGTTCTACGGTTAAAAGAGGCGTGAATGAATGAGCATAGCTTGGAGGTAAAAATGGTTGAAATAGTTGACAAAATTGATAATTTAAAAGAATAAATATATGTAAGAATACTGAATATAAATGGAGACATACTAATATGCAAAATACGAAAACATCAATTTAGTTATGTATATGGGGTACGAGGTTAATCAAATAGGCTTTTTGCTGGCCTATATCAATCTATTAACGAACAGAAATATACGTTGCCTCTCTATGCATCATAAAAACCGGCTCAACAAAAACTGGTTATTATCAATATATCTAATAAGGACAAACAATAGAGATAATGGCTTGATATATCGCATATAAAAAAAATAACACTATGACGAAAATATAATTTGATACGTCATCTCTCTCTCACACATACACACACACACTCTCTCTCTTTCTCTCTCTCCCGATCTCAGTTATATATATTTGCACTTTCCATAGAGTTACCAAGACTATATGACGATAGTCGGTTTCCATTCCGCGTTAATAACTATACCCACATTATAATTATTTAGATAAATACCGTCCATGATAGTAAGCGATTATCTTCATTAAATATAATATACCCTAGTAGGTAAAATAAATGTGTGCGCATCGATATATATATATATATATATATATATATATATATATATGTGTGTGTGTGTGTGTGTGTGTGTGTGTGTGTGCGCGCATGTGTGTGTGTGCGTCTAATATAATGTAAATTAGGACGATACATGAAAAGGTGGGGAAAACTTTTCGTGTGCTGCGTTACGTTCTTTTATATTTCTTTTGTCATAGATTTCCTTAAATTTATTCTCGATGTATAAAATATATATTTCGTTTTCTCGTATATATACATACACACACACACACACACACATACATATATATATATATATATATATACATATATATATATATATATATATATATATATATATATATATATAATGCATAAAATATTAATACTCAGTGTGGAACCACACCAGGAAACATCAGTATTAAATGTGCTCAATAAACCAGTGCAAAAAAATAAATAAAAATAAAAGTAACATATAGGGTTTTTAACTTTAAAAATCAGATCAATTAACATGCCATTTGTTAATCATCGCCCGAGGAAACGGGTTCAACCTATCTCCTGATATATAAAGTACCCCCCATATATATTTATATACATATATATATATATATAGAGAGAGAGAGATAGATAGATAGATAGATAGATAGATAGATAGATAGATAGATAGATAGATAGATAGATAGATAGATTATGTTATACTATATTCATGCCTTTAAGTGCTGAATATAAGCGACAGAGCGCATTTAAATATTGAAGTCCACACCCATGGACGGCAGTTTGTTTCATGATTAACCGCAATCGCCAGGGCATGTGCGTTGTGCTTTAGTTTGAGTATTTGTATATGCTGTTCAGTGGAAGATTATGAACATGCTTATTCTATTATTCTAATGGTTATTTCGGAGAGAGATAAAGATTATATTTTGAATTATTCTAGGTGCTATTGAGTGGAAAATGATTGTGGACACACAAGTAAAGGACTGGATATAAACTTCAACTGAACGCCCTCTTTGTTGGAAAAATAACTAATTATTTCTCAACAATGTAGTATTGATTCTGATGCAATTTTTTGGTTTTTATAAGGATTTATCATCATCCCTTAGGAGTATATATATATATATATATATATATATATATATATATATATATATATATATATATATATATATATATAAGTTATGAAGAACTTGGTAATCCGTATGGGTAATCCCCAGGAGGATGAAATCCTGAGAGCTCAATGTAAATCCAGAGCTAATAATTAAAAGAAAAACAGACCACTTTAAGGTACCATTATAATAATTTATTTCACCAGAGTCCTTTTAAAAGGACGCCGGATCATCAGATAGCACTTCCAACAACGAAATGAAACGAACGTTTCATTTCGTTGTTGGAAGTACTTAAGTGGTCTGTTTTTTTTTCTTATATATTAGGTTGGTGCAAAAATAACATCGTTTTTTGACGTAGTTTTTAACCTTATATATATATATATATATATATATATATATATATATATATATAATTATCTTCCTCCTTTCGGACAGATATCGATTATATTTCGATTTAGCGTACTGCGTTGATATATAAGAGCCAACTATTTCCGTTACTATAGAAAACAAAACAAAAAAAAATATTATTCTTCAGTTGCCAAAATATATTCCTTAGATTCCTATTACCTTCCTTACCATTTCGATAAATATGTGCATATCATCAAATAGAAACGATTCAAGTTCACTGAATTCATCCAGAATTTTCTGATATCCTCAAATTTTTGCAATCATTGAACCAAAAAGATCTGTTGCATGGAGTGAAATATACGATTGTCAGAAGGAGAGTACGAAGTATATGGAAGAATATTTTTTCGAGAGTTTCAATAACATCAATTTAACGAACGAATTACATTCCCTATCCAGTAAAAAAAAAAGGCTTCTCTTCGAATGCGCCATTCAAACTTTTTGGCTGATTTTATTCCATAGTTCTTTGTCCTATGCACGTTACACTTTCTTTCTTATCATTCTTCAAGTCCAGACGACATCGTTATCTTTATTTGGATCTGGGCTCAACATTTGAGCACATCCTACATATCACGTGACTGCAATTATAATGCGTTGGCATAAACTTTAGGTATCTATCATCAAAATTAATCTGAGCTATTCCTATAATAACATTGAGAAATAATGTGGTATGGAGATAGAATAAATATTTTGCAACGATTTTGAGTTTTCTGCTTAAAATTAAATTAAATACTATGAATAAACAAGCGATAAACAAGTAATCGAAATACAAACCCACTTTTATGATTTTCCTGATATTGTTCAAAATTTATTGTCGGATGTTTTATGGCAAATATTGATACGATCACTCCTCAATTATTGACATTTTTACCAGGAATTTTAACGTTGACTTAAACCCTTGGCGTTGTAATGTTAACTACAGCCATATCAACAGTGGAGTATCTCGAAGGGCTTAGCGTGTTGAGGGTCCTCTTTCTTTAGGCTGATTTTGAATTCAGAGTTTGCAATCTAGACTGATTGACAACTAAGTTAATAGAGCCCACTTTGTCCTACTATTTAACCCATAGATGTAGGAAGAGAGATTCATGTCTGTTTAAGTGGCATTAACGCGAAGTCAAAGACATTTTATCGATCGGAATTTAAAATTTAGTCTCTGATTGATTGATGAATAGATGGCGTAACATAGAATAGGGAATTGTAGAAATAACCTGCAAA
The DNA here is from genome assembly GCA_963932145.1 of Acanthosepion lycidas. Taxonomy (NCBI): domain Eukaryota; kingdom Metazoa; phylum Mollusca; class Cephalopoda; order Sepiida; family Sepiidae; genus Acanthosepion; species Acanthosepion lycidas. The sequence continues at coordinate 29,158,225 of OZ010582.1, forward strand.
GGGCCAAAAAGGATTTGAAGCTGTGGATAACCATGTATAAATTTATGCATGTATGTTATTTTCTGCGTGGTTTGGAAAGCGGAAATTATTTCTGCATATGCATGTATAGGTGTGTGTTTGTGTGTTTAGTTTCCAATCAACACATTCATAAATTCATCATTCTTCCTCACATTAAATATTATTAGCATTTCTTTTCTGGTGCTCCTAGTATATATCTTGAGATTCCTGACAATATCTAAAGATGCAATAATGTTATCTGCCCTTATATGGCATTTCCACTTCAACGACTTTCCTGCCGAAATGACCTGGTTTCTATCTATCTATCTTTTGTATTAATATATTCATATTTAACAAGTACAAATTTGAAGACAACTTCGAATTAATCGAAATATCAAAGTATCTCTTCAGAGTATGGATGACCTTGGCTCTCCACAACGTCCAGTCCTTTTTTATTCTTAGCAGCTTATTTCTAGGCCCCATACGTTACGTAATCACTTCATCAAAGAATTTAATTTCTAAAATTCGAATTTTCTCTAAATACCGATAAATGTTTAGTCTATTCCATACATGGAACATCTTTCTAATATGTCTATATAAATAAACCACGCATATATATTATTAATATATTGTATAAGTAACTGTCATTTTCCAGATGAGTTCAGTATTTCAATGATTAGGCAGCTTGTCTAGCAATCTATATTTTTCTTTGATATATCTTTTTATTTTATATTAAAATATCATATGCGTTTATATGTGTGTACGCACACACATTTATTTATTAATCTGTATGTGTCTCCAATGTGAAAGGATGTATGTATGTATCTATGTGTGTTATCTTTTGCGGGGTTCTGGGAAGGAGAAATTATTTCTTCATATGCGTGTATACGTCTGAGTCTGTGTGTATCTGTGTGCGCGCGTACATGTGTGTGTTTGTTTAGTTCCCAATCAGCGTACCTTCCAATGAGGTGCTGTATTTAACAGAACAAAAACTGCCAATTTACATCAGATACTTTTTTGGCGTTCTGGCATTGGCTTCATAAGAATAATCTCGGTCGTTCTTTTTTTTCTATTAGTTTTTCTTTTCTGTTTTTCTTTTCTGTTTTTTTGTTCTATTTTGCAAGATTTTATCTCCTTTTTTTTCTTTCGTTCAATCAATGGAAACAGAAGATGGCCACACATCATTTCAGCACCGGACTTTTCTACACCGACATTTTTCCCAATAAAAAAATCAATTGTACATTGTTACTCTTTGAAATCGCCATTCTAATTGACAATGGCAATAAATTAATGGCAATGAATTAATGACATGCTTAAAATCTCTTGAATCAGGAGGCAAAAAAAAAATAAAATAATTTCAAGAACTTTTCATTGACACAAATATACAAATATCACTATTGGTCATTTTGTGTTTTACTTCATATTTAGATGCATCTTGTGTCACTATGTTTCGTTGCCTGTAGTTGCGATTGTATAAGGAATATTCTGCTATACTGGTATTTTAAATGTTGCAATGTGATTTTATGTTTTTGTTTTATAAATCCTTTTATCTGAAGCAAGGCAATCAAGCCACTAAGAAGCGCGGGTTGATTGACTCTGATATGACATGAGAAAAAGACCAACGTTTTAAGATATAACAATAAAAGAACAGCATTTAATTTACAGTTTACAAAGATGAAATTTGACTAGAAAGAAAGGAACCTGAAGAGAGTCTCACGAGCAGGAAGTATGAGAGAGGAAAGCGTTAGCTTAGAATTTACGGTTAAATAAAACCATTTCAACTGTAAAATGCGGAGAGCTTACTACCAATCTAATACTGCTCGTAAATTCGTAAATTGAGGTATCAAATTGGAAAGGTCATCAAAACAATTATAATAATCATAAACATCTTTAGGAAAAAAAGGCAAAGAGAATCTAAGTTACATCGCTGAGGAAGGGACTAAAGCCGAGATTCCTTTTTAGGCATTTGCCGTAACATAACGTACCTTCCCATTCAGTTGGTCATTAATTCGTTGAGTTACAAATTTAACTTACCTTTGATACCTCGACCGATACGAATTTAAATTACTTATATCGAAAATTTATCTTCATTTCAATATTTAAATCTCATTTGTGATAAATGTCTAATTAGGAAGACACGTTAAATTTATACCAGGTGTAAGCACGTATATATATATATATATATATATATATATATATATATATATATATATATATATATATATATATATATGTGTGTGTGTGTGTGTGTGTGTGTGTGTGTGTGTGTTGTAACCTAAAAAGGAATGAAGAATAACCAAATCGGAGGTGGAAAATGAAAGGGTAATCATTATAACATCAAAAAAATGCAATACTCGCCAGCGACGTGAAGTAGGTAAACCACTGCTAGTGGTGGTCTGTTAGACAGCATATTACCCCCACTTACAATAGGGTCTAAAGTATTCATGAGGATTGGAACCTACACATTTGTTTTCATGAATACTGTATATAACGATATATATATATGTGTGTGTGTGTGTGTGTGTGTGTGTGTGTGTGTGTGTGTGTGTGTGTGTGTGTGTGTGTGTGTGTGTGTATCGTGAACTCCCCCGTGGTCACCTCTCGACAGGAGAGCACCACAAAACGCGACACAGGGCCATAATGTGCATTCGTGGTGTCGATGTTTTTAAAACTTACAAGGGTCAGGCAACTTATTTCCTAGGAGCCGATTGCCAGACAAACTGCACAATATGATTTGATTATAGTAGTGAAGATTTTGTACAATAGGTACCTCACTTTTCGAAGTGCCGAATACAGAGAGCTGGTGCACCACATGCTACACGGTCCCCAAACAACCCTCCGCAATTTTGAAAACATAGTTCTCCTAGAAGGCAAAGATTGGCAGCATTTACCAACTTAAAGAAGAGCGTCCAGAATAGTTGCAGGAGATTCAGAAGTCGTCTAGAGGCCGTGGTTGAAACCAATGGCGAATTTATTGAATAAATTTACTTTAATGACGTTTCAAGATATTTTTGTGTAATCTTAGATATATATATATATATATATATATATATATATCTGTTAAAATGAGATGATATTTTCATTTTTTGAACATTGTAGACGACAATTTATCCATCGCATCTTCTTTCTCTCACTATGTGTGTGTGTGTGTGTGTGGTTAAATGGAACATTATATTGTCATTTGCATATTTTCAGAGTAACAAAGCTTACTCATCTCCATTGGTCTTTAGCGTTTTGTTTTACATTTAGTGTATCTTACGTTGTTATAGGTTTGCTTTCCAGTAATATCGTTTCTCTTATGTTGGTGCAAAAATAATGTCGTTTTTTCACGTTCAACTTCAAAAGATCATAACTCCTTTCATAATAAACTTTATTAATCGAAATAAGAACCATTAGAATCGACACATTTTTGCCAACGGGAAACAAGTTTATTTATCCCATTAGCATAGAAATCCGGAGTTCTGGAAGCGATGAAGTCATTGAAGGCCGATTCGGCATCATCTCGGCTTTTGAAGCCTTTTTTGCGCAGGAAGTTGTCGAGATGCTTGAAAAAGTGATAATCTGTGGGCGAGAGGTCCGGTGAATATGGCGGATGAGGCAGAGTCTCGTAGCCCAATTTGTTCAGCTTCTGCAGGGTCAGTTGAGAAACATGCGGGCGAGCGTTGTCATGGAGGAGAATTGGTCCCTTCAGATTGACCAATCTCGGCCACATACGTTGGAGCTTCTGATGCATTTCGTCAATTTGTCGGCGGAACTTCTCCGCCGTTATCGTTTCACCCGGATTCAAGAAGCTGTGATGGATGAGACCGGCCGCAGACCACCAAACAGTCACCATAACCTTTTTTTGGTGCAATTTCGGCTTCGGGAAGTGTTGTGGAGCTTCTCCGGCATCCAACCACTGTGCCGAACGTCGCCGGTTGTCGTAGAGGATCCACTTCTCATCACACGTCACAATCCGCACGAGAAATGGGTCGTTGTTGTTGCGCAGAAGGAGCGTAGAAGACACCTCAAAACGATTATTTTTTTGATTATCGTTCAATTCATGCGGCACCCATTTATCCAACTTTTTTGACTTCCCTATTTGCTTTAAATGGCGAACGACTGTTGAGTGGTCGACCTCGAGTTCAACAGCAACTTCTCGTGTAGTTTTGCGAGGATCGGCTTCAATTAAGGCTTTCAAATGTTAGTTATCAACCGCAGTCGGCCGGCCGCGAGCGTCTTCATCTTCGAGGCTCTCGTCACCAATGCGAAATTTCTTGAACCACCCTTGTGCCACACGTTCGTTAGTGGTTCCTGGGCTAAACGCATCATTGATATCACGAGCTGTCTCGGCAGATTTTCGGCATAGTTTGAACTGGAACAAGAAAATCGTGCGGATTTGAATTTTGTCCATGGTGTCGAAAAGCCTGCAAAAAAAATGAATGACGAGATTGAGAACGGTAAAAAATAACAGGATTCGATAGAGCGAAAAACGCGCCTCAAAATGATATATAACATGGCTATATATATCAATGAATTAATTCAGAAATCATATATAAAAGTAACATATGTGTGAAAACGACATTATTTTTTCACCAACCTAATATCTGAAATATTTGCTACAACAATATTGTCACTTTTTGCAATGCTTCTGAGAAGGTTTGTTCATTGTGTCGTGCCAGACAAGGTTTCACATCAGAATCCACATTACACGTTTATAAATTCATCATTCGTCAGTGCATTTCTTGTCTGGTGCTCCTACTACACATCTCGGCATTACGGACAATATCTAAAGCGTCAGTAATGTTATCTGCCCTTATGTGGCATCTCGACTTCAGCCATTTTCCCGTCAAAATGACGTGGGTTCTATTTATCTTTTCTATTAATATTTTCATTGCTAACTGTTACGGGGTCCTCCCCTTTTTGATATAAGTGGACTCGACCAGAGTGTTACTTTGACTGCTGCCATTAAATACCCAGAGCAAGTCAGAATATATAGAGAGAGTTAGCAGAGATTGTGATTGAGTTGGAGGTAGAGTAATAATGTGAGGTAACCGCTTGTAGAAGTCACAGTTAAAATCACGTAGACTTTAAGGAAGTCCTACTTTGAGCCTATATATATATATATATATATATATATATATATATATATATATATATATATATATATATATATTGCTACTTACTGCATTCCTGGATTTACTAACAGTATTACCCATTGTATTATTGTGTAAATACATTTAATTTCTTATATTTAATTCTTGCTTTTGTCATTCATTGGAGACTGAATTTCATCTCGGAATCCACAACACTAACAATCAAAAATGTAGTTTATCACTAACATATTTCCCCTCCTTGATACATTAACTGCATGGCTTTAAGCGTAATGTATCCTTAACACAAGGTCCGATCATCTAACGACACTCCACATTGCATGACATAGCCCAGATTAAAAAACACAAAAGATTGTTAACTTCAACATCTCTGACGCAGTTGACAACAAATCTTTGGATATACTCGTATTTTTAATCAAATACTCAGACTTAAAATCAGATCAGACATTATAAACGAAACTGATAACACCAGCTAACAAAATATCACGTTTGCACTGCCATAAACCATAAAAAAACACCTAGGAATAAATCAGAGTCCATACGAATGAGAGGATAAACTCACAGTTCTGTAATAAACTGGAGTCCAAATTGATGTAAACAAATCTTGATCAAAACAATTTAGATCTATCAAATAATTTAATCATATTGTAATTAGCTGAAGAACCTGCATCCATTCCAAGCATACTAAACAGGAAAAAGAATCACCCAAGGAATGACAATCCCGAGATGAAAGAATTTGATACAAGAAATAAACAAGACGAAAAAAGGAAGGAAAAATACCAAACATTTAATAAGCCAAACTATTTAATTCTCTGAGAAGCCATCTTTTCTGGAAAATTGGAAATGAAATTAATGAAGCCAAACAGTATAGACAATATGTTAAAAAGAGGAGAAAATCTCTCAATAATATCATTCATTCAAAATGAACAAAAGAAATACGATTTGAAAAAGTCTTTGAATGCCATCTTGAAAATGACCATGCTAAACTAAAATTTCATGTAGAAGTAAAACACATACCAATATTCGTCTATATCTTTGAGATGAGGTTTTATGATTACTTACATTATTTACATTATACGGATTGTTATCCTCATCTTCAATACCATATTCACAACGTTTCAGCCGTTGTACGCTCCAGCCTTCTTCAGGTAAATTTCCTCAATTAGACATGGACCAGTGGATAAAGACATTGGTTAAATCCAGTGACTAGACCCAAAGAGTTATGAGTTCAGCACCAGGATACAGCAATGGTTAACCAAAACTGCGTGAGTTTAGCTAGAGAGAAATAACTGAGAAACCCGGAATAGGCATGGCGCGTGGAACTAGAAGAATCTACCCTGGTGGATTAAATAAAGGGTTCGAGTCGAAAATCCAGTCATCTGAATAAGACCGTAGCGTATAACATCCGGAACTTTATGAACATAGCAATGGATATGGGGATAATATTGCGAATAATGTAAATAGTGTAAATACCAAGATTTATCCAGATATCTGCTGCAAAGTCTGCCTGCAAACATAAACAATAAGGAAACTAATGATGAGGGCAGTAAGAAATTTATTAAAAAACTGAGGAATAATATAGCATCATTCTATATCGAGGTTGATGTTTTGAAAATATCATAATTTCTTCACAAATTTAAGAACGAATTCCACTGTTCTTTGAAAGAAATGTGGAATCCCAAATCCATCGAAAAAAAATGGTGCTTATCACGCATTAATAAATTATGTAAATAGAAACCTAGGGCCCCAAGAACCTCATACATACTGAGTTATCATAATTGGATTCAAACATCAACCTGAAACCTCGATTCATGTTCTTAAATTGCCTCATCATATGTAGACAATCATATGAATGTTATGCGTGGCGCCAGAAATATATAAAATGTCAGTTGTATACAACCGTTTTCTCAGATCAAAAATGTTTTTTTAGAAGGCTTTGAGCAAGTGAATCCGGATGGTCTTGGCAAAGATCATCCTTATTTGTACCTTTTCAACTGGCGCTACAGAATAACGAAGTACTGTTCCAAATAACAGAAACCACATTACTTGAGGACCTACAACAGCAACTTAAATGGATAGCACATGTAACTTGAAGAGTAAATAATGCCATAATTAAGCTTTAGACAGTTCACACTACCTCAAGTAAAATGTTAAAAGAAAACCTCCATCGGTAAATGCCGATAACAGTTACAGGACTTGAAAAGCATGTCTTCCGGAAACTTGTTTTTAGAGAAAGATTTACTAAGTTTCAACACCTTGCTCTATCAATTAATTGTAAATATTTCTTTGTAGAGAAACACTTATTTTTAGAACTACCCGTACAAGATTGGCTGCTTTTGAAATATCTCGATGTAATCGTAATTAGTATTCTACTAGTTACTTTTCTGATACTTTTCATCTCATCTGCCATATAAAATTTAAATGCAATATCAATCACCACCTTCTGTCTTCCTGTTATAGTCCCTTCTACTCACTAACGTTTTTTCTTTCCATTTCCACCCCAGAAACACCTTCAGTCTTAGTGGGATTATCGCTTTCTTGAAGAGTAAAAGATTAAAAGATAAAGAAGTATATTTATTAATTTTATTGCTTATAAGTTTTTAGTAGAAATTTATATTTGAACAGATGTTCTGTTAAATTAATTAAACAATATAATTATTTATTTCCATCTATCGGCCTGTATATTTGAGCAATGTTATTAAGATTCGATACTGCGTTCCCATCGAGGAAAACGGCATTATATCTGACGTACTTTAACCTCTCTACAAAAGAGGACCTAGTAATCAAACAAAGCTCTAATAGTACTTTTTACACACAAAAAATAACAACAAAAAACAAAAATTACCTCAACATAGTCTATTTCAAGCCTTTCTGTACGCGGCTATAATCAATCCATATGTGTGTAGCGGTGTATAGTGGCATATATGTATGGACACGTAAATTTACATATATGCATGTATGAAGATATGTATGCAGATAAGTGTGTTGGAGAGCATGATTTATTCCACTGACTACTCTGGTGGTATTACCACAATCTATAAATCTATAACTCAATTACTTTATATTAATCTTAACGGGCTTAAATTTAAATCCCGGGAGGAAAAAATTACATGCTACCTGGATTTTGCTAAAAAAAAATAATTTCCATGCCTGAGGATGACTGAATGTATAGTTGAACGAACTCACATATAAAAAGATCTTAAATAGCATATAATTATTAAAAACAAGGATCATAACATTCATCGAGTAATTTGTAGGTTAATGCAACTTTGAAATTTTGTTTGAGAAAGGATTTCGCCATTTTAGATCATTAACATTACTAATTTACTTTTTGTATGAATGATTCATTGTAATATAAATTGAACTGCACCTCATATTTGATTTAAAAGAACTGATCCGACGTGCAAATTTTCGGGATTACAACTGAGCCATTACTCTATTTATTGAACAATTTAGATCATGCCATATTATCAAATTGCAATATTAGTAAAAAAAAAGGACTCTCTTAAATTTTCAAACAATTCAGCCTTAGCGTTGCGACTTCATGTTCGAAAAGTTTGTATCCGTTAACAATAACACATTAAAAATATATATATTTCGATTCGCATTTAATTTTTTCGTCTCAGATGGTACTTGGATTTTACTAAAAACAAAATAATTTCCATGCCTGAGGATGACTGAATATACAGTTGAAAGTACTTGCATATTAAAAAAAAAGACTTTAAACAGCTCATAATTATTAAAAACAAGGATCATCACATTCATCGAGTGATTTGTAGGTTAAAGCCCCTTTAAAATTTTGTTTGCAAAAGTATTCCGCCATTTTAGATCATTAACTTTACTAATCAACTTTTTGTATGAATGATTCAATGCAATATTAATTGAACTGCACCACATATTTGATATATATATATATATATATATATATATATATATATATATATTTGATATATATATATATATATATATATATATATATATATATATATATATATATATATATATATATATATATATATATATATATATAATGTTGAATATGATGTTACCATCTACCATATAGGTGGCTTTAGTGATGTGGGTTCAAATGCCATTTCTTCGTAATAGTACATATATACGTTTTCTTTGCTGGTAATAATAACAATACCTAATCTCAGAAATTTAAACGTCTCATTCTTGATTATGTTATTTGTTTATCTTTGATTTACATCTGATGTCATTATCAGATTTTACTGTTGTTTTTCGGGCTTTCTAGTATTTGATAAACGTTTTCTTTTTCTGATTCTGAAGCGCTACTTCACAAAGTTCAGTGAAGGATGGTCTTTACACGCTTGAAACAATATTTAACCATTGATACTGAAAGCAATTGTATACAGCTGTCCTGTTACATATTCCTGAATAGATTTGTCACCATGCAGGACATCCATATGCCCGTTTGGATCTGCCTAGTCTATTTAAGAACATAACTTGAGTTTTATTCTTAATGTTTTGGGTTTGTTGCAATTTATGGAGTTGGGCAGAAGTACATCCAGTAGAAACTATTCTACGGTCAATTTCCTTTTTGGGTTTTTTTTTTAAATGTTCAAACAATGTCAAGGGATACTTTACGAAGTTTTTAATAACTTTTTACTTGGCTAATTACTACGTTCAATATTGTGTGTTTGGAGGCGGACGTTTCAATAATTGATATATATTATATTTTTATGAGTTGAAATGTCATTCTAAATATTTTTTGAGAACAGCACATTTCTTCTGCGTTCGTCTTGATATTATTTTGAAATTTTAGTTTTCTTCACATTTCGACACAATGTCTATGATGCTTGGCTTTAATAAACCCGTTATCAATTTTCAAAATTTTTTTTTTCTTTCCTAATTTTTGTCTATTTTCTAATTCGTTTTTCTTCCTCTTCTTTTGGTTCATTTCTCGTGTCACTTTTGTCAGCCCAAGAGTGTCTCAGGTGAATATTTTCAGTGCATTGTTAGAACGGCCTCACGCGCCTCAGCAAATGAAGATATGATAGAATTCTTTGTTTCTTCTTTTTACATTGATCAAGATTTATTTACATCAATTTGGACCCTTTTTTATTACAGAATTCATATATTACCCTTTCATTTTTAAGAAATTCATCTCCTTCTTGTGGGAAAGGCAAATGAAGAAGTCGACAGTAAAAAGTATTATTCAGTCTGGGTTTGTATTCGAGTTAAATTGAATTGGGTTACATCAATGACAACTAATATATAAACGCTTTCCTCGTCATTTATCAGTCTGTTTTTTACCACTGGATATTACGAAGGTACAATAGATCTCATTTCCGTCTATAACATGGCCAAGAGGGAGCTGGCGGATTTAAGCAAGACACTTTGGTGTTAAATCTTGATTGTAGCATTTACCCAAGCCTCCTCATTGAGACGTGATATAACACAAGACCGAGTTTTATATGCGAAAAAAGTGTACAAAATATCCTCAGGTCCCGACAGAAGTGGTGCAGCCTTGGGCAGCTGTTACCCAGAACCATGCACCTCACAATATTTATATTCCGAAGCTGCGCCTCTGTTCGCAGACAGAGACAACATCTGAGACGCAACTGAGAGTTGATATGAAAATCACAGCAACGAACCGAGCTTTGTTTAGTATCATTCATAAACACGACGCAGTATTTTAAAATAAACTCATTATAGGCATAGGAACAGCACTGCATTTTGACTGTCGGTTTCTAACATCAAAGCTGTTTTCAGATAGAGATCTTCACCTATATATATATATATATATATATGCGTAAGTATGTGCTGATGGGCGTGCGTACGTGCCTTTTTGTGTCTGTCCATGTTCAATGATATAAATTTATGTAAGTAAAGGAACGACCCAAGAGTTGCTCAGCACTGGTATGTTACGGTTAAATAGTTCGGGGATCATCTTCTACTCTGCTCAAATGAACACTGATATTTGTATTAATATGCCTAATTACATGTCTGTAGAATTTTGATAGTCTTTCATATTTTCTATCCCTCCCACGCTGTATTGATATTAGTGCATACATTGCTTATATGTAGACACACTGTATCACGGATATTGAGCATATTTCGCCTAGAAATATAGCATATATAGTAAAGTGTATTATATATATATATATATATATATATATATATATATATATATATATATATATATATATATATATGTGTGTGTGTGTGTGTGTGTGTGTATGTGTATGTGTGTGTTTATGTGTGTCTGTATGTGTGATCCTGTGTGTGTCAGCAGACATTGAGGTGTTGACATAAATATCCACATTTATATTTACATAGTCTCTATAGTTGATGAGCAATTCGACCAATAAATATAGCTTACATTAAAACTATACACACACACACACACATATATATATATATATATATATATATATATATATATATATATATATATATATATATATATATGGAGAAAGACAGACAGACAGATAGAAAAACAAAAAGGCAGAGGGACAGAATAAAAGAGTGTTTGTGAAGTTAAATATAAATAATATATTCAAACACACACACACACACACACACATATATATATATATATATATATATATATATATATATACATACACATACTTGCATTTATAGGTGTGTGTGAGTGTGCAGATATATGAATATCTGCATGTATATATATGGTTGAGTGTGCGCGGAGATATATAAATGTGGGCTTGTTCAATGATAAGATCTCTTTACAAACAACTTTATTCCGATTACATAATATATCTCCTATTATATATAAAGAGATAGAGGTCGATTGATAATGGTATATATATATATATATATATATATATATATATATATATATATATATATATATATATATATATATATATATATATGAAGAGAAGGCCCGGGTAGGGGCGATTGCTAATTTATCAGTTATCATGATTTTTGAAAGTTTTAATTGTGAGAAATTGGAACTGTTTTCATTCTTTTAAAAATGTTATTTTTAACAAGGTTAATTATGTTCGCATCTCACTCTAGCTGGAGGCACGAAACTATTTTTAAAAATCTGCACTCATATAAAAATGGTGTCGGCATATCAAGTTGCTTTTCTAATCTTGTCTTTCCTTGTTTACTGCCTGAACACATTTGCTCGATTGAAACATTGATTTTTGTTCGATCAGTGGTGAGGGGTATCTAATTTATTCAATCTGAAATTCTACTGTCTATTTATAAAATCCAGATTATATATCATAGATATAATATCAGCATCATCTTTCAGGTGAGGATATTCTATGAAATTTCCTTAATGTTAACGCAACTCTTTACTAGGATTGTTATAATGTAAAAAAGTAAATGTTGTCTTATTGGGCCTTTGAAGTCGCGTAGCAGCCTGTTGGTGACTATAGAGAATTATTGCTTAGACACAGACAAAACGGATAGCAAGTCACCATATAGCCCACACATCTACTCATTTCTGTACTGTGAATATATATATATATATATATATATATATGCAAATGAGAGAAAGTACAGATGGAGTAAATCTCCCCTGTTCGTAGCATTTACTTTAAAAAATTACTTTTAAATATCTATACAAGAAACTGGTGTTAGTAAGAAAAAAATATCGTTTAACTAGACGAAATTAATGGGAGACTTGGATGAATTTAAAAAAAAAAACAATCATTCTACCAACTACACAGGCAACTACACACACATTCACACACGACGACAATTTCGAGAGAACATACACGTAAAAAGAGTAGTGTCCCACATCCACTAGAGAAGTGAAATTTCTGGTCACCTATCGGGGGAGAGAAGAGGAAATTAAACTAAGGAATGTTGGGGAGAAATAAGAGCGCACAATGGGCTTACATCCTCTAGGTAAGTAAAATAAACAAGAAAAAACGCAAAAAAAAAAAAACAAGCCTAAACTACTCTATTTTGGGAGGGAATGCCAATGTTTAATACAGGGCACCCAATATTTTGATGCCGAACAGGCATCAAAATGCTACTTTAAAGTCAGTTCCTTTCCCTCGATAGATACACGCAATGCTCATCAACCTTTTTCAAAATTCCGATGGAAGAAGATCTCACTTTTACGTCCTAATATTGACTTTAAGCAGATGATTAAAGCACAAGATCACTTAGAAAAAAGGTAAACTTCTCGTTCATATCACGACTCGCATTGGACACCTCGTGTTGGTGTAATGGTCAGTAAGCTTGTCTTGCTAGAACAATTACTACTGAGTATTGAGTTCGATTCTCACTGGGTGCTCCATACATACGGCCTTGTGCCACATCTGAGCTACGCTAGAAAAATTACTATCACGACTCGCATAACATATAGTAAGCACACGAAGACATAGTGCTCAGCGTATGTCATCGAAGTTAGCACATTACAAACAGAACTTGCTTCAAAGACGGTTTTGTCTACATCCCCAGACGAGATTCTGTGAATAGGCATAGCCTCGTCTTGGCTTCTCTCTGCAGGCAGAAAGTTCGTCAAGTCACTTGCGAGCCTGGCAGTGAACTGCCTGACATCGAGATGTTTAACGGTCGCCCCACTGAGGACTAGATGCGACACGAATTCAAGTTTACCGTGGGGAACCCGGGCGTTTCCACTCGGGCCAATGTTGAAAATTTACCCACAACCGGCCAAACAGTGATCCAGTACATAACTGTTTTTCTTTTTTTCTGCCGAGTCTTTATCGGAAGACAGAGACGACTGAGTCATCATCCGCCTGAAGACGCAGGTCTTATCACCCTCTACCCAAAGACGGAGGGTTTGTCTTGTTTTGTCGCGAACCTGGGACAGACTGCGATATACATTTACTGACTCACATTGAGTTCTTTATTTAAGGCGTCTTACTTAGTTCATGTGTGTTACCAGGGATGTGTTATCTACTTGACAACAATATTCAACATATTTTAAATGGATTCGTAATGAATGCTGAGAAAATAGACAAAACTATCTTTCAAGATCATCCAAACTTCATATGGATATAGAGACTATCGAAAGGTAAATGAAAAAAAAAAACAATTCGACTATGTAATTATCGTTAAGAGCTTCAGGAATGCTATTTTAGACTGAAAAGCATACCCATCTACCGGCGGCAGTTGCGACCACCATCCAATGTTATGGAAACTTCAATTGAATCTACAGAAATTAAAGAGACATCCCATAAATTATAAGAGGACGGAATTGTGAATGAACCGAACAAGTAGGGGAAGAATATAGACAATGTTAAAAGCTGATACACTGGACAAAATTCAGAATGAACATTCCAAGTGGAACACATAAAAGAGAAGCTTTAGTTACATGTCTCGCTCTCAAACTTTCACTGTCGAAACTGTTAAATGTAGCCGTCTCTTCACCAATATCTTCAGGTCTCGCACCTCTCGCCTGTGGAACTCCCTCCCCTTTTCCTGTTTCCCTGATAGCTATAATCTCCAACTATTCAAATGTAATGTCAATCGACATCTCCAGTTGCCTTGATCTATCCCTATCCTTCTCTTCATCCTTTACTCAATCACTCGTCTTTGCTCTCGCTCCAACTTTCTGTAACCCCTTGCGTGCTAATGGCTTCCCACCTTGCTTGGGGTGAAACGCTTAAAAATAAACTGTAAACGAGATCGTTCCAAAGACAACCAGATAATAACAAAAGGGATTTCTGATAGATAACTTTCACGAAATGGTGAAAAGGAGACAAAAACAATGCCAAGTTACGGCACATTATATAGAACTCTACACAATAGACTACGTGTACGAGAGAGGAATGAATCAGCGAAAAATATACAGAAAGAGAAAGAATGAATATCGCATATGAATCAGATATGTTTAAAAAATTAACAGAAGTAAGGGAACAAAAGACATGCTCATGAATATATATGCAAGAACGGGACACTGACTTCAGAGAAACAAAAATATGGAAAGTATGCATCCCGAAAACTTTTTCCCGTCAAAAGAGGACAACCAGAAATCCTTTGAAATATCGAAGGAGCAGAAATACTAAAATCACCACTGTTCGCTATTGAACAGAAACAAAGCAGTAGGAAGATATGGAATTGTAAAACAAAGATGCTGGCAGACTTAGATGTTTTCGGCATTCCTGCATATATTAAATGAACTATACTAAGTAGATCCATTTTATAGCACTGCCTAAGAAACCGGATGTAAACGAATGTGAACTCAATCGAGCAATCATTCTAATGAGCCAAATAACGACCATCTAATCCGGAATATGATGAATTGGGCTCACCAATCTCGACCTGAAATAGAGCAAGAGAATTAAAAACTCTGCAAGGAGGAATGCGATATTTATGGTAAGGATTATACTAGAAAGAGCAATACAAATACAGAAATATATTTATCTGTATTTTATTGATTGGGCAAAAAACGTTCAATATATTAAGTAAAAAGAACTGTTGGAGATGCCAGATAGTTCTCATAATTCAGAAGGAGATTTGAATAATCTAAAACTTATAACGACAGCAAACGGATAGAGAATTAATTCACTAGATAGATAAAAGTAGAAATGGGTATAACACAATGATGTTTCTTCTTACTTGGACCTATATGGGGAGGTAGTTCTGCGAGAATTCAAAATCCTACCAGGCTTCCTTTTTAGCGGTCAACGTCTTAAAAATGACAAATGATGCAATGTTGGTAGCAGACAAAGAAAGGAATCTACAAGAACAGCTACAGAATATAGTGAATAAAAGCGAGAATTAAGGACCGAACTTCAATTGCAAGAATAAAGTATTTATGGTGGTTCTCAAAAGAACAACCTAATACGCAAATTACAAATTGAAGACACGAAAATCAAACAAATATTTAAACAGCTGCAATGTGTTTTAGGGAGGCATTCTGTCGCATGACATAGCTGGTCAATGTAGGTGGTTTGACATTGATACTCGATCGTTATGGCTGTATGTCCGACCTAACGTGACCGAAGTATTTTAACACTGGAAAAAAACTTGCGACCGAAATTATTAAGGAACAAATAAATTTTGTAAGAAACAAAAAAAAAAAAATGATTACTTAACTGTTATGTAATATCGGTCCTTCTATAAGGCAGTTGATTTCGGACAATCTCATCACAGAGATTTGAGATCCTTATGGGGTCGCAATCGCTGAATGTTAGCGTCAAATTGAAGGATTATTGTAGTGAGTATTTATTTCGCTACTGAAATCGACGTATGAAACAGC
>OZ010582.1:29176990-29211990 GCA_963932145.1 Acanthosepion lycidas
TCTCGTTAAACTTTTAAATAAGAAATCCCATGCTGATTCTTGCTTTCCAGCTTACGGGAAATCCTCATCTATAGCTTCAGTTTTTAGGAAGTCAGGCGAACCATCTGGTCCTGCCAACTATTGTTCTATTAGCCTTCTAACTGTTTTTGGTAAAGTCCTAGAGACTCTAATTACCTCGGAATCGATTATGCGCATCACATCGGAGAGCCTTCTTTCAGAAAAAAACTGTATGGCTTTCGTTTCATTTGGTCAACAGCTGATTATTGCTAAAAGATAAGAATGGTGAAGTTAAGGCTGTTTGCTCGAAGGTATTTGGCAGGGCTTGGCATACTGGTTTTTTTCAAAAGCTGAAAATTTATGGTATATCTAGGCGAAGTTTAGATCTTATTCAGTTTTGAATAAATGCCGATGTTTCAAAGGCCGCTATCCTTGGCCTTCTTTTGCTTCTAATTTTCATAAATGACATTCCTGATTCTCAACTTACTATCTATGCTGATGGTACAACTATTTATTCCTGTCTTAATTGATCACTTCGATAAGATCAGATTTTATTTTTCAAAGATCTACAATATTTTGTTAAACGATGTAAGCAGGGACTTTAACGCCTTAAAAACGAAAGTGCTCTCTTTTAATAATTTGAGAAAATCCATTTTACTTCCATCAGCATGGCTGATGCTAACCTCCAGGGTAGTGACTCATTTCGTCTTATCAGATCTAAGTTTTCAGGTGAAATGAAGTGGAAAGATTACATTGAATCAATTGATAGGTTTGTAGCTATGAAAGTTAGTTCAAAATACCGTGCTAGACATTTTTTCTCGCCAGAATCTATCTTATATATTCATAAGTCTATCATTAGTCCCTTACTTTGTATACTGCTGCCACATCTGCTCTGGTGCTCATACCATATATATATATATATATATATATATATATATATATATATATATATATATATATATATATATATATATCTTAATAAAAGGGTTTGCAATTTCAGCCAACTGTTTTTACCCGCTGTAACATACATATTCTATGCCTTTTCTATAAGTAATTTCATGGTAATTGCCCCGAAGAACTTCCCGCTATTGTACCTAGAGTTTCCGAATTTAATCGCAGTAGTGATTGGCGGAGAGGTCTAAGCATTTTACTGTTGAAATGGCTAGATGTAACCGTATGTTCCATACAAACTGTATCTTCTATGGCACTTCTACCATGGGGAAATATTCACAATCACTTACGGCTTCTTTCTTCTCAGTCAAATTTGATCATCAGGAATTGAAATGATACATCAACTGTTATCTTATAACTTTTCTTTTATATTATTGTTCTTTTCTTGTCCTCACTCATTAGATTTCTCATATATTCACTAACCGCATACCTCCGAGTATCTTTATTTTCTATTTTATATATATATATATATATATATATATATATATGTGTGTGTGTGTGTGTGTGTGTGTGTCTGTGTGTCTGTGTCTGTGTCTGTGTGCGTGTGTATGGTAATTTGAGATTATTTTGTAGGAGATTATCAGTCAATGTGGCATGAACTAAATATTTCAAAAATAGAGTTGTCTCAGCTGCCATCCCGAAAATTTGCACATCGGATCAGTTCTTTTAAATCACATATGTGGTGCAGTTCAATTTATATTACAATGAATCATTCATACAAAAAGTAGATTACTAAAGTTAATGATATAAATTGGCGAAATAATTTCGCAAATAAAATTTTAAAGTTACATTAACCTACTCGATGAATATTATGATCCGAGTTTTTAATAAGTGCAATATCGATTTATATTTTTCGTCTCTAATGCTACCTAGATTTTATTAAAAACAAAATATTTTCCATGCCTGAGGATGACTGAGTGTACAGTTGAAAGTACTTTCAGATTTGAAAAAACACATTATACAGCTTGTAGTTATTAAAAACAAGGATCGTCATCGAGTGTTTCGTAGGTTAATTTTGTTTGAGAAGAATTTTCGCCATTATATATCATTAACTTTAGTAACCGAATTTATGTATGAATGATTCATTGTAATATAAATTGAATTGCACAACATATTTGATTTTAAAACAACTGATTCGGCGTGCTGATAAAGTCCTAAGAAAAAAAAAAACTCAAATTACCATATTACTAAAATCGCACACTCCGAAATTTTAATTTATATATATATATATATATATATATATATATATATATATATATATATATATATATAATTAGACTCGTTTCGAAAACTTTCCCGAACTTTCCCTGACGATCCGTTTAGGTGAAACCTAGGTAGGTTTGTCTGGCTCACTAGGTGTATCTATATATATATATATATATATATATATATATATATATATATATATATATATATATATTAAAAAACATTCTTTCGCTTATTTTTTTTAAATAATTATAATTTGAGTTCTACTTCTGTATGGAGCACTGTTTTTTAAAAATAAAAACAAAAATACTAAAGCACTCCGGATAATTTACCTAACGTGTTCTTTCCTATTTTTCTACATACCTGCACACACACACACACACACACACACACACACACACACACACACGTATATATATATATATACATTTTGAACAATAAAAAAATATTAAAAAATTAAAATCTTCAGACACACTGGGTTGTAGATTAACATTCTTTTGTTTTTTTATTATAATTATATTTAAATTTCTCGACTAGTTTCGGCCAAAATGGCCATCATCAGGAGAAGAAATATTTCTGCTTGCTGTTAGCAGTAAACTATAGAAATGAATGTCTTGATGGAGAAAATGAACTTTTGTCTGTAGTTTTCAATTGTTGTTTTTTTTTTTCTTTTTAGCATGAATCTTTTAACATTCCTTGTATTGGTGAAACAGTCTCTTTTAAGTTGATTGATATAAGAGCTGGATGGATCTATCCTTCTCTGAATTCCCTTGATCAGTTTGACAGTTTTATTTGTCCTGGAGAGGGGATGTGTCTCTGTTAAGTGTTTGTGTGTGTGTTATATTGTTATTAGGGAGTGAGTGAGTATGACATGTGTAAGCGTGTGTATTGCTGTGGGAGCGTGTTATCATTTGGCTCATTAGGGAGTGAGTGATTATGATGTAAGTGTGTATATTCGTGTGGGTTTGAGGCCTCGACACCTCCGTAAGCATGTCTGTCTTGTGTGGGTGAGAAATGTGGGTAGGATTTGATTTGTTGAGTTATATATTAGTACTATCTATATTGTTAAATTTATGGTTTAGCCCGGCTGGGTATTGTGTATTTAGACGTTGTATCCACTTATTTTCATGGAACTCTAAAATCTTTCTAATGTTATCTACTCTGAACTTTTCTATTATAGTGAATTTGGCATGGATTTTGAAATCGTGTTTTTCCCGACGGAAATGTAGTTCTACAGGTAATAATTTTTCATGCGGAGTCGACTCAATTCGATTGCGATAATTATTAATTCTGTAGTTAAAGGGCCATTCAGATTTTTCTACATATTGTTTCTGGCATAGTGTGCAATCTAGGAGGTAGATTATGTTATGACTTCTACAGTTACAGTCGTGGTAGATTTTGAAAGTAGTAGTAGTGACTGAGCTATATATATATATATATATATATATATATATATATATGTGTGTGTGTGTGTGTGTGTTTGTGTGTGTGTGTGTGAAGAATATATAGAAAATAGGAAAGGACGCGTTAGGTAAATAAACCAAAATTCTTTAGTATTTTTGTTATTATTTTGAAGAAATAGTGTTCGATACAAAAGTAGAGCATAAATAAAATTATTTATTTAAAAATATGATTCCAACAAGCTTGGGCGTGTTGGAATCATATTTTTAAATAAATAATTATATATATATATATATATATATATATATATATATATATATATATATATATATATATAGGGGACGCTCTAGTCTTTATTCGACGTAAGAGGATCGATGAACTGGCAGGCAGGCTATCTGCACATCTGATTTGATTATAGTGGTGAAGGTTTTGTACAGAACCAAGCACACTTTTAAAAGAGTCGAACACAGAGACTTGGGGCTCCGTATACGATGATGTCCCCAAACAGCCCTCCGCAGGTTCTGAATTCCGAGTTGTCCTTCTCTTAGACGGGTTGCTATGAAAACCAGTCGGTTCAGCTATTTCCACATAGCTGGTGGAAAAAAAAAGGATTTATATCCAATATTAGTACGCAAGGGAATGCCGGGTATTCGACTGGATTTCGAAATCGGCAATCCGAGCCACTATACTTTACTCCACCGTTCCCCTCTCTCTTTCTCTCTTTCTCTCTCTCTATATATATATAGATAGATATACATCGATTATATATATATGTATATAAATCTATTATATAAATATATATAACTATTATATATATATATATATATATATATATATATATATATATAAATCGATTATATATATATATATATATATAATAAATTTCTTTAAAGCTAATCTTATTGCTTCAATAAACTCAGTGTTTGTTATATGTTGCATAATATTCTGTTTATCCAAAGAGGATATATTTTTCTTACGATACCACACCTATTTTCTAGGTGGTTGCTTATATTATTTTTATAATACTAGTAATAATATAATAATGCGATAAGTTCCCACAAACAACATAATAATAATATTTAAACTAGACGTATTTCATTTTTTTATATTTCTAAGTATACTTCTATTTAATACGAGAAACCGACTTTAAAATAGGTTTTATACCGTGTGAAACGGATATCCTCTCGGGACACATTGTCTTATAGAGAATCCTGAAACTTAAATCAGATACATATAAACAACAACTTTCAAAAGCATGTTGTTGATGACCAAATAAGTTTATCTATAAATAAATTCTCTTTACGAACTCTTCCTTAAAGAACTCAATAATGTAACCCAGAGACTAGTTGACAATGGCTTTCCTAACCTCCTTATATATCACCAATTTAGACTATTTCTCCCCAAAGTAAATAACAGCGATAATGAACAGACAGTCAAAAATAACATATTTTCTACAATAAAACAAATGCTCATCAACTACAAACAAGCTGAATCTTCACTTAGAAATATCGTAAAGAAATACACTACCCCAAATTATTTGAACAAAAGAAAAATCAAATTCTCAAATACAAAAATTTAAAACAGCTAACCTTATCCTCCAAAATGACAATACACCAGCAAAATCAAAATTACAACGAACGAACATTATCTGAGTTCAAATGTCCTATCACCTATCTGACCACAGCTCTATGAGAACCCATTTATATTCACACAAAGAATTACCAGCCTCGATCCAAAACATACTAGTAGAAAATACAAACATATTACCCTCATCCCCCTGTAAAAACGATTAAAAATAATGGAAGCCTTAATAATAAAAGAGAAATAATAATAGTAACTACGAACAAGGCCACAGTGTGCCGTGTTCGGAAACTAAAACGTTCCTATAACTCTAAAAACTTACACACAAGCCATACACCGAGTTAAAAGCAAAAATAAATCATCCTTTATAATGGGTACATGTACAGACGAAAGATCTCGGAATTATAGAACATTTGAACAGTTTCTACACACTCTGTGGCCCAAAAAACACGTGTTCGAACATAAGAAAAATAAATAAAAAAGCTTAATCGTAGTACTTAACTTGTCTGTCATTTTTAATGAAACATATATACAGGGGTCGGACAAAATAATTAGAACAGTTGCAAAATGCATTTCTATATTTCAAAGAGCTATAAAGAACTTTAACTAAAACTTCGTAATTGCAGGTTTTATCTATTGTAAATACATTTATTTATCTAATTTACTGTCTTATTTATTTTGAGAATTTAGTAAAATTTAAGCTAAATGCATGACCTCTCCGAGTTTGAAAAAGTGCAAATTGTTGGAGCTCACTTGGCAGGAGCCTCGATCACTAAGGTTGCTGAACTGTTTGGTTTTTCAAGAGCTACCATATCAAGAACACTAACGCAATTCGAAAAACAGGGTAAAATCTCTAGCAACCGTAGCAATTCAGGCCGGACTTGCAAACTTACTGACAGGGACTGACATGCATTGAAACACAATGTGGCAAAAAATCATCGGACAAATCCGGCCAAAGTGACTGCTGAGTTGAATAACCATCTGAATAATTCAGTTTCTACTAAAACTTTTCACCGTGAGCTCCATAAGCTGCATATCATTGAAGAGCCGCTATGAGGAAACCTCTTCTCTCAACTTATAACATTCAAAATAGGTTGAAGTGGTGCAGAGATCACAATGCCTGGTCTGCAGACGAATGGAAGCAAGTCATATTCTCAAACAAGTCCAGTTTTTCACTTTTCTCAACTTCAGGACGAGTTTATATGTGGAGGCAGCGCAAATAAGTTTACAACTCTGCATTCTTCCAACAGTGAAGCATGGAGGTGGATCAGTGATAGTTTGGGCCGCCATATCATGGAAATGTCTCAGTCCAATAGTTGTCCTGCATGGTAGAATCAACAGCAAAGATTACCTGAACATGTTGGGAGCTCATGTTCATCCAATGACCCAAACTTTTTTTCCCTGATGCTGACTGCATCTTCCAAGACGATACTGCTCCAATACATACCGCTCGAGTGGTTAAGAATTGGTATGAAAAGCATGAAAGTTTTCTAGAACATATGGAGTGGCCTGCCCAATCTCAAAATATCAATATTATTGAACATTTGTGGTGCCTTTTGGAGCAACAAGTTAGGAGCCGCTTTTCTCCACCGTCCTGTAAAGAGCTGGAGAAGGTTTTAATGAAAGAATGACTGAAAATTCCTCCGAAGCTCTATTATTCCATTATTAGACGTATTAAAGCTGTCTGTGAGGCTAAAGGACAAACTCCATATTAAATAAATTTTCTTTGAATTTAATAAGTGTTCCAATTATTTTGTCCAACATATATATATATATATATATATATATATATATGTGTGTGTGTGTGTGTGTTAAAATTGTATATATATATATATATATATATATATATATATATATATATATATATATATATATATATATATATATATATATATATATGTCTCCACAATGGTAGACTGTCCAACCGATTCTGCTGTGTAAACCATAGTTGGGGCAGGGCCCCCAAATCTGTGCGTGCTTTCAAGAGTATTATTGGTCTTCAAATGAACGCAAAAGATTCAGCCCGATTTTGAAATCGGATTACCGATTGTATTAGGTTGGCGCAAAAATAATGTTGTTTTTTTACGTATTTTTAAAGTCAAAAAACGACATTATTTATGCACCAAACTAATACTTTTAGCACCGATGCCTGTTAAACTACAGTGGCAGCCTTATACAATTCTTTAAAACTACTTGGTCAAAATAAAAATTCTAAGTTCAATTTATATTATTATTCTCTTGAACATATATCATTTTCAATGTCGCGATTGACAGGACGCGATTCACTATTTTTTTGCTGCTACTATTAGGTTGGTGAAAAAATAATGACGTAATAATGTCGTTTTTTGACGTCAAAATACGTAAAAAAAACGACATTATTACGTCATTATTTTTGCACCAACCTAATACCTCAGTATACAATTATACATCACTAGTTTACCAATTTGTTTATTCACTAATGTCTTCTACGTCACCCTCCAGGATATACCGATTTTGAAACATTTTGGCAAGATATTTAGGCGAGATTGCAGAACAGAAAGCAAATTCAGGACTTTCTCAGTAAGAAAGGAAAAGAGTGTATACCTCACCAACCTAATTTAAAATTAGTATACAAATTTCAATTTCTGTAATCTTAATTTTATGTAAAACAAATAAAAACTTTTCTATTCTTAATGTAAACTATGATCATTACTTAATTGTCATTTAAATCTTTAATCTAGATGGTGATATAAGTGTCTCTAAACTACTCCATTATTATGCATAATATGCATTTTTTACGTGTTACACGGAGAAACAGCATATGTATTATTTACATTATTTACGATCGAATAATACTACTCGATATTCCTATTTATCTCGAATGCCGACATATTGGGATTCAAATCTCAAAGATGAAGATATGAGTTCGAATTTAAATAACGATAACTCTTCATCCCAAATAATTCAGACAGAAATTCGATAGATTGTTTCTGTCCAACTAAGACAAAAGCTTTATACGCTGAATCATTTACAGAGATAGTCACATAAATATACGAGAATACATTTCATCACTTCACCTAAACATGATTAAAATACAAAGACTTAAAGAAAACGAAAGAATCAGGAATTCCAATAAAAGAACTGGTTTCAAGGAGGCAGAAGATGACAATTCTCATTGCATTTAAATTTATGCACACCATAGTTGAACGGAGAGCGAGAAGTCGGGAAAGAGTACCACAAGGTAACTTCGACGTGGTGTAATGGTTATCAAGCTTGTCTAGCTACATCAATTATGACAGAGTAATGCATTAGATCCTCACTAGGTACTACGCTTAGAGAATCAACATATTTAAATTGGCCTTGTGCAGCATCTTGCCTTGTAAGGAGGTTGTTAAATAGAGAGTACCTCAAGCGAGAATTGGATGAGAAGAACTTACAGTTACAACTAGGAATTTCAACAGTCAATTTATGAGACTAGCTGAACAACTGCTTAATTGTCTTCTTATATATATATATATATATATATATATATATATATATATGCTCTGTGAGTTGAGGAAGTCGGCAATGATAGCTCACCACAATTTCCTGTCTTGTACATCTCTAAATACTTTTTTTTTTAGCTCTCGTAAACCTTGTTCAGCCATCTATTAAGTCAGGCTTGCTAGGTAGGTCATACGTAGTTTTTTCTCTATCCCTCTTACCTTCAGTCAGCCCTGTTAGTATCAAATATTCCAATTGTATTTTATCTTTCCTTATTATATACCCAAGAAATGTCAACGGTCCTTCCAGATGTTAATTATAAGTGTATATTTTGTTTCTATTTTTCTCTAAATTTTCGTTGTTTTCAGTCCATATTATTCTCAACATTCTTCTGTCGAACCACATTTCTGTTGCTTCAATTCTCATAGCCATCTTTGATGAGAATTCCCACCATTTACCGCCATACAGAAGGAGTGATATTGCGTAAAGTATAAGTACTCTTTTCTTTCTGACGAATGTTTCCTGTTAGTTTGCTTAGCTTTCTTATTTCTCTGTTGCATTTTCTGTCTTGCATTACAAATTTCCCAGATATTGTGTTACATTTATTTGATTTTGGTATCGTCAATTTGTAATTTGCATCTTGAGGAGTTCCATCTCTTAACAACCATGCCTTCTGTAAATATATATTTAGTGTTTTCGTCTCGCTTCACTTCCCTACCTTCTGTAGGAATTATTGCAGTTTCCTTTTTATGTCTGCTATCAACATTGTGTCGTCTGCATATCTTATGTTGTTAAGATTATGACTGCCAAAAATTAGTACTAGCAGGATTTTTATTTCTGTTAGAATTGTAGAGTACGACGGGGTTACCAATTGTAGAGGTACTGTAAGAATTGTTGGTTAGGGTCACCGTGAATATAATCAAGAAGGAAACCTGTGTTCTTGTAAAACAACACCCCACATGAATCATGTACAACAAACACAAGAGAAAAATAATCAAGCTCAGTGAACATTAATAAAATATTGTATTAACAATGGTATACAAATTTCAACAATAAGTATAGAGAAAGTTGCTTCCCTTTTTTCCGTAAAAAAAAGGGTAAGTTTAGTTAATTAATGTTGAGAACAATATTGAATGTTATTTAACTAAAAAGTTCAATTGATGTCTTAGCTAAATTAAGAACAATTCCACAGTGTGTTACCAGTGTGGAAAGATGTAATGTTCATGAGTGATATCAATAGGAATTAGTATGATTACTCGAATGAGGAATAATTAAGAGTTAAAATGTCACAAGAATATGCGTCGGGCCGTATTCTCCAAGAATTGAACTGCTAGTGTCTGTAGGCTAACAGCGAGAGGGTTTATATATCTACTCATAGGCTCCAGTGAGCTTGGCGATAAAAAATATAGATAGATACTAAAATACGCGATTGGTCAGGAAATGGGCCAATCCGTGACTTTAGAGAAAAATTCAAATTACGTGCGATGGTAAAATTGTCATATAATAAGTATCATGTATTTATGAACCAATGGCATTAAAGAAAGTGGAGGTGTGGCACATGTATGTGATCACCACAGAATCACCTCACTGTATAGATTAAATAATTCCAGTGAAAATTGCACTGTGGCACCATTTAGGGTTGCTAGAAAGAAAGAAGAAAAAGAAAAGGCGGGAATTAAATTTCGGTGATAAGAAGCCATCACGAACAGGGCACTAAGCGATGTTATTGGTAAAAAAAATTGGTAAAATTTATTTTTTCATTGTCGAGAAAGTAAGATACTGGATTTAATCTAATTTATGTTACGGGGCGGAGAATAAGATATAGCCAATCTGCCCATGGCCATGGTGAAAATTCCAGGCTGTCAAATGGCCTGCGAGACAGAATTCTAAAGAGATAAAAATTAATTAAACACGCACTGACTGAAAAAACAAAATGCCCGCGCGACCTCCCGCAGGGTGCTGGGAGATAAAAATTAATTAGGTCAAGCTTGACCGAAACCAAAATGTCCGTGGAACCACCTCCATGCCATTTGGGAAAAACACCTGTTTATTTTCAGGGCTGGCTATGATAGCGAAATTATTTTATCAGAACAGTTAATTAGCAACAGAATGCAAATACGTCCAATTGACCACCCACTTGTTTGGCGAAGTCCCAAGTGATATTTGACTAAGATAAGAGTCTAAGGTTTGTTGTCGGGCAGAAGGAAAGAAAGAGAAAGATAAGAAAAAGGAAAAAAAGAAAAAGGAAGATAATTCTTTTTTTTCTTTGAGCAAGATTTTTTAAACCGAGGCTAGTCTGGTCACACCCACGTCGCTGAGTGCCCATTGGCTGTATGGCAGCATGAGCGTTAGGCGGAGGTAATCATGTGAAGAAGGAGGGGAGGTCTGTTGCGCCCCCCTGAAGGGATAGGTGTGAGATGCCACTGTGAGAGAGAGGGGAAACCTGTTGACACCATCTGAGGGTATGGTGAGATACAAATATGAGAACAGAAGAAGGTGGGAAGACGAAAAACTTCCAAAAATGGAAAATAATAAATTTTCCTGACCGAAAACAAAGAAGTGGATTGTGGGTTTAGAATTATCAAGGAATCTCAGACCGCGACAAGCCCACCCCGGTTTTGGTCGGGGTCCATATAAGCAGAGTCGCCGCTAGTGAAAAGCAGTACCAGTTCGAGTTCCAGTTGAGAGGCAGTTGAGTGAAGTTCGCAATTGGAGTTGCATCCGCCTCGCAGATAGCTGACTTGAAAGATTCCAGGAATCACGACCTCAACTTCTAGCCAAGAACAATTTATTTTTCAAGAACGATTTAGACTCATACCACCAAATAAGTTTTACGAATATCGTCTGAAGATACACCAAGAACCAGTTTCTTAAAGAACAAACAACTTAAGATGTTAAGACTCGCCTAACAAACACAAAGTGTCACGAATCCATATAGCGGGTTTAGGAGAAAGACGCAGTCCTGTATTCAGCAACCAGATATAAAATATTGTTATCCTTTTTTTAACACATTTGAACTTTTCGAGTTATTATTTTATTTTATTTTACATATACTTGTGCGATGTTACCCTTCATCAAACTCGGCTTGCATTACGGCCCGGTGACTGATTTATTTCGTCTGCCTAAGATCAAAACACAACGTGGGTAGGTTAGACTGGAAATCAAAACAGTTACTTCGGTAACTAGACGTTGGAGGCGAGCTGTGAACGACAAGGCTGATACCGAATCTAACCAGATTCTCATCCGAATCACCAAAAGGTTAGAACGTCACATTTGGTGCCGCGACCAATACCAAGCCAGTTGGTCGTCATAGGACAGGAGAGCACGACGGAAGCAGCCAGGCAGATGTCACATTTGGACCAGCGACACCGGGGGACGTCACAGCACCTCTTTTTATTTTATTATACTTCGTGAAATCTTTTTTCTATCCATATGCACGATATTTGCTGCAAATAAATCTTCTGAATTATCTGAATATGCTTTCCAAATATGTATCACCCGTAAATAGCAATTCCAACATTTCTTAGTGACGTATTTTATCAAACGATTTTACATAATTTAAAAAGCACAGGTAAACATATTTCTGTATCTGTATTGCTCTTTCTGGTATAAATCTCAGTATAAATATCGCATTTCTTGTTCCAGTGTCTTTAACTAACAGGAGCTGTTATTGTCTTATTTCTCGTGTAATTAAAATTCGGCTGAGAGGTTTTATTACTTGGCTCATTAGTCTTATTTTCCGATTGGCTTCCAATTTATGCACTATTGTTGTATATTTCTTCTATTTCATCGGTAATTTGTCAATGACGAAATTATCTAAAGCTGCAATCATCTCCAATACAGTTCCGTCTGATCCTAGTGATTCGTTTCTTTTCAAAATGGACATTGCCTATTTCACTACAGATTTTAATATTTCTCGTCCTTCGATATTTCTTTGTATTCCCGGTTGTTCTCTTTCGTCGGGGAAGTCTAGTATATTCATTCTGTATCTAAAATATTTTTCTTTCTCTAAAAGTTGTGCCCGGTACTTGGATCCTTTCGATGAATATGTTTTTCTTCTTTTATATTTTGTACATATATGGGAAATTAATTCTTTCAGTTTCTGCACATTTTTCGTTAGGCCATTTTTCTTTACCCTACCTGCAATTGTTCCTAATTTATTTGTGCAGCGTCTTACATTATGTGCTGCAAATTGGTATTGTTTTTGTATCATGACGAATACTTTATCTGTCATCCATTGTTTTTCTTTGACGATCTCCATTGCTGGTATGACTAAGCCATATACTAAGGTCTCTCACTTTGAGTTTTTATTCTAATCTTCTCTGTTGTATTTGCTTTTAACTCTGTCCATATAGATTTGCTTAACATTCGGATCATTCAAGAGTCTGGCGTATTAAAATTTGGATGCTGGCTTGGATATCTACAATTTCCGTAGATCGCGAAAATTTAATAAAAAAAAATCTAAGAAACACATTCTGCACATTACTAGATGGGAAAAGGTTCAAAGTTATTAGAATAAATGAAATAATGTTCTATCTTTTTTTTAAATGATTCTTTTTGTTCGTAATGTGTTTAATATGTTTATCTCTTAGAATTTGTTTTTATTAAACTACCGAAATATATTTCTTTTTTTAATAACCGTCTATATTATATATTCGTCCTTGGTATGACGATAAACTAAATCCGCCTTCTGGGTAAGACGATAAACTACGTCCAACAGAAAGGCCTTTGATCAGGATGTTTTGAGGAGCGTGGAACTACCTATTAATTGCTGGTGTTCCCAGGCTTACCCTGACTCAGAGTTGTAGTAGCTGTTAGCGTCCCAGCTATAGACAAATAGTTAACACCCAGACTTGTGTAAAAAATAGGTTTTAATACGAAAAATACTTTGTAATAAAAAAATTATTACCAGTAATAATTTTTGAAGGAAAAATTATTAACACTAATACTTTAAAAAATACCAGGAATACATTCTATACAGCTATACATTCTTTGGAAAAATCTTACCAGCTATAGTTTTCTTCAAGGAAAATATTCCCAGAAATAGATTATCGAAGAAAAACATTATCAGCAATAAAAATCTTGTTGGCAGTAAATAACCCGTTGAAGTTGAGATGCCATAAAACAAATCAAACAAACAAACCAAAATATTATATAAACGTTGAATAATAAAAACTACGCATTTTCAAAGTTTTCTTCTCGTAGAGTATTTCCCCATCAAAACCATCGTACTTAGCCTGTCTTGCAATTTAATCCATAGCCAGGAGGAGAACATTTGATTCTATACCTTTCTCAAAATACTGGATTTAAGTAAACGCTACGACATTGTCAAAATACGATAGATAGCATAGTCTCTACTATGCTACACGTACATCCGTACGCTTATGAAATCTTAAATATAATTGTGGTTTTCTATTAATTTATCAACATTTTTCATCTCAAAAGGTAGACAGTGGACATGAATGGGTTAAGGACAGTCGGAGAAGTGTTTATAATATAGATAAATATTAATTTCAGCGTCCAAGAGGTAAGATCAGATCTCTCTTGGAATTTATATTTTCTATTCTGTTCTTTTGGATCTAGATTCGAAGATCGAGTAAGGCCAACTGAAGGAATAGGCATATCTGTAAACTGATTTGAAAGTTACAATTCTTATCACGATAGCAAGATGAGATAATTTTTGTCTTTTTTATGTTCATCTTCAGTAGTTACTTTCACAACAGGTCATTAAAAAATTGTCTTGGGACGAGGATAAAACTTTCGTGATGATGATACTTACTAAATTTAGATAAGTGCAGTAAACGTTCAAAACAGGAGCCATTAGGTGCAGATCGATTATACAATCATCCTAATAGTGTTCAATATGATATTGATAAATATAGATTGCCGCATATTCGACAATATGAGAAATGTAAATATACATATACCAGGTGTAACACCAAAATTGTCAATTTGTTAGATATAGTTTGAATCGGTGTATTTTAGAAATGATTAAATATATCTCAATGGAATTCTCTGAGGTTTTTATAACACTACTGGGCCTTACTTTGAGCAATAGCAATGTATAATTACTCTCTAAGCCTAACAGAATAATCGTGATGAAATCGATTATAAACAAAAAAGATTGATCATCATTAATTAACCATAGCTGAAGATCGAAAACTCATGAAGGATTGAAATAAAGTTCATATATATATTAATGCTCGACAAACGTACATATACGTTTTAGATCAAAATAAAATTCTTTTCGTTTTTCATTCAAAATACTCAAATTTTAGGAATACGTTTTTACAACATCGCCCACGTGACGACGACGTGATCATATTTAAACGGAACGCTGATCTTATAAAAGATTTCAGTTATCTGTTTAGGTTGGTCTTGCGTCCATCGTCTTTTTTATGTATAATTGAATATGATCGAATGTTAATTATGTTTTATGAATATGTCCTGAAGATGGTCTATTAGACCGAAACGTCCGACGTTGACATTATATTAACATTAAAACAGCATAATTGCATATTAGGATTTTTGTTTGTTTTTTCCGTATATTTTTCTTTATATATATATATATATATATATATATATATATATATATATATATATATATATATATATATATATATATATATTATTCCAGGAAAATTTTCCAAATTATTCTAGATGATCATTACCGTCTCTAACCTTCTAGCTTTCTGTCCTGGAGTAACAAGGTGTATCGCACGTTTCAGGCACGACTCTTTGGACTGTCATAACTGAAACTCCTTTCTTACGTGCCAAACATCTTATGAATTGAATTGGATATTTTCAACTGATCTCTTTAACTCTAAATTGAAATAACGCTCGATCTTCTTATTGGGACATCCTGATCAATATTCTCTCATTGGAAACCAAAGTATGAATGTTGGTACCATTACAGAATTATCTTTTTCCTCACACCATTTCTCATTTGGAAAGACACAAAATAATTTTAACTTCTCTATTTTTTGCTGAATAACGCAAAGTTTTGTTCGCTAATTATTACGATAAATGGTGTCAAGATGGCTAAACGTCTTATCTGAAAATCTTTTTTTAAAAAAAGTAACTCAATTAGGTTTTAGATATGAAACATTTTGTGAAATAGATAATTATGCTGTTACACGGACGATGTGAACAAATTTCCTGATACTCCTGGTGTGTGTGTGTGAGTATATATATATATATATATATATATATATATATATATATATAATATGTTATAATAATATTTTTTGTTTAAAAATATGATTCCTTCGCTACATAAGTGCTCTCATGTTTCAAAAACGGGAGTCGAAATCATCCAAATAATTAATAAAATTAAGTTGGATTGAGGTGTTTAGTCACGTTTCATCTTCAAGCGAAATTTTAGGAATAAGCTATCTCTCGGTTTACGTGTATTTTTACAGAATTTGTTATTGTGGGAGTGGCTATACTATTTTCCTTCTTTAAGTGGTCAGGGAGTTAATTCTTATCAGTAGATTCATCATCCTCTGAGAGGTTTTGCTAAGGTTGGGTAGGGTATCTATTTCAAGGCTAATGTTTACGGTCATCCTTTAGTTGGTTCCCAGTGAAGGATATTTTTATGGCGCGCCTACAGTCGTTATGTGTCTGGAGAATTGTCTTTTATTATTGTCTATCTGATTATCTATTTATTTATTTGTTTATTTAAGTGTGTGTTTAATATATAGATCGCTTTGCATTGAATTTCAGTTTGTTTTTTTAGTTTTTTTGACGACGACAAAAAGGGTTTTTCCTATTTAAGGGTTTGGCTGAGCTTTTTAGAATTTTACTTAGCTATGTTTTTTTTTTTTTTTTTTTATGCTAATTATCTAATGCGAAAGTCTGTTGATGTCGGCAAAAAACCGTTAACTCCTGCCTATGGTTTAATAATTTTTCATTATTTAGGAATTTAATGATGTGTAGTTTTTCCTGTAAGCATATGAGGCATGGGTCATCCCAGGTTCTACAGGTTCTTGTTCTATTTACTATTTTCCATTTTACTTTTGGTGTTTTATTCGTTTCCTTTAGATGCCAGAAATGTTGGGATAGAGATGTCTGATTTCTATTTTGAATATTGTTGAAAGAGCTCTTGTGTTGTCTCCATCTAATTTTAAAACTATTCTTTGTTGATCCTATGTATATCCTATCAGTGTTAGGGCTCTCAATGGATGAGATAGTGCATTGGTATACCACGGATTTTGTGAGGCATTTATTTTCCAACGGGCAGTTTTTAGGGTTTCTACAATCGCATAATTTTTCGTTATTTTTATCTAGTTTTAGTTTATGTGTTTTATTACTGTTTTGGTATGCGTGTTTTTCTAGGATTTTCTTATTGTGTCTTTTTATGATTCTTTCTATATTTTCAGTGCAGCTGTAACTCAGTTTCAATGTGTTTTTGTTAAAGATGTTGCTAAGTTTGCTATTAGTGGGAAAGTGCTTTTCAATTAAAGCTAGGAACTTATGGCCTAGTTTGGTGCTGACCATTTGGTTGTACGGTGGGGTATACCAGATGATTTTTCTTTTCCTGTTTCTCTTATTATTGGTACTAACGTTTCTATAGGTTATGTCAAAGTTTTTGTATCCGCTGTTTTTCAGGGCTGTGTTGTAAAAACTACTGTGCTGTTGGAATATTTCTTTATTTGCTGAGTTCATACTTATTCTTTTCTCTATTGATGTGGGTATATGCTTAATTATAGATGGGGGGTGGTTTGACTTAGGATGTACGTACAAGGGATTAGTGTTAGGTTTTCTGTAAGGTAGGTGAACGTTGTTAGTTAAGTCTAGGGTTACGTCTAGGAAGTTTACTTTTTTTAATTTAGTGTTGACTATTGTTTTTAAATTTAGTTTCCCGAATTCATTGTAAATTGCCTTTCTAATTTTCTCTGTTTTAAAGCTTGTGGAGGTCCTCACTACCATATTATTATAATATAAGCTCTACTTCTGTATGGAGCACTGTTTTTTAAAAATAAAAACAAAAATACTAAGGAACCCCGGATTATGCACCCAACGTGTTCTTTTCTATTTTCTGCATACCTGCACAAGGATACATATATATGTATATATATATATATATATATATATATATATATATATATATATATATATATATATGTATATATATATATATATATATATATATATATATATATATATATATATGTATATATATGTGTGTGAGTGAGTGTGTGCGTGTGTGTGTATGCGCGCGCGCCAAAAAACATATGTTTTTAGCCCTTTCTTTTAAATACACATATATGTGAAATATTCATTAATACATTATTTAATTCGGCGCAATATGAAATTTTAAAAATATAGCAACGACTATATCTTCTCATCGTTTTATAAGCGTTCAGAAAAGTAAGATCAAAAAAATAACGATAAACTAATAATCAAAAGAAAAACATGAAAGATAAAGAATTCAATACTTTCATCCAAAGAGACAATCCGGTGTCGGAAGTATGTTTTGGGTCACCAAAGGCAATACAGACATTTTCTTATCTCTGACGTGACGGAACAGATGAAAGTCAACCTGACAATTCAGTGTTCGTGAAGAAAATCTGTAG
The DNA here is from genome assembly GCA_963932145.1 of Acanthosepion lycidas. Taxonomy (NCBI): domain Eukaryota; kingdom Metazoa; phylum Mollusca; class Cephalopoda; order Sepiida; family Sepiidae; genus Acanthosepion; species Acanthosepion lycidas. The sequence goes on from OZ010582.1 coordinate 29,195,167, forward strand.
AGATCTATCTATCGATCTATCTATCTTTTATATCTATCTATCTATCTACCTATCTATCTATCTATCTATCTATATATATATATATATATATATATATATTGAAGAATCTACAACTTATGTAATGGGATGACATTACTGACTTGTAAATAAAATGCGACAATATATATAGAGAATAATAATAATAATAATAATAATAATAATAATAATAATAATAATAATATATTATAATAACATATATATATATATATATTATAATGCAGCACTATATATATATATATATATATATATAGTGTTGCATTATAATATATATATATATATATATATATATATATATATATATATATATATATATATATATATTATTGTATATATAATGTATCATTAGTTACACTGTTGTCTTCATCTAATTATGGTCTTACCATTATGTAGGGGGCGTTTCTGGCAGGTATATGTAGGAGGTATATACAGCTTTTATTGGTAGCATATACATTAATATAACATATTCTATTTATTAATAATTTTCAGAAAAATATATTTAAAAAAATTAATTAGTAAAATACGATATCGATACTGAGTTCAATTAATTAATTTATAATTAAATTTAATTAATTTATAATTAACGCAAAGAAAAAGAGATTTCATGGAAACTTATCAAGAAGGCAGTCCGCTTCGTAGTGTTAGTTCCAGCCGGATGTAACATAAAAGTGTTGAAGTAGTCATTAAGCCTTCTTCCTGTGTCTAATTAGATTCTAGTGTTAGTAGAACTGGGAGGCACGCGACGGTAATGGTTCGAATTCTAGTTGAATCCATTACTTTCATTTACGTGCTAATACCCTTGGGAAAAGTATGAATCCTCTTGTTCTCCCTCACGGCTAAGGGTAAATAGCAGAACAATCTGGGTTCTATAGCCTTGGATGGCTATTTGTCTAGGGGAAGGAATTGAACACCTGCTGAGTTTTGATTCGAAATCTTATGGCACACGGTGCTGCACGTCTCTGTATTCGGCTCTTCAAAAAGTATGGTCGGTCCTGCATAAATCCTTCGCCATTATAATCAAATGATCTGCGCATAGACACTCTATGTAGGTGCCTAGGAAGTTGCTTGAAACGACGGGAGAGTCCATTAATTATTGATGTCTTTGTATAATTAATAAGATATGTTTTGTACGCACGTTTTGTTTTTTTCGTTACGGCATACCAATTTTTATATTGTATTAATTTGAAGGTTACCTTTAGAAGTCGGGGTGGGAATATGAATCCTCTTCTTCTCTTCGCAGCTATGGGTAAATAGCAGGATAGACTGGGTTCTATAGCCTTGGATGGCAACTTGTCTACCGTAGAAAGAAATGACACCTTAATGCGGAGAAAAAAACCTGCCTCGAAAATATACATGATAGCCTAACCGTGTATCACGCATGGCACATAACTGATAACTGCTACGAGAACTCTCTTCATAAGAAGTAACCGGATTAAAAAACAAGAAACAATTATTAGAAATCAGCCCAACTATTTCCGAACTATAACGATTTTGAATTTACACTTTCTTTTTGTTCGTTTTTTAAAGAATTTAATATGTTTAAAAACCAAATCTTCAACAATTCAACTTTCCATAACCCAAATGCGTATTGGAATAGCAACTCCTAACTTACATGAAACTAAGCATTAAGAGCTAATTTTCAAGAAACCAAGAAAACTGAGCTGAACTGTTATACAATATTTAATTTGTCATACAGTTTAGAATATTGGATATTTGCCCGAGTAGTTATAACGTTTGAATTCTGACCGTAAGTATCTCACCTTGGTTGATTGTCAGGGAGGAGACTGGAGAAGTCGATCCCAGCGTGGTTCACCTTTGGAGAGTTTCTGAAGTGGAACTGGGCAGACGTAAATCACAAGACATCCTGGCTGAGTGATTGAGTGGGCAGACCTTGTACAAATTGTTGATCACACTTGGTAACAGAAACTATAACTAAGGTCTGCTCAGCATAGTTGCAGTATAAGGCTCTGTGGGTGTTGAATAAACACAAATGCGCCTGAAAAAACGTCTGCAATATAAGTGTCCAGCTATATATATATATATATATATATATATATATATATATATATATATATATATATATATATATATATATATATATATATATATATATATAGAGAGAGAGAGAGAGAGAATGCTTGAGAAACTCCAATCGGTTTTCTTATGTTTAGTTTATACTGATGGGCACAAAGAAAAGCTTGTGATGAATACAATTACTATTCTGCAAATAGAGACAGGAAATATACAGATATATAATGATGAAAGAATCTGTGCAGAATCTGAAAATCACAAGGTATATTGAAGATAAGAAAAGCGGGGAACGTTGAAAATCCCCAGCGGAACCATTTTTTAAGCGTCAAAGAAGAGAATATCTCAGAAACGAATAGGTTTTACGGGAAATATAAATTATGAGAAGACAGATAATTATTTAAAAAAGAGTGTGTTGAAATGTCTGGCTCACATTAGTGAAAAGATGGTATGAAGATTTTCCTACCAACGGCGTTAAATACCGAAAGCAAGAGAAGCATTCTTTTTAATCATTTCACCCCAAGAAAGACAATAAAAGCGGTATATGGGTGCATCTGCAAAACTCTAGATGACTAGAGATTGGCAGTTGATCTCTCCTTCGAACTCGTTCTAAAATCTCCCGCGGGGAAAAATAGCTGGTTACGTTCAATGCCTCGAAAACCAAACTACTTACATTCCATCATCAGCGATCGAGCCCTGAACTATCACTGGTCCCGATGAATGGTGGTTTCCAGGGGAAGGTCCTCTGCGTTGAGCGACTATTGGTCCTTAAACTAAACTCATACCACAAGGGGAATATTTATACAGGATCCGTAGAAAAAGGTGCAGAGAAAACGGTCGGTTTTCTGTACCGTTCCAGTAAGTACTAGAGACCACTTGATCTTCTCTAGGTTTTCAAGATCCAGATCAGCCCTAAAATAGAGAACGGCTGTCATACTTTGGTTTTTCACTTTCCAGTATCGGGATAGTCCAAAATTGTCATCGTCTTCTTGTAGGTGGCAAATTATTTTTCTCTCTCTTTGACGAAACATCGCAAATTTCTCGCTGCGTTGTCCTAATGAAAATTACTCAAACTACATTCCTCAATTCTATCAGTTAAAACCCGCCATGCTTCACACATTCATTCCTTTTGTATTCCATTGGAGAGAAGTAAGTTCCACGCGATCAGCTTCTTCCCATGATCCACTATTCCGTGGAACCAACTCTCAAGACAATGTTTTCATGATTATTACAATCTTAACTTTTTCAAGTTTAGGGTTAACCGTTATCACCTCCACGTATTCGCATAATCTGTGCCTACGAATCTATAACACTCTACATCGAGTGGCTCCAGCCCATTTTTTAGAGAGTGAAACCGACTATAAAAATGGAAGTAAAAGGTTATATGAAAGAAATAGTGAGGGCATTAACAGAGCTAGATTTAAGGATATAAGTATGAATGCATGTTATTTTTGAAACTCGCAGTTGACAGGATATCAGGAACCCAGAAGAGTTCCACAAACAGGAAGTGCGAGAGAAGAATCTATTGGCATAGAATATATCGTTACATCTAGCAACATCAGCTGTGAAATTATGAAAGCTAACTGCCTATGTAATAATAAGATTACGTTCGTGAATCTGAGGTGCCAAAGTGGAAAGCTCGCGAAAACAACGGCCGTGAAAATATTTGTAGAGAAGCCAAGCTGACTGGACTGGATCCGTGATGAGAACTCAAAACCGACAACGTTGCCAATTATGGTTTGTATTTTGTCACGAATATCTAGATATATAGCAGAAGGATCAAACAATACATTTTAGCAATGTTCGATGCATGGACAAATGGCGCTGTTTAGAAATATGCAAGGTAGATAGTGAACCGCCTTTCTTAACTGAAGACTTTAGCAATTGATTCAATATAATCATTCCTCTTCATGTCAGTGGAATGCGTAAGACCAAGAACTGGCAGCGAATTGCTCTGTTGGGGGTGGGGAGTATAATCAGAGATGCTGATGGAGAAGGTTCTTCGAAACGTACAAACTAAAGTAACCTACGTATCTTCTTTGTATCAATGGATTGGAAGAAGAAGGACCCTTAGAGAGGGTAAAGGCTGAAACGAAACAGACAAGAGAAAAATACAAGTTACTGTGGGTTAGTAAGGGACGCAGATTGAGTGAAAACAGACGTCATTTAAAAACAATAATTAATTCTAAATCATTTTTGGCGGCGAGCTAAAGGCTGATATAGAATTTTATGGAGATCGATATTTTCAGAAATATGGTTTATTTTACTTAGAAATTACAATTAACGTTTATGATTCATCCATTTCTATAGTTTATCAACCCTTTGAAGATTATCAAAGTTGAATAATATATTTAGATTATAAGATCATTTTTTTTTTCTTTTTAATAATAATAATGTTTTAATAATACAAATCCATTGCTGGGGGAGGGAGAGGTGGATTAATGCCTTTCCCAAGCATATTTTCGTATAATTACAACTGGAATAAGCCCTCAGTTTTCCGATTCAGATTTTTGAGCCATTATACATTACATCACTCTTAAATCAAAGTTTACGGCACCTGGTATTCCCAAGAGAGTAGAGTTACTGACCAGGCTTGAGGTTGCTTTAGTGTTAGTACGGGAACCGACATTTCAACGACATGTGGCTTCTAATGAAAGTAAAATTATATGAAGAAATATACAATATTTATTAATAACTAATACATAGAAATAAAATATAAACAGTTTACAGACTATGTCACATCCGACTTCTGTTTTTAACCCCTAGGATTAACTGCATATATTCAATTTTAAGTGTTAATTTAATCTTAAAAGTCATGAGATTATTAAATAGTTCTTCATTACATGCTTGATATCTGTGCCACCTGTCACGGAGTAATTATTATAGAACTAATCGTTCCTTCTTTCAACATAAATCCTATTTTAATCATCTAAATCAATGATCTTGTAGATGGAGTCAAATGCCATTAATAACTGTATCTATATAGGATACATCAAACTGCACAGATAACCGTATCTACTTAAGATACGAACCCCTTAAAACATTGTAGACTTTGCTATGTACGAGCTCTTACGTGTTTCAACAACAATATTTTCTTGCTTATCTAATTTCTAAAGGTGGAACCAAAATTCGCGAATAGGCGCTGTTTGCTTTGTTTTTGGCAAAAACATCACATCAGTGGAGTTTTTACCAAAGAAAGAGTGAGTTTAGTTTTGAATTTTGAGTTTGTATAAAAATTATTACGCTACAAACATTCGTTCCCGTGTTACCACGTGAGTAGGTAGTGTGGTAACTGCCAGGAAAAAAATCTATCGTCTCTTCTACCTATTATTGTTCGCCTCCTTTCCGCTGATTTCAAATGTTAACGGGCCAATCCAGGTATTGAAGCCACAATTAATATGCCATCTTAAAACTAAGCCGTAATACAGAAAAAACAAAACGACATGTGGCGATTGTTTAAGTGTAGCCTCGATATGGCACAATTTTGAAAATATGGGCACCCAGTAAGAATTAACTCACAACTCAGTCGTAGTTGATCAATGGCACAAACTTAACTATTACACCACGTCGAAATAAAAAAACTAGACGATAAAAGTGTAGACATAGTCAGCGCAACATGACTCATGTACCTCAATAGTTTAAATGGAGAATTCAGTTCGAAATTCGCTAAAAGTTACACTGATCGAAAATATCCTGATGAAGAACGGAGTTCACAACAACTGAAAGCTTTTGATAACAGAAATAAAACTGATGCTAATTATCCGCATGCAAACAATGGAAAAAATTATAATTTCTCATCCCAGCAATTAAAACAGAAATAAAATGCTCATTTTTCAGTGTATTAAGATAACATTTGAAAAATATGTGCCTCGTGTAATTTTGTTATAAATCATTGTACAATTTGATGCTTGTATTATGTTAATCTTTATGAATGTTTAAATATTCTAGGGATTTGGATCAAATCTTGAGCGTATATTATTTAGTTCAAACGATCCTCTAGAAATTAGAATGAAGAAAATACCCCATTCAACTTTTGCTCTAATTCTTTTTTTCCAAATAGTTGTACAAATGCCAACCACAATTTTGGTGTGTGGAAGAAATCAGTATTTTTTCCTAATTTCATAGTTTTTTTTTTTCGCTTATTTTTTGTATTCTGTTTGGCAAAATGACAAAATTACTTTATTTCGACGATTTTTTTCTTTCTAGCTAAGTCGAAAATATGTAGGATTTCTTATCATTTTTTTTTTAAAAAGGAAATATTATTTCTTACTTCTAATGATTAACAATTCAGATACGTATCGATCTTTTAGGTAAAAAAAATTCTCTGTATTCTTCAGCGGTTATATTTTCGGATTATCTGCCTTGAAAAGTTCCAATCTGATTTCTTTTCAAGTCTATATAACCCAACACTTTCTTTAACTCAGTTAAGGAAATTAGAATGAAAGTAATAAAAAAAATTGAATAATCATGTCTGGTTTGGTAAGTATGCTTTCTTTTTCTAGAACTTTATACAGAGTATTTAAAAAAAAAAGTATGCGGAAGAGAATTTCCTGGACATATAAAGATATATATATATATATATATATATATATATATATATATATATATATATATATATATATATATATATATATATATATAAGGTGGCACATTCACTTACATGCTAATACCCTCCAGAAAGATATGAATCCTATTCTCCCTCCAGCTATGGGTAATTAGGAGAACAGACTGTTTTTTATAGTCTTGGACGGCAACTAGTCTAGGAGAAGGTCAACTCTGAATTCAAAATTCTTTAGGGATCTTGTGACACTGTATTCAGCCCTTCAAAGTGTGGTTGAATCTGCACAAAGCCTTCACACCTATCATCAAATCATATGTGCTGCAGTCTGTCTGTCGGTTCCTAGGAACAGAGTTGCTGACGCTCGAATACAACAGGAGAGTACACCATACATATAAATATATATATTAATTGATTCTTTTTTTGTATTCATTCGTATACAATATGGCCTATAAGTAAAATATAAATATACTTATTTTTATACTAATTTTTACACAATACGTGTTTCGAGAGCTATACTCTAAAACAATTACTATTAAAATGCTTATAGTGCCTGAAGTATAATATAACGTAGTGGTTAGTAGGAAATGAATATTATAAGGACAGGGAAGATGAATAATAAGTAACACTTGCTTTGACGTAGTCAAGATTAGAGTCCTATAACCTTTAACCTCTTACGAAAAGAATTGTGTTGTATTTTTTCGTTCCATTTGGAATATTTCGAATGTCGATGTGATTCGACTCTTTGGAAGTTGCATGTCTTAAACATGTGAAACGACAGAATGAAGATCATCTGAACTTATGGAGATAGCGACAGAGTAGCCTTCGACGTTGCATATGTTAGGAAGAGGCTATATTAAATTTCTCAGACTATATATATATATATATATATATATATAATGACTCATCTTCGGAAAAAAAGCATACCTTAACTCATAGTCTGTCTTACTAAAGATTAGATGAAGATGTGATCACAACATCATTGTTAAATCTTGAAAAGATATTTTCCTTGTTGCAATGCATTGTTTTATCATTAATATATTTTTGAATTTTGAAGTAAAGAATAGGCTTACAGATATCCGACAACTTTAGACGAGGGAAACTAGTGTCTTTGCAAATAAATCTATCCAACAACCAGTCTAAATCATTCATCAGACGCACAAAATTATATTACTTTGTAACGAAGCAATAGCAGCCGTATATATAAATTGAAAGTTCAGAAGTGTCGTGTTAAATTGTTCTCAAGCGGCTTTTCAAATAAATGGTCAGCTAATGAAAAAAATTGAGTATTCACCTGGGACTTGTATACATAACTCTTATTTCATCGATACAAGAAAGGAACACTTTAAAATATTTTTCCCGAACAATTTGTGGTTGTCATTTTTTAAATGAGAAATTGTCACGACACTTTAATTTCTCGAAGCTCTTTATTATTACAATGATATTATAGACAAAACGTATGCTCTGGCCATCTGAAGGCGCCTATTGATCATATTATTGCTAGATGACAGCAACACATGTATATCCAACAACCGTCCCGCAAGCCTTTAGAAGTTTAATTTTGGAGTCTTCGTCTTCACTGTCAGATGGCTTAGTCATTTGGTGCTCATGGCGTGTTCGTCGTGCATTTTGCAAATTTTCCATTTCATTTTAACCTGAGTGATTGTCAATATACAAGATTTATTCGAAATTGATTCTCACAGATCTAATTATAGACAGAATGTTTCAGCACTCTTATCAACTTCAGAAGTTCCTTCTTAGCTGATACAAAATTCTATCTAAAATACAGCTCATATCATTTTAGAAGAAGGCCTTGCGCGTATATGATTTGGTTCCACATATTTTGTTTCAGCTTAATGGAAGTAAGTACAATCTCTTGATTAGCAAGACAAATAATATACGCTGGTTCAGCAGGAAGAAAAGTTACTGGCAACACAGGGACAAAATAATGAAATAATAAACAAATAACATCTATCAACCTAATAATAGACTCCTGTAGATATTAAATGTTACTTGGCCAAAATACCATGTCAGTAATATAATAGATATTAATCATGATGAGAACAAAAGTTTGACTAAATTAAAGTATGCAGCATACATCCATATATGTTCTTTGACCGGATACGAACCTGCATCCTATACGGAACTATGAAAATTTCTCGGACATTCAGGCCGGTAAATGTTATTTAATACTGTTTATTATAAACAGAGCATTTACTTAAATACTTGTATCTATAAAAAGAACGTTAAACATAAAAATGTCTTTAATAAATATATTATCGGACATTGTCCATTTCTTAATGTATAATGTCATTTGTTTACATTTGATACGCCATGAGCAGTTATGAATGTACGAGATTCATGGAAGATTGAAGTTTATAAGCAGTAAATTCGACCTTGCCAACCAAACGATCCTTTGCGTCCGAGCGGTTAGGCTCGTCAGGCTAAATGACGGATCCATATATATATATATATATATATATATATATATATATATATATATCCATTGCGAGTAACTATACCAAACAGCTTTAACGTGTCCATCATTCTCTGTGCAATAAGCTGGTGTTCAAATTTCTTGAGTAAGAGGTTTAATTTCTTCATACGGATTAAATTCTTTGAAAGTCTAAGAGTGAAATTGTAGCTTCAAAAGATTGTAGGATGGACAAAATTAAACTCCAAAGATCTCACGTTAGATTTCTACAGTAAAGTCAAAGAAATCAGTTGATATCCTTTCTATTATGATCAGTATTGAATAATTAGATTGATGTTCCACGTTGAAAGAGACAAGTACCTTTATTAAGACCTGTACTTATTCTATTTTGTCTAAAAGAATTTTCATTCTGAGTAAAAATGCCAGGCAATTTTTTTTTGTTGTTTTTCATGTCAAGTCTTGCTTGCTATCAAAGGCCAGTGGCCTTTGCCATAAGAATTTAAGTCATTTCGGGTTGCGTGAGAGAAAAGAAAATGATTATGTCATTTTGATTGAGGATACGACAATGAAAAGACGTAAAATCTGGAGTAAAGTAAAACAAAGATCGATAATCGAGCAACAGAGATTTGACGGTCACAGTTCTGAAATATTGGAAAAGTTTACTACTGATTGATATTAGCCCCGAGAGATTGATTTTACTACCAATTGAACTTGGTAAAAAATACACAATTGTGTAATGATAAAATGAAAGAATATATAGATTTATATAGTATTTGTGTATGAGTGTATGTGCCAGTGTGTGGGTGTGTGTGTTTATATGTATACAAATAACATACCAAGCAATAGAAATCACACCTACCAAAAGTACACAACAATATCATGAAATCAAAAGAAAATGGTTGAATCCGTCAACACAGCAATAAAAACAATATTTCCACACGTGACAGCTATTGACGTAATTTTCAGTTAACAGTATGAAAATAGCATTCTCTAAATTCTTTCAGTTGCTAAGGACATTTTACATTATTCAGACTAATGTCTTCATGTTTGTCGCCATATTTATCAAAAATAAATAAAATAAATATAAAAATGTCTGCAAAGATGACAAAGATGAGGACAATAGTCCGAATAATTTGAATAGTGTAAATATTCTCTCATCTCAGAAATATAGACAGATATCCGACTTTATCAAGGTAAAGTTGAAAGCGAAATGTTTTTGTTATCATAGTTACATTAAATCCAAAATTTAAAAAGAGATAGATGCTTTTGTGTAAGCCACTTCTGGCTAATGTTAACTTGCTTTATCTATTGATTTTCCATGTCGACAATGTCATAATATTCCCAGAATAATGTAGATAAGAAAAATTAAGACTAATTATTTTTTACTATTGTCATTCTTATAATGCCAATTGGTTTCATCCACAGAATTGTTCTGGGAATTTTACTATATATATATATATATATATATATATATATATATATATATATATATATATATATATATATATAATTACCGGCTACTCTCCATTTTCAAACGTATAATAAGGCGGCGATCAGATGCTTCTTAAGTCACCTTGGTGTTTGTTCAACATTCAGTGCCGAACTGTAGCTTATACCGCAAGTTACAATTTCTGGACTAGACCGCATATTCTGTTACGATCCGCCGTTTGAACGAAACCACTACCAAACGACTATACTGTAAATCTATTGTTGGCACTCGAACGCTCCCGAATGTTTTTCAGGCATTTCCCAAATGTTCGGCAGACCCAAGAACTAGAAGTGATCTTCCTGCAAATTGACCATGATAGGAAAACGAACATTCTAACAGTATTAACATCAGTACAAATGAAAGCAACGCATGCTAAATAAATTACACATACCAATGTTCGAAATCGGGATTTTTTTTTTACTTTCGTCTATCGAACTACCAAGGCAGCAGTACAAATGATCTTTGTGATACACTTTTCACTTTGTCAGATTCTGAATCTGGTTAGCCTCCTGAAGACCAGACAGAGCGTACGATAGATATCAATGCATTTTCATCGATAATTCACTCCGACACAGAATTTAACATTTCTAACTTTCATCGAACAGTTACGACTTTCGAGAAATCAGGTTTATCGAATTTTCAAACAACGAGTCTCCGATATGCTGCGTGTCTACTCACGTGGTCGCCGAGATGAAAGGAACGATGGCGCTTTTGAAAATTTCAACACCCGCGGCTCTATCCCCTTTTTCAATTACTCGGTAATTGCTGATATTCACCGTTCATCCTTAAGAGTTTATATGCTCTCTTGCTCACATCAAAAGGTCGTTTCCTTACACCCACGGAATCTCAAAGCAACTTCGGGGATTCATCGCGTGTCGTAAGATGCTTTTACGGCCTGGCTTAAGGCTATCTTATCAAAGTTACTCCAAACGAATTTTTTAATTCCTTTGTCTTGGAGTTTCATCACTTAATCTAAATCGTCTTTAGTTTCGAATCTTATGTAGTCAGGAGAAAAATATCTCATCTCTTCTAATATGAATACTGTTTTTTTTTTTCCTTTTTTTAAAAAATTGCGTTCACCACAAGCAAGACAGTAAAATCACACGGGGTAGCTGGGTTCAAAAAAGATACATTCATATGGAGTGAGAACAATAGAAAAGAGACACTAGATAACGATTGACATTGTATTTACATTTTTTGAAGTTATTTTTTTACTTTTTACATTGTAAAATTTTATCAACTGGCCAAGATCAAGAAGATCTACTCAATAAAAATATGATTCCCTATAGGAATTCGCTTTTTCTATCGGGTACACCAATCGAAGCTTCTCGCAACCAATTTGGTCATGGAGATATTCATGAGGAATCGAAGCTGAATCCCCTACTTAATGTAAGTTCTCTCGATGTATCTTCTAAAATATATATATATATATATTTAAAGGTGCAGCTTATATTTTAGGAAAGGAGAGGCTAAGAACCGAATCGTGAGTGATAAGCAAGAACACACACACAGCTAAGAGACAATGGATAAAATGATATTTTGATAAGTAACAAATGGCGAAAGAGTGTCATTACAATGACAGGGAAATTCTGAGTAAAAAGAAAGGGAACGAAGAAAAGAATCAGATATGTTTTGGCATCGGCTGTTTTATCTAATTATATGAAACCAAACTATTGGTACGGGAAGACATCTTATTATCAACTACAGACCGGCTGGCCAGAGAAAGAGAAAGAAAAATTCAAATGAAAATGTTACGAAAAACAGACAACTAAAAGGACTTGGACAGATATGAAAAATTAAAAAAAACACCCACGAGCATCCTTGGCCTGCGATAATAAAATTTTGTTATCGGGAATTTGTGCCGAAAGAAAATGAATGTGTTTTTTTTTTCTTTCTTCGAGGCGACAGACCGACTGTAACTTTGGAGATGTTTTTTTTTTGAGACCGTGTCAAGAAGACCATACATTCTGATAATTAGCGATAAAATACCTGACGTAAACCACGTGTAGAACCAGATTTATGACCGCCATTGTCATATTGTCCTGTTCGCGGCTGGAGAAATGATAAACCATTAAGGGGAAGAAAAGGGAAGAGATATTTTTTTTTTTAAGCAAGATATCTTTTTCTTCCTGAAACAAAGCCGCAGATTCGTCCACGCCCGACTAAGACATCATTGGTCGAGTGGTGATCACGAGATGCACGAGGGAGGCTGTTGCCGCCCATCTGGAGGATGAGTAAGAGAGGTTGCCACGAAGATGTGGGGAGGGCAGTTCACCCCCCTCTGAAGTATGATGAGAAGTTGGGAATGAGGAAAGGTTCCCAAAAATGGAAAAAGGTGGAAATTCCTAACCAGAGAGGTGGATATGTATTTAGAATTATCGAGGAACCCCCCGGCGCCGACAAACTCACCCCGGTTTTGGTCGGCGCCCATATAAACGAAGCCACAACGAGCAGAAATGAGTCGAGACCCAGCAATTCCCAGAGTCAGTCTCCGGTTGAGGCAAGCCTAGCAGATAGCTGACCAGGATTCCCGCATAATTCCGGACCCATCTCTTCAAACCAAGAACAATTATTTTAAAGAGCGACTTAGATCCAGATCACCGAAATAAGTTTTTCTTTTGACTTTCGTCCAAAGACCCACCGAAACACCAACTTCTTAGAGAAGCAGACGACTTGAAGTGTTAAAACTTGCCTAGCGGAAAACGACGTGTCACAATCCATAGAACGGGTCGGGAGATAGATGCAGTCCTATGTAACGAACAACTAGACATAAAGTTTGTTACCTTTTTCTTTGATACTTTGAACTTTTGAGTTTTCATTTTATTGCCTTTTATGCGTATTTTTGTGGTATCATCCCCGTTGGACTCGGTTTGCAGTACGACCCCGATGACTGATTGATTTCCTCTGCCTAGATCAATTCACAACGTGGTTAGGCAGACTGGGAATCAAAGTAGGACGTCACAGTTGGTGCCGTGGTAGACTGGGATAGAACGACACGGTTGGCGCTGTGACCAGGGGACGACGTCACAGTTGTTACATTCCTTATTTCTTGCCTATCTGACACTGCGAATTTTTTATAAGCTCTGTATTAAACATTAAATCTATTACGAAAAAGAACTAAAAAAATGAACACAAAACAATCAGTTTTAAAAAAAGGAGTCGTAACTAGAAACACCGAATGAAAAAAGAATGTTAACAACAAATAATTTTGCACACCGAACCCAGTTCTGCGGAATCACAATCAACGCTGAGTTTAAGCAAGCGAATGAGCTAATTGGCGTAAAGTGCCATACAGATTTAAATTTTTCCCACTTGTGACGAGTGCATCTATCGATATTTTTTACATGCTAGGATGCTAGTTAACATTCGAGTCAGTCAGCTGTTGGCTTTCACGCTGGCCAGTAGAATCTGCCTGTCTATTCGTGGCAGCCAGCTATATGCTCTCACTCTGAAAATGGCTGCAAACTACATGAAAACTGCCGTAGAAGCATGAAAAAATCGATTATTTCCACGATCGATGGGAGTTCGGAAGCGCAAAGTCGGTCTTGGCCTTCCCGCTAACTTAGTGCATGTGCCTGTAAATTTTCGTGCAAATCCGTCGAAAATTGCGGCCGTGCATTCGTTACAAACACACACACACACACACACACACATCCTGCCATATATATATATATATATATATATATATATATATATATATATATATAATGGATTCTCCCTTGCAGACCCAACAGCTCAGTTCTTAGGACTGAACAGCTAGACTACCTGAACATATCATTTGATTGTAGTCTGGAAATTTGCAACAGTAACCACACTTTTCTTTTCGGAAGACTCGAATACAGACCTCTGGTGCACATAGGGCCAGAGATTTCACGAACGATTCTCAACATGACTATTTTTTTATTCCGTGTTTTCTTTCTCCTAAAATAATCCCTATCTATTTCCATAATATATTCCGACAACTAGAAAGACATTTCGTATATGTGAATGCAACAACTTTGAATGTGCACGCGCGCACACACACATGCGTGTGTCTGTGTGTTTATGAATACATATATATGTCTGTATTGAAATCAAGAGGCGACAGTTTGTTTCATGCTTAAATATGATAATTTTATTCTTCGTCATCTGAACAATTACTATGAAAGTATTTATAATTTTGCACTGAGTGAAGTAGAAAAACTATACTGAATACATTGTTAGGTCAGGTGCTAAGAAGTTCGTTTCTCTCCGGAATCTATATTACATTTATATAAATCTACCATTCATCCATGCTTAGAATATTGCTGTCACATATAGTCCTGTGCTCCTGCTATTTACCTTGACTTCCTTGATAACACTCAAAGAAGAATCAGCAATATTATGCGTCTTGATCTGGCGGCTCGGCTTCAGTCAATTACCCACCGTTTTAAGTTTACATCTTCGTGTTGTTTTTTGAATAAATCCTTTCATGGTAATTGTTAGGAGGAACAATTCACTTTGGTAGCCAGAATCTATGAATTTAAGCGCAGTACTAGACTGTCGTCAAGATCTCCTCAATTTAAACTTGAGCTAGCTAGATGCAGCCCTAATTCCTCTGCTAACAGTTTCTTTTCTCGCGCATCTCGCTGTGGAACTCCTTTCCAACAAACTTTAATCTTCAAAAAATTAAATACAATATCAATCGCTTTCTACTGTATTCCTGATTACTCTTTTCTATCCCTACTCATTAACCTTTCTGTTCCTAATTCTTCCACATCCTGTAAACTCTTGACTTTTAGGGGTTTTACTGCCTGTTGGGGGCGATACCGTTTAGAAAATCGTAGAACTGTATCTTTTTCGCATCAAGTTTTTTTTCTTTTTCATTTGTGAGGTAGTTGTCCATGATTCACTGCTATTTAAGGAATTAGTTATTTCCCTTCTGGTCAAGAAGCGTTTATATTGCTGTCCTTGTTTGTATCTTTATTTTCATTTGTGCCCAATTTAATGTTGAGCTAGCTCGATGTAGCCGTAACTTCTATGCTAGCAATCTCTTTTCTCGCACTTCACGCTTGTGGAACTCCTTTCCAGCCAACTTTAATCTGCAAATTTTAAATGCAATGTCAATCGCTATCTACTGTCTTCCCTGATCATTAATGCTTCTGTTCCTAATTCTACCACTCTCTGTAATACATTGAGTTATACTCGTTTTACTGCCTTTGTTTGAGGATATACTGATTAGAAAATCTTAGAACCACATCTTTTTCGCTTCAAGGTTTTCTTTTTCATTTGTGACGAAATCGTCCATCATTTACTGCTATTTAAGTAATTAGTTATTTCATTGCTGGTCAGCAAGGGTTTTTTTTTCCTGTCTTTGTTGTTTTCATTATTTTTGTGTCGTACAATAATGTGTTTTATTAATTTGGGTGGGAGTTACTTCATGCATTTTTGTGAAGAAACATAGTCGGGATAGGCAAATTGATTTCAGATTCTCCGTCTCGATATGCAATAAACCTTCCCGCAGTCGATCATGTCATGCTGCCAATGACATGTAAAGGTAGATCATGTTTCACTACACTGAGAAGTATTTGACAAAAACCTGCAATTGTCTTGTGGAACGCGAGAAAAGATCTATTAAATAGCTTTGAATATAAAAGGTGAGGTAAAAACTAGCATTATAAGAATAGTTTTTAAAGGTATAATTACACATGAACACACTATTTATTAGTTATTTCATTGTAACATGTGCTGTTAATGTCCTGCTTCTTTTTGAAAACACATGTCAGTTTCCTCTGCCATCTTATTGCGTTCATATTTAATTCTTTATGTTCGTCAATATTACGAGAGCACGTTGATAAACAACTGATTTTAAATAGATCCACACAGACCAAGAATCTGAAGTCTGGTGACATCGGTGGTCATTCAACAGGACCGCTTCGACCAATCTATTCACCCCTATGATGCGCGAATTTTGCCTCAGTTTGTATATTAGGCCAAGACAAATTTTATTTGAAAGGTTATCATTCAAAATATGTTCAGGTGAATTAACACTTCTTTGTGTGTGTATTTGTTATGAATATTTTATTTTACCAGATTCTTGTCCAAACTCTCCTTCATCAGTATTCAGGTGCATAGATCTGGAAAAAGTGTCTTGTCTCATTTGAATCATAGTATTTATTGCAATCATCATCTAAAGGTTATTGGCGTGGAATTCGGAACGGCGAGACAATTTGAAATTCCATCCTAGATTTTTCTATTCGGCTTCGATTTAATACACGAAAAAGTCACGAATCATTCTCTTCACCTCGATCTATATTTTGA
>OZ010582.1:29216990-29229490 GCA_963932145.1 Acanthosepion lycidas
ATATATATATATATATATATATATATATATATATATATATATATATATATATATATAGTATTTAAATTCGAATAAGTGAGTGAATCCTAAGGGACTTGGATAAGTATATTTCATTTTGATCAAAGGGGGTCCCGAGACGGACACAAACCATAGACTGAAATTTTCACTTTGATTTAAATTAAAATTATTTTGAAGAAGGGAATGAGTACTATACAAAGAAGGAGAAAGTCAGAAGATGGAGGTCACTTAGGCAAGATCATTATCTTTCTTAAAAAATTATGACAATGATTTAAAATCTCTATTTTCATAGAAAAAATGTGTGACACGAAACAAGGTGAGGATATTTCAGCAAGTTTTATACAGAATAGAAAGAGATTGATGAGGGTTTGAGATTTTGAGACACAGGAAATATTTGTGAGTAAGAAGATCAGAAGGAAACGCAGAGTAAACTATATCACGAGATTTTGATAATAATTGATAGATCAGGGAATTGGTGTGATGGCCCCATGTCTTGTTTTTTCCTTTTAGAGGACAAAGATCTATCTTATGGAGATCTTCTTGTAATCACCTGGATGTTTCTTTTACTTGGTTGGTATCTTTTAAGGATTGATCGTACCATCGACCTAAACTTTTCACTGATTTTTCTGATACAGTAGGGATTCTTTGGCCACCTACTACAAAATTTATGTTTTTATTCAACTTTCCTTTTGTAATAGAAAGACTTCTGGACTTGTTTGGTTTAAATTTCATTCCACCCCAACTTATCAGGTCGTCCATCAAGCTTGCGAGTTGAACTTTGGATGAGAGGATTGTAGTGTCATCCATGAACGCTTTCACTGGTGGTATTTGGCAACCTCCACCAAGCTCAACAATATCAGCCTTGTCGTTTGTCGCTTTGAGAATCAGCTGCATTGCTAGAACGAAAAGGTATTGGTGACACTGTACATCCCATCGCAATTCCAACTTCAAGTCTATTCCACTTAGTCGTAAAGTCTTTTGTAGTGAAACGCATGAGGAAACTAGCATAGTAGATATTTCCTCAGGAATATGGTACATTTGTTATTGTATCATTTGGAGAGGTTCTGATCCGTAGGCATTAGCTAAAACCAACCGAATGACATCCAAATCATTTCTTTTAATTTTTGCTTTTTGAATGGCCTCCCAGATCATGTATCCATGCTCTAAGCCATTAGCTATTCCTGGAACACCACCCTTATGTACTAACGTATCGATATACTCATTATCGAGAAGGTATTTGGTCAACCTCGATGCCAAAACTGCGAAAATATCTGTCCTACACTGAGAAGCGAAATTGGCCGAAATTGACTGATGTCCTTGGAATTCTTTTCTTTGGGTATGTACACCCCTTCCGCTATCATCCACTGCTGGCTGATATGGTAATTTTTCCATGCTAATTTTAAATTAGTATGTAACTATTTAAGAAGAGTAGGACATTTTTTGTATAGAGGGAAAGGTATTCCGTTAGGGCCAGGTGCAGATTTATCCCTACTTTTGTCGACTATGCGTTTTATTTCTTCGCGTGTCGGTGGTTTCACGTCAAACTTTACTTTAGAAACGGCTGGCCAAAATAAATTGCTATTATGATCTAGAGGAATATGTCGTTTAGGATCACAGTACATACCTCTTAAATATTCCTCTAGAATATTTTTCTCTATTTTAAGCACACCTGATCTTGGTTGATTAAATATATTCCTCGCATATTTGTACGGTTCCTGGAAGAAACGCTCTTGGTCTTTCCTTCATTTCACTCGCCTCTTTCTTAAATGTTCACCTCTGCTAAGAGCGTTGTGTCTCTCTTTACGTTCCTGCCAGATTTTAAGCAAGCCTTCTTTCTCGTCAACATTTGCGAAACTGATTTGTCGTTTTAGATTTCTTTTTTTGTTTCTCAACTCTTGCATTAACCGTTGACACCTGTTCTTTTGGGGTGGTGGTTTATCATTTTCCTTCTTCACGTCGTAGATTTCCTTACAAACCCTGTAGATTATTTTACTAATTTCGTTCAAACGTTCGTGATATTTCTTTCTTTCCAGCTCTTATGGAATGTTTTGCTAATGATGTTGTCTCGCATACACCACGCTTCCGAGTTGGATGCTGGTGGAAATTTGATTCTTGGCAGTTTGGGTTGCGTCCCATCCTTTGATTCAACAGCTTGGATATCCTCAGCACTGTGGTATGCATCCTGGCATTTGGTTTTCCGACGTCTTATCTGTGTAGACAGAGCGCTGCTCCTGGACCGTTTTCAGAGAAGCACAACCCATTTTTGGAAGGTGAATCTTCGCTCCCTTTTGGGACCTGAATTTCCGATCACAAACACATGGGAAGTCCGTGCACTTTTCTAAATTCATGGTTTGTTTATCATTCCGGGTTCGTTTATACATATATATATATATATATATATATATATATATATATATATATATATATATATATATATATATATGTCAAAAACTGGGTAATCCGTATGGGTAGTTCCAAGGAGGATGAAATCCTGAGAGCTCAATGTAAATCCAGAGCTAATAATTTCACCAGAGCCCTTTTAAGGGACGATGGATCATCAAATAACACTTCCAAAAATGAAATGAAAGAGGAAATGAAAATTCACACTTTTGACGGGTAGTATCATGTTTATGTAATTTAACAGAGAGGGTAGGGAGGAGTGGTGTGAGATACATGGACCAGACCATGATATATTAAAATGGTTAACTTAACGGAAGTGATATAATGACATGGGAGGGGAGAAGAGAGAAAAAGAAAGAGAAAAATAAAGAAGGGGGAAGTAAAGAGAAAGGAGCTGTAATTAGGTTTTACGTAGAAAGAAGTGGGGGTGGTATATTTTTAGCAATTTATGTAAAAACATAGATTTTAATGTTTGATAATAATTTAAATGTTAAAAAAAAACACGAAGACATTTATTTGATGCTTGCTAGCAATTTAAATATTTAACTTGTTTACAAATAATTTAGGGATTTAATATAACTTAAATACTGTATTTATTAACACATTCATAGAGAACACATTAAAAGATTTTTTTTTAAATATAACTGTTTATATATATATATATATATATATATATATATATATATATATATATAGATAGATAGATATATAGATAGATATGTGTGTGTAAAAATTTAGATATGAATAAAAATGTATATGTAAAATAGGATTATTGAAAAAAAGGATAATTTCTTAACTGACGCATTTCGTCCTCTGATGTCAAGGCAAATGTATGGATTTTATTTTGCAGCAAGTATTTGTAAACAAAAGTAAAAAATGTCGATAAAGAAAAAATTACTTTCATCTTTATTAGCACAACACACTCCTACACACAAACACGCACACACGTGCGTGCGCTCCCCTGACACACACACACATACACACACACACATATATATATATATATATATATATATATTCATAAATATATATATATATATATATATATATATAAGTAGGTACTAATGTCAACAAGAAACGGCGACAGTTTGTTTAATGCTGTAACGTAATCTTCAGGTGATGGAGATTGCATTCAATTATGAAACAGTATATCGCCGCTTAAAATGTTGGCATTCGAACTTCCGGTGCGAATCTCAAGCGTTACACCATGCCGTTTCCAAATTTCTGGCAGAGTGGATTGCATCATGGTGCTCTTTTTTCTCGCAGACGGTGCCCAACTGCCCCTACTATACTCTGCAGTCGATAAAATAACAATGCACATGTCCGAAGTTAGGAAATATAAAATTTGTCCATCGAACTCTCTCTCTGTCTCTGTCTCTCTGTCTCTGTCTCTCTGTCTTTCTCTCTCTCTCGCTCGCTCTCTCTCTCTCTCTCTCTCTCTCTCTCTCTCTCTATATATATATATATATATATATATATATATATATATATATATACACCTTACCCATAAATCTACATGAAAGTAAATTTATGTAGCAGTGCTAAAAATACTGAGATTTATTATTATATTTTGTTGTATTATTGTCCTCATGACCTTGAAAATAGCGTAATAATTGATACATTTGTTACGCTGATAGTAAGAATTAAGAAGCCATTATTTGCTTGTCATGACAAAACTGGGCGGCAAATCGAATTCGTTCGCTCTTCTCAATACCGAAATGATCGAATTTATCAGTTTATATACGAATATATTTCACCCCAGTCCAGCTGATCTGCTCATTGATAGAACTTCATCTTGCGGATAGAAAAAAAGAACCAGCAGAAATGCACAGCAGGATATATACGTAGCAAATAAAAGAAAATGCTATTTAGAAACGTAGGCGTTTTCAGTTGGGTTGCTGTTAAAACGTATGACGGCAAAACGAAAAGAAAATATGTACCTTCGGTTCTTGGAAGGTGCAGATTTCTATTATGAGGGTTTGTATGAGAATGGTCCTGGTAGTCGTCAGAACATGCAAGAATAAGTGAGATCTATATATAGAAGAGTGAAAAACGAGGCATGAGGCATCGATACAAAATGTCTGTTTTGATTCAGGTTATTTTGGGCATACTCGAAAATATATAAATCAACCACGACTATTTGGATTGCGTCAGAATTTTATTTGCTTTCTTTATTCTTTTCTGTTTGCTTTATATTTTTTTTATTGAAATATCTCTCTCGTTCTTTTCATCCTTCCTTTAGTAATTTTCCTTTTCATTTCTTTCCTGATTTTTCTTTGTTTCTTTTCGTTTCTTACTACCATTCTTCATTCTGTTTATTTGTTTATTACCTTATCATTTCTTTTTCTTTTTTGCTCTCTTCTTATATTTCTTTCTTTTCTCTTCCTGACACTCTTTATTATTCCCCTACTTTGTTTTTCTTTCTTTCTTTCTTTCTTTCTTTCTTTCTTTCTTTCTTTCTTTCTTTCTTTCTTTCTTTCACACTATTCCTAATACAATAGAATCCCTTACAAGCGGACAAAGAAGGCCTTCCGGATATGAGGAATTGGTTACAAAGTCCAGATATGAGCTGTTATATTTATATTAAATTAAAAGAACTGAAATCTCGTTTAGCATTTATATTCAATATTTTATAGTAAACAAAATACGCTAATGGTAAGTGAAATATAACAGAATTTATTTTAAGGAAAAAGAAATAAATTATATAATGTTAATGAAAAGCATTAAATTAATTATGCAATGTATGTAAAACAAATAATGTAACACTGTTGCATGATGATTCTTTCACTCCTAACTTAATCCTCAACTTTTTCCGCATTTCGTTTTGATTTTGTTCTTGAAAATTTTTAAAGGAAATACACTTTTTAACTGCGTTATTGTAATCGTCATTGCTTAATGCTGACTTTCTTTCCATAAAACTGACAACATTTTCAATATCTTTTTCAATTTCAGTCCAGGTTTCATCACAATCATGTATTTTTTCTTTATTCTGTTGTTCATTGTGACCGTGTGAACATTGGAGAATAGTTTCTTTGGAAAATTTTATATCATGCAATGTTGACTTTCGTATTTTCAACTCAGCCATTAGTTACAATGACCTTTTACCAGCGTCTAGTCTGTTTAAAATTACCACTTTTTGCGATAACTCCAAAGTTGTTCTTTTCCTCTTATTTCCATGATCTTTTGCACCAAGAAAAGCCATTAAGGTGAAATAAGCGTAAGCAATTATCCAAATAAATTTCCTGAAAAACAGAAATTTCTAATCATTTACATATCACCCAAATAGTTCAAATCATGTCCGGATATAAGACACTCTGGATATGAGTCACTCCGGATATGATTGATTCCGGATTTGAGGGATTCCCGGATATAAGGGATTCTACTGTACATCATTCTTTATTTACCAATCACATTTTTATTTTTCATTCCTACTCATTCTGTTGTTCATATTCTCTTTATCTCTTCCACTTCTATCGTCTTTTCCCCCTTGGTATTTTTCTATCTTTGTCATTGTTCTAGTAAAAAATGGTTGGTCAATATAATTTTTCACAATGGGTTTATATGTGTCTCTTTATTTTACGAAATGCATAGAAACAGCTTTGACCATAAATCGGGATATAACGATTAGCATTGTGCAAATAATAACAAATGCAGTCGCTTTTCGTCTAGATAAATATTATCAGAAGAAAATATGTTGTATAATTCCGTAGTTAAATAAAAGAGCCCCCAAAACAATTTCATTTCTTCCTTTCGCTACTCTCATTACCTTGTAAATTGCACGCACTATTATTACCTGATGCATAATACGCCCTAACACATACTTCAGTTTAGTTTTTTTCAAATATAAGCCGTTATTTCCGAACTCCTATGATTATGCCATATTATCTTTATTTATTTTATAAAATCGGATTTGCCCCAAGAAAGGAATTAAAGCCACTAAGACACAAGAGCTTACTGGGTGTGAAAGAATTAAAAAGCAGAAATGTTACTAAACCTTAACAGCAATAGAAAAGTCATCAGGAAGACAATACATAGCGATTGACACTGCCTCTAAATTTTTGAAGATCAAAGTTAACTGGAAAGCAGGGAAAACGGAAAAGAGTTCCACAAGCAAGAAGTGCGAGAAAAGAAACTGCTAATATAGGACTTACGGTTACATCTAGCTAATTCCGCGATAACTTAATTAAACCTTAAGACTCTACTACTGCGCTTACATTAATAATATCTAGTTACGATAGCGAAGAGTTTATCTGAACAATTACTATGAACATATTTAACAAAAAGGTACAAAGCAGTAACTTTAAGTCGGTTGGAAAGTGACTGAAGCCGAAACGCTATTAAAGAACCAATAATATTGCTAATTCTTTGGATTTCATCAAGAATCTCTAAATATCTAGCAGGAGCACTGGTCCATGTGTGGCATCAATATTATAAGCGTAGACGAGCACTACACACTGGACCAGCTTTCATAGCAGCAATGGATTCACCATAGTTTTGAACGTTGCCTGAGAAGGCGATCAACAGCAGACAAGGTGATGAAAGGCAGAAATAGGCCTCTCAGATAATTAAAATAAAGCAGTTTTGTTTTGAAGGCGTTGAAATTAACAAGCCACCCTTTTTCCCCAGTTAACAACAGATTGTAGATGGTTTATGACATCAGCTGACACTTTGATATCATCGAACTGATTAAAAAATAAAAAGAAATTAGCGCTAATGATAAAGCATTGTGGTGTCATATTCATTGGTATGAAAGGATCTAGAAGTATGGCCGTTGAGGACAAATTTCATTTTGCGATTTGATAAGAAAGAGTGAATCAGTTTAAAACAGAAGATTCGTATGTCAAAGTATATTGAACGCTTTCCAGGTGTTAAAAGCAACAGCCTGTGCTTCGCTATTCATATCTTAAGCTTGATATACTATTTCCGCAATAATATTTAATACATCAGCAGTTGACCTGGAGAAATGAAAGCTATATTTTTTGTCGGAAATAAATCCCTGCAACGTCAGATGTTTAACTAATTCATCATTGATTAGGGTCTCTAGTAGTTTAACAAAAAGAGGTAGAAGGCTAACAAAATTTAAAAATGGCTAACAAGAGTACGAAATCTCTACTACAACGAGATTTACAAAAGTGACAACGAGAATTCGATGACATCACAAAAGATGCAACGAGGGTTCCTTGACATCACAAAAGATGCAAAGAGTGTCCGTTGACATCACAAAAGATGCAACGACTGTTCGCTGACATCACAAAACATGCAAAGAGTGTTCTTTGACATCACAAAAAAACAACGAGGATTCGTTGACATCACAAAAGATGCAAGGATTGTTTGTTGACATCACAAAAGATGCAAAGAGTGTTCATTGACATCACAAAAGATGCAAAGATTGTTCGTTGACATCACAAAAGATGCAAAGAGTGTTCGTTGACATCACAAAAGATGCTACGAGGGTTCGAACATCACAAAAGATGCAAAGAATGTTCGTTGACATCACAAAAGATGCAAAGAATGTTCGTTGACATCATAAAAGAAACAAAGCTGTTTCGCAGACATCACAAAAGATGCAACGAGGGTTCGTTGGCATCACAAAATATGCAAAGAGAGTTCGTTGACATCACAAAAGATGCAAAGAGTTTTCATTGGCATCAACAAAGATGCAACTATGGTTCGTTGACATCACAAAATATGCAAAGAATGTTCGTTGACATCACAAAAGATGCAACGAGGGTTCGTTAACATCACAAAATATGCAAAGAATGTTCCTTGACATCAAAAACACTCTTATTTGATACAGAGCCGCGTGTAATAACCAAAGTTGTTAGGTGGAATACGGTTCCTTATTCTATGAGTAAAAAGTAAATTAGTTCCTTCAAGGACACGTTTACATTTATTACGTTCGGCTACGGACACGCATCGGATGTGATCGTAACTATCACGCTGGTATAGCCGAGAATATTTATTCATGTGAGCTATAGCGACAGAACATAATGAAGAGAACCATAGAAAAGATTGTGCCTTTTACCAGGTACTTTGCTGAAGGATTAAATCATCTATACCTGTTTTTACCAAAGAAGAAACGTCACTGGTACATTTTTCAATGAGAAGGTTAAAATATCAATCCAAGTAGCGTCTCGAAGCAAATCACGAATTGATTCTCAGACAACATACAGGTAACGGAATAAGGACATATGCATAGGAGGTTCCTATCTAATAGAATAGATTGTAACGAATTATCGATAGATTCTATAGTTCGAATATGAAAGATGACAATACTGTGATGCTCGACAAAAACCTAGGAGAGGAGGCAAGGAACAAATCAAGAAACATATTTCTCAGATTTATTAGGGAAAAATGAAGGGAAATCCACGATTTGATTAATCGCAGGCGCTGATAAGTCAGATCACCAAAAGGTTAAGACATTTACATCATTAAAGCATTAGAATGAGCTACTAATGTTCAACAGAAATGGCAGGAATGCTGACCGATATATATATATATATATATATATATATATATATATATATATATAATATTAGTGGTAAATATACATATATATGCAAAATCCACAGGTGCATATACACACATGTATATTTTTTGAATAAAAAATTCCGAGAGGATAGAATCCAGGTAGAACTCAATGTCCAGGACAGAGTAAGGATATAATAAAAAGGCTTAAACAGTAATATTACATGGTCAAAAAAAAAATTGCATTGAATACTAGTGCTTGAACATTTTATTTATATATATATATATATATATATATATATATATATATATATATATATATATATATATATATAAGCCATTATCAAAGATGGCAATTTAAATAAATCAAACAACACACAGACGAAACAACAATGATAGTCTGTCCTAGCTGCATGAAAAAATTCCAAGTAACGACAAACTCGTATATACGAGACGCGGAAGCGAAAATCACGTCGCACCTCGTGACGTCACACATGACCAGGCGAGAGTGAAAATCGAGAAGTATTAAGTATGGGAAGATCTCCGTATAAACCAATGGCTTCTGTTATATATTATAGGCATTTAAGGATATTTGTGGAGATTTCATAGTTTATTTTGTTCAAGTTAGGTTTCAACGATTTTATGTATAAAGCTTCAATAATTTTGTTTATTGTTTTCATGTTTAAGTATAGTTGTGTTGTCAACAAGTACTTTCCGAAATTAAGTACGCGGACAGGCATGTTGTTTTAGACATTTAAAACAACATGCCTTCCCGCATACTTAAAATAAATAGACAAAACTTGTCTATATTATTTAATGAAACATGCTTTAATATATATATATATATATATATATATATATATATATATATATATATATATATATAATGAAAATATTCTTTTACTGTATGTTATATTTATGGCTAACGAAATTATTCTAAAAGCTATTGAGTAGATATAATTGTGGATCTGAATGCATTTATTTGTGGCTTTTTTGGTAGTGTTGGTGGTTAAGCATTTACTTAATAGCTATTATTGATTACTTTATTAGTTTTATTATCGTTACATTCACTTTTGTTTATGTATTTATTCGGAGTTTATTTGATTATTATTGATGTAAAATTATTGATTTATTTTTTTTATTTATTTACATTACGTCGCGGCATTATTAACCTATTTCTTTAGTTTAATGTATTCAATCGGTTTAAAGATTTTTGCATTGTCTGAATTACATATAGTACATATATTGGCGTTTTTCATGTTGGTATTTTCTAAGATATTTGTTTTAGTTTTCGATTTTAAATACGATTGTAAAAAATATATACTGGGTCTGGAAAGGTGAGTATAACTACTTTCTCTTCCAGATAAGGTTTTGAGTTTTGGGATTTATTGTTGTATGTTGATGCAGTCTTCTTTATTTTCCTAATTGAAATCAGCTAGATTTGAGAACATAAGAGAAATATTGAAAAAGCACAACAGAAAAATAACCAACAAATCACCTACACAAACTGTAACTGCAGAGCGTAGAACAAAGATCACTGAAATGGAAATTGCTTGCAAAACAATATAATATACAAAGTCACTGTAAAATCAGAAGATAAGAAAGGGAAATATATATAGGAGTAGCTGCCGGACACCGGGAAGAGAAATTACGCTCATAAAATATTCTTTACAGATACGCAATTAGCACAATGTTTTCAAACATATATGGAAAATAAATAGCCTCGAGAAAATTTGAATTATAACACTTACCGCAACCCAATAACAGTTGGGGTAATACGAGGGGCTGCTAAAAGTTCGTAACCTGAACAAGATACTCTCATAGAATGTGCCAAAATAAGGTTTATATTTCATAATCACCATTGCGATCCACACATATCTTCCATCTGTGTTGAAGTGCATGATCCAATTGGTGAAGAAGATTATCAATAAACACAATGCTTTTTGCATTCCAAAAAACTGTAGACATGAAATTCGCTGCAGATGAAACGGCCTTAAACTTGTTTGGCGCTTGTGACATTCTGGGTTTAGAAACGTTTAAAGAATGCCTAAAACCATATTAAATTTTCTTGTGGTGTCTTTAGGTGACAATAAATATAACCCCACCTTACAGAAACCTCCCTGATGCCAAGTTCATTGTGCAGAATAATCTCAACTCTCTCACGCAGTATGTTAATAGCATTGGCTCTTTGCTTTTAGTCCATCGGACCTCCCCCCACCTACAGTGTGTGTGTGTGTGTGTGTAAGAACAGCTGCATAGCATTTTTCAGAAGCCAATATTCCTACAATGTTTATAAACATACTAAAAAGTCAAGTGCTGGTATAGTTACAGCCGTTACACGTTGTATGCCTCGAGTGATAGTATACAAAATAAAAATTTACATAGAAAGAAGCTATTGTCTTGGTCTTTGGAAACAACAAATAGAAGACAGATTAAACTACAATAAATAAGTAGACTTTCTCAACAATAAAGAAATATATATCGTTTGCCGCATAAGAATTGACTGCATATCTTATATAAGAGTATTGCCATGGCACTTAACAGACAACATTTCAGTCTTACTTTTTGAATCAATATGGTTGCTGGTTGAATTGCGTTGTCGAAATCACAATCATGATTTGTGCACATGAAAATACCAGACAAACGGACTGATATTTTTTTGTTTTAAGAAGTATTTTCGAATTCATCATTTTTATTCTTGCATCAATCATCAGAAACACAAACTGTGAGTAAAGAGGTACAAACCATTAGCATATGTATTGAGGATTTGTTTAGTAACATGGGTAGAAGTGTACAGGGAACAGTTTTTTTTCTGCAAAAATTAGCTGACTGCGTTAACATTTCTTCATACACTGTTCCGTTCCTTCACTCAATAATGCCAGTGGAAAAAGCTTGAATCCGGCTATTCTAACAAGATAACTTTTAAATCTAATGGAAAACAGGGATCTCAAGCATTAAGTCAGAAAATCAAGGAGAGGTGATTCCCAGAACTCAAAACGTAGGAGAAAGCATAGAAAAACAACTTCAAGATTCCGCTCCCCTTCTAAATTCAACTTCCTACTTTTGCACTGTCAGCAAATCTGTATCGACATGCCCTAATGTAGCAACCATGTCAGCATAGATGTTCTTGGTAGAACATTTTTCCAAGGATTAAAGGTGATTCAATTATGATAAAAAAAACTGTGATGTGGCATGAGTGTTCGTGAATTTGAAGGAAATGAGAAATGTAGTGGGATAAAAAGAATGCATTATACTTTTCGGTGCATGGAGTAAACCAGATTAAAGGCTGCGATTTCAAAAATTTTATATTCTCGGCAAGTACAAGAAGATGTTAATTATTTGCTAATTGGGCGCAACAAAAGCTTCCTACTCTGATTTAATCGTATATCAATCGTTTACCTTTCCAATTTCACAAGAGTGAAACGGTTCATTTAAATTAATATCATAAAACAAATAATAGCTAAACTTTCATTAATATGGCGAAAATGTAATTGATACGAATGTCTTCATAAGTCTATCCTGCAAGGAGTCAATTTATATGAACTTGAGAGACATTATTTTGGAAGCTGACTAACATAGAATTTTATTGGTACGGGATAAGTTATTCAATATAT
>OZ010582.1:29231990-29304490 GCA_963932145.1 Acanthosepion lycidas
TCATGGCATTCAGACAATTTCTGCAACCATATCACCCCTTAAATCTTGTCAGCTACCTCTGCAGACTGCAATCCCTTGATTATCATGCGTGAGGTGCAGTTAAGCGAGACGCTAACAAAACTCCTTTTAACACCAAAGATAAATTGAAGGCAAGGATTATGGCAGCATCACTAAATTAACCAAAGAGACCGTTTAGAAGAGTTGCAGGAGATTCTGAAGTCGTTATTGATGTTATTGAATAAAATTTACTCATTATCAGTTTAACATATGTCTGTGTAATCTTTATAAATATATTTGTTAAAATGAGATGTCATTGTTATTTTATGGCGCCGCTCGATCACATATTCCGTGGTGGAACTCATTCGAGTTTCTCTTTAACACACAGGACTTTGCCTCAACGAGCCACGACTACTATCAACAGGCTGCTTAATCCAGAACATTAGAAGCAGGTTCAAGCAAGGATATACAAGTGATAGAAATTAGGAAGATTTGAGATAATTATATAATTAAGTAATTCATCGAGTCTAGAAGAAACCTCAGCAGAATGCAGAAAGCACTGGACGGCCGTTTCGTCCTATATTTGGGACTCATCAACAGTGCGCATCCAAAACTGAGAATTGAAACCCGGACAGTTACGTTATCAGGCAAATGTCATAACAACTGTTCCAACGGGCCTCGGTGACAAAGAGGTAGATATTCCAAATCTTTCTAGTACGGTCGGTAAGCCAGTACAGGTACATTGCATTGCAGATGAGTAATTGATTACAAGATAAATACATTTGTGAATTATTTTTCTGTTAAAACGATAAATTAAATACATCATTTCGTAAAGGTTGACCTGTAAATACACACTCACTAGATATCATTAAAGTAGACAAAAAAATTGGCCAAAATTCATCATCACTCAGCTCGCATGCAAATTACACTTGCTTATTTAGTAAAAAATAAATTTGGGAATTTATTTTAATGGAGTAATGAAGGTAAAATTGTATTCTTTGATCGAAATTAGGCAGAGATAGTGTGGCAAAAATCTGTAAAAGCCTTTAATCTACGAAACCCCGTCGATGCTGAATATTATTGGATATTGTTTATGTTTATGTTGAAATGGAATAGAATAATTGTTTGAAATCGTCGAAAACATGAAATAATTGAAATGTAATATTTTAAAGGAAAGCGTGAAATATTGTATTTCTTTTTGGAAAAAAAAAAAACTTTTAATTTCGTTCATACTAATTATCACACACAAGAAAATGCACAATTTACAGTAGCCGGCAAGTGGTCCGTAGCTGTATCAAATTGAAAATTTATGGTTAGAACGTTATGTTACTATTTATTCAAGATAAACACAAAATATAGTAAGATTAGAGTAGACATGCCTACAAATAAACACCAACTAACCATAGAAAACATTTACTTAATAGCACTGACCAGAAATTTTGCACCATTACAGTTGAAGTATACGGATAATTTATTCTCATGGCAGGTTTTATTTTAATTATTTTTTGTTTCTTTTATTTTATATTTAGTCCATACGGCTATTGTATAACATAAAACTTTCTTAAATTAATTATTATGATTTATTCGATGTCTAAGTCCATTCTCTCTTTCATAACAATGTGAAAAATGAATGAAATTATTTTAAATGAAATTGTCTGTTCATTACGGATATTTTTTCACATCACTGTATACCGAAAGAAAATCGATAAAATGAAACCGTAACTGATTAGATTACTGCGAAATTAATGAGTATTGAAGACTATTCAACTGGTGAAAGCAGATAACACAATCATTGGTTGATATCAATGATGCCCTATGTATTCATATTTGTCATAAATTAGAATACGATATTATATATATATATATATATATATATATATATATATATATATATATATATATATATATATATATATATATATATGTGTGTGTGTGTGTGAAAAGTGTGTGTATATAAATATAAATAAATATATATGTATATGTATACTTATTTATATATTATATGCGCGGTACTTATTAGAAAGCGCTCAATATCAGAGATAGAGCTAACATATATGGTTGGATAGATGTGAGCTTGTGATCCTGGGTTTCACGCTTTAGCGATCGTCAGACAAACTGATTAATTTTTAAAAAAATTTTGGTTTTATGTAGATTGCGTGTATTGTATTTTTAAACCCGGATATAGGAGAAACCCGTATATAAGATATATTTTCTCTGGTCCCCAATTAGAGCCATACTTACCTAAACAAAATAGACCAAACCCTGATATAAGAGAATCCCGGATATAAGAGACTTCTTCTCTGGTCCTGACAACTCTCTTATATCTGGGTTACACTGTATATATATATACACATACATATATATATATATATATATATATATATATATATATATATATATATATATATATATGAATAAATGTAGATTTAATTTGTGCTATATTTATTGTTGTTCACTTATATCTATCTATCTATCTATCTATCGATATATATATATATATATATATATATATATATATGAAGGGAAGTGGTTATAGTAGTTACAGCGAGGGAAACGTTTGTATATCAAAAAAGAAGAGAGAAACCGCAAACGATTTTTTTTTTGTAATGTAGAATTTTTTAAATATATATATTGATTTATTTTCCATAATTTTACTCCACGTGTTTCCGGTCTCGCAAACTTCATCAGGCAAAGAGTGGATATTTCCACATATAATTAAAAGGAATTAATTTTTCTCATGTTTTTCGACTGTGCAGCAATATTATGGAAAATAGAGCATAATATATTTAAAAAAAAAAATCGACATTGCTACCAAAAACGGTTGCGGTTTCTCTCTTCTTTTTAATATGTAATATATATATATATATATATATATATATATATATATATATATATATATATATATATATATGAAACCGATAGTTAGCGAACTTCTGTATCGTGCTTAAATGCAATTGTCAAGCCATATGCTTTGTGTATCTACTCGATAATTATATACGGTGGTCAGTGGTCAGTGGTGCACAATTGTATTATTAACGGTTAACTTATTATTCCGTGGTCTATTAAGTGGGAAATAACTGTGGATTCTAATGGAGTGTTAAGTCCATTCTAATATGCTCTTTGTTAACTATTTTACTCATTATTTACCATTATTTCTGCTGTGGATTCCGGGTACCAATAAATAAAAAAACGCCAGGAATGAATATATGAAAATAATGTATTAACGTAATAATACAAACTTGTAAAGCAGATTTGTAGTTCAAGAATTACGGGTTAGTCGCAAAATATTTATACAGTCACATATATATACAGTCTTATATTTATGGAAGTATCGCTGTATGACTTCTTACTGAGTCTACATCCTCGCTCACTGTGATTCCTACAACTCTGTTACCTCTCCCTCACACTTCCGGTTACCTACAACCTTTTACTCTGTCACCCTGGAATCGACTCGACTCGGCCTTGCTCTCTCGGGCCTTCACGTAGCCGTAGTATATGTATATACTGGGTAAGTCTATTTATGTAACATTTCTTTTGTCATATTATTATTAGGTTGGTGCAAAAAAGAATGACGTAATGATGTCGTTTTTTCACGTTAAAAAATACGTCAAAAAACGACATTATTACGTCATTATTTTTGCACCAACCTCATATTACGTTTACGTGTTTCTAACGTGCGTTCGTGTTTTTTTTTTTTTAATTTCTTTATTGTTCACCTAATTTATTTTCTTTCTCATTTGTATCAATTATTTTACTTATTCATTTTATTTTGTTTTCAATTTTCACTTATTTTTGTCCCGTTTTCCGTTTCGGTTTTTTAAGTCACGTAGTAAAAAATTGTTCTCGTGTCTTTGTGAGGATTTCTGGTCGTTTGATTTGTAATTTGTTCTTCGGTGAATATAATTATAGAAATTTTCTCTTCCAAGCTGAGTTTACAGATTTTGGATTTATTGTTATACGCCGATGTTGAACCGTGATTCAGCTTTTGAATTCAATGTCCCAGGTATGTTTAGAAAGCATAGTGTAGTTTGTGTATTTACTATTTTTAAAGGATATTTTCTGTACATAGTTATTTTTGTTGTTTCCAGGGTCCTTTAGTTACAAAGATATATATATATATATATATATATATATATATATATATATATATATATATATATATATATATATATATTATTTACTTTCGGATATTACACCGAAAACATGTATATGCATACATATCTGTTTTTATAGAATTATTTAATCATTTATTTTGATGACATGGACATTCTTACATTATAGTTATTTTTATTACTTTTATTACTATTATTATTTATGTATTTTTCTGCTTTTTAAATATTATATTATATATTTATTATTATTATTATTATTATTATTATTATTATTATTATTATTATTATTATTATTATTATTATTAATATACAAATCATCATGAAGTTTAAATGAATAACAACGAAGATTCCATTTCTGTGAAATTTATTATAAGTTATCGTTGAAGGTTTACTCATAAAATCTTAGGCTACATTGCCTTACTCCTGTATAAGAAATTGTTTTTTCTTTCCTCAATCCTCTCTCTTCAATCGCAAAAAAAAATAAAATAAAGATGAGGTGAAGTTCAAATCCTTACTTCATTTTTACTTTTTTGTTTTTCTCTGTATTTTTAAATGTTGGTTTTTTATCAAATTGTCTGGCTGAATTAATATCATTTAATAAAAAGTCGTCTGTCTGAGGACGCAGGTATATACATACCTGCACACAGACACAGAGACACACACACACACACATACATATATATATATATATATATATATATATATATATATATATATATATATAACTGTTGGAATATATTTATAACCGTTTATATGACGACTAATTAAGTGCTTTTCTTATCTTTTATTTGGTCTGTATATAAATTTATACATTGCGCACTATTCATGATGTTAACATTTTAATATGTTGCATATTAAAAAGACTTACTTGGAATAAGCCCTAGCAGCTAGGGAGATTTCGTATTATATATATATATATATATATATATATATATATATATATATATATATATATATATATATATATGCATGCACTGTGTAGCTAGACTTCAAGAAATGACATCCTGTGTAGACCTGTTTGACAGGTGAAATATTCGATCAATCGAGACATTCGTCATAAAGTGTCAGTTGAAGTGGACAGGTCATCTGTTGAGAATGTCTGATGGTAGGATACCCAAGATCCTAATGTAGAACCAGTTAGGTCAGGGCTCCATGAATGTAGTACGCCCTTGGCTTAGATACAAAGACAAGCTGAAGAGCAAATCTTCAGCTGTTAATATACCTCATATCACTGTCGAGCGCTTAGCCTTAGAGGGGGAAGACTGTAGATCAACATGTTTTAGTGGCCTAAGCAATATTCAGTCTGGTAGTCTTCAAGAAGTGAGAGCAAGATCTAAAAGATCATCCAAACTAACAGTGACCTCATCCCATAATTCACACTCTTGCTCCATATGAGACCTCCTTTGCAAATCACTTGCGGGCCATAAGTGTCATTTTAAGATTAACGCACAAAATTTATAACTGAATCAGTTGGTAGAGTTGTCTAACCATCATACGTCGAAAACGACAGGAGTGTACAATATCTATCTATCTATCTATCTATCTATCTATCTATCTATCTATATATATATATATATATATATATATGAGTTGACATATATATATATATATATATATATATATATATATATATATATATATATATGAGTACACTAAAACACTGTGATTTATTATGTTTCTTTCAGTAGCAATTAATCGAATAAATATTTAAAAGCTTTGAGGCTTACGTCCCCATCACGTCTAAACTTCGGTTTTCTTACGATCCCCGAAGTTAAGCAGCATCATGCCTTGTCAGTACCTAAATGTTTTAATGGATAATAGTTTGTAATTGTTAATTTCAATTACCGTTAGGTTAATTATTTTCACTTACGATCAAATACACTTGGGAATGGTAAGAATTTACCGCTTCTTCCCCAGCTATGTGTTAATTAGTAATACTTGTATCACTAAACAATTATTATCTCAAAAACATTCTTCGAATCTAAAAATATTTTCTGGCTTTAAATAACATGAAAAGGGTTGGAAAGCCGTAGAATAAGAATCACTCAAGTTCTTGATAATGAAAATCTTAAGTGACAACTCATTGCAAATAATAAAATATAATTTTACGTCTTTTGTTTTTTTGTTTTTTTTGTTTGACATTTTTTATAAACGAATTTCAATATTATTTATGATATAAATATGACTTACGTTCTCAATCTCGGAGGATACAAATATTTTCGTTTTATGTGACATATCATTTCATGACGTGGGCGATAATGGCTCTTCACCTCCCTTCATTCTTTGGAGCTCTCAACAAGTTCCTTCACTCTGCCACCACCATCAAAACACGTTCTGTCATCTACCTGCTTAAATTCGCCAAGTATGACACGCGTTGTTTTCCATTGTCTCTCGTGCTCTCTATTCGATCCATGAGTATCAGATTCTCCTGATGTTCCTTCCGAATTATGTATCCAAGAAACTTCAACTGCCTCTTCTTGATGTTAAGTATAGAAGACGCTAATTTCCTCTTGTACTGATTTTCTTCACGCCAACCTTAAACAATGGAAGACGTCAATAAAACCTAAAAGGGATTACTATCAAAATGAATATTTTGACAGAAAAATAGAGAGAAGGAAAAAAAATAAGTGGATGACATGAAAATTTGTGAGTTAATAAAAGAGTGTCTGCAGAGATATGCACAAACTATAAGAAGTTAAAGAGAAGATTAAGTTTGGTTTATTTTGCCTTACGGAATATCACGGTTATTTAATACCAAGATTTTTAGGATAGGTTCGTTTAAATAGAATATGTATTCTTTGTAAGAAATTAGTTTGTAGATCAGGTTTCGCGGGCGTATTATTTGAAGAGGATTTTTGTCGAGAGTCTTGCTGGTAATATTTTTTTCAAAAAAGAATTGCTAACATTTATACTATAGAAGTCTATTTTTATACTTTCATAGTCTTTTGACCCCAGTTTAGGGGTTAAATATTTTCCCGTAGCTGGGACCTTAACAGGTGATATTACAGCGGGTCAGAATTGGTTTGGGAACAACATCAATTTAGAGGTGGTTCCAAGCGCCTCAAAACTTCCCGGTTAGAGGCCTTGGTGCCGGCCGTAGTTTCTCGTCATATCTAGGTCGCGAGAACATGAGGAATATGGAAACAAGCAAAATATAAAAGACTCAACAAGAAGTCGGCAAAAAAGAAACAAAAATCTGTAGAATAGACACACGGCATAAAATGAGAAAAGAAAAGAAAGATTAAGTCTAGTCTGGCAAGATGAATAAAATATGCCGAGAGCACAGACAAAATGGTAGAAGTAAAGTAAATACAGCGATAGATTAAATACAGCAATGACCTCTTCAGTTTCTAGTAAAATCTGAACTTAGGCCAGTACTTGGCAAGATTAAGGAGAAGAAAGCAGCTGAAACAGCTGAGATTCTAATAGAGATAATGACAGGAATAGACGATTTTTAATAGATAATTTTACCAGGTCCAATTGAATGAGAAATCTATAGAAAGGTTAGCGTGTTAAACCACATAACTTATCATTAGAATTCTAATGAATACGGCTTGGAGGTGAATTAACTGGAAAATAGAGCAAGAAAATTGTCGCCTTTTTTCATATATTGAAACAAGAAATTCTATTTTTAAGAATAAAATTCTGTAATACCCAACAATCGAGATACAAAAGACAGTTATCTATGTTTCATTGATTACACAAAAGTTTTAAATGGCGTAAGACACGGTAACCAGCATGAACAATTAGAAAACACTTGATTTAAGCAGGGAAAATATTCCAGTAATCCGTAAATCTTATTCAAGAAAAAAATAGATAAAAAACAGTCTTCGAAAATACGCACAAGTAGAAAGATAATGTAAAGAAAATATGCGTTATTTCAAAATATGTTTTTAACTAAAATGTGATTATATAAAATCTTTCTATATCGCTTATGCTCTCAATATACCTTGTGAAGGATATATTTCACAAGCCCTCGTTCCTCTTTTTGTCTTCAAGAATTTCAAATATCTTTTCCTGATTTTGAATATAAGTATTCTTGTCATTGACATTTTCGTCAAGAAGTTTTCGTTTCTTACCCAATTCCACCATAGAAATCTCAGTATCCTTCTGTAGAACTAATATTTCCTTGCTTTCTCTTCACCTTTGAGGAAAGTGTCCCGCATTCAATATCATATAGTTGAATATAACATAGCAATCCAGAACCCTTTGTTTGTTTCCTACTATATTTTCTGTTTCTCTGCACATTGCGTAGCTTTTGGAATGCATCTTATGCTACTCCAATATCGTTTTCGGATTTCGTTATCTTATTGTCTATCATTTGTTAAAACTCTCCATTTAATATCTCCATGTTTAGTACATTTTTCTCATTTACTTTTACTTCCCTGGGAGGTCCTGTAGTTTTCCTTTTTGGTTAGCCATCAACAAAGGGTCATCTGCGTATATTATGATAACGATAACATTATCAGCATTGATTATTGGCCGATATAAGCTTAAAAAACATAATACATGACAGTGTAAATAAGGCAGATTCAGAAAGGATCAATTACACAATAATGTAGAAGAAGTCAAGGAACAAAAACTATTAACTTCTGAACTGAAAAACATGATTTTCTTGGATGTCATAAAATGATAGCTTTACTTGTGAGTAACGTATTGGGTATTTCAGTATCGGACGGTTAGTGAAATTTAAATTTCTCTGTAGTGTAGTGTAGCAGACAAAGAATGTCGTGCGACACAGAAATCTGTGTAATATCTAATCACATATATAGCAGTAAATTCTGGAAAGACTTCACATAATTTGGTATAAAGCTTTCCGCTGACATGGAGTAGATTATATTGAATAAAATGCTGTCTAGGAAAATCCGTCCTGGTTCACTATTCTCTCCAGAATCTATCTTGCACATTTATAATGTCTGCCATTCTCACGTGCACTGTATTTTGCTGCCACATCTCGTATGTTACTTCTGTTATATATCTCGAAATTCTTGACAATATCCAAGCATAAGTCTGTAACGTGATTTGTAACTTTTCTTTTTATTCACAGTTACTCTTCCACCGACATAAAGTAGCTTCCCTGTGCATTTTCTATTAAAAAAAATCACTGTAATTGTTCTGATGCACTTTCCTATTTGTTACTTCGACTTCACAGGGCAGCACTAGATTGGCAGCTCGGTCTCTTAATTGTTAAAATTACTAGTCGTAAATTCTATTATAATAGTTTTTTCTTCATTTCTAGATTCTGAAACATTTTCTGGTTTCCAGTTTTTCGGTCAAATTCTTCGTCTATGTGTCGTCCCCTCAGGACGTGGATGATTATGCCTCTCCATAATTTCCTATTCTTCGTGACCGTTAGCAGCGCCTCTCTCGTTGGGAAGACTACAGTTACCCGTTCCGCATCCATACACACGTACTCGTTAAGTCTTTAGACCACTGCTTGCCTCTATCTCTCTTGTCTCAATATTCCCTGTGAGTGTTAAGGTTTTCAAACCCTTTGTCCTCGTTATATAAAACTACGATCTTCAACATTTTAAATGCAGTATCAATAGTCACTTGAATTCTGTTCGTTTTTTTCTACTTTCTATTTCTTTCAATCGCAATATCCCATGCGTTTTGGCGACTTTTATCTACTTGCTCGACATGAAATAAAAAAAAGAAATAAGAGACTTGAATCGACAGAGATGTTGTTCCTTTTCTGACTGCTCAGAATACCATGGAGAGAATATCTCATTAACGAAGGAATTTTGAAGAAGACATGGATCCATGATCATCATAATGAAGAAAGAAACTGCCGGAAATTAAAATTCACAGGATATACGTTAGGCGAGAGAAGCAAAAGAGAAACATCAGGTAACCCATTTTGACACGTTTTAGTTGATGTTTGATAAAAAAAGAATATTGCAAAGAAGAAAAGTAATAAAGCAATCATTACTATGAACGGGAAAGATTCAAGAAGATGTACAGAGCCATGATCACCCGGCTCACGAAATTACAGGCCTTATTCAACAGAACCGTAATGAGTTAAAGATTAAATGCAGATCAAATATTAATCGGAATTTAACAGGATGAGAGATAAAGAACACATAGTAATCGTATATCAATCTAATGTTTCAGTTTTATCAACATTCGAGAGAAATTGAAAGAAAACACGAATAAATTGTTTGTTGTCTCCTAATCTCTGACGAAGCTTTAAGAAATATGAAACATGTTAAATTGATATAAGTATAACCAGAGTGCTTAGAAGAAAGGTTTATTCTTCCATTTACAATTCTCTCTTTATAGACATATCGATGATATAACAACACCGATATTTCACGGCTGGGACGTAATAGCTGAATAAAAAAAAGAAGAAAGAATAACAACGTGTTTGATTCCTGGACAGAGTTATTCTGCTATGGCGTACACAGAGTTAGATATATACACGTGTCCCACAGAGGTAAGTTATAATATATGTAACAACAAACAGTATGTAAGAACTTGCCATATTTCCCGAGGGAAAGCAGTTTCTCTACGAACTGGGTTAGACCATTTAGTTTTTCCTATAAGACCTACAGATTTGGGCTAGGAATATTCTTCGTCTTTGGTCTCTTCAATATAACTGCTTTTCTTCACTCTATCTACTGACGTCATTTACTGGATGAAAGTGACCCTTGCGTCTTCCTCAACGAAAGGGAGACTACCGCAGTTTGTGATCCAACATACATTCCTCTTTGTTCTTTATTGATCCAAATCGTCGTAGATATACATTTTATGATGTTGTATATTTTAGATGTATTTGACATCACCAGGGCAATAATTTTAGCGATTCCTGTTGAAATAATCTTAAATTTTCACGGAATGTATAGAAACAGATCAAGAGGATAGTGCGTGCTTATCCGAGTGAGAATCTGCCAGAGAGATGGATCGGGCATACTGGAGATGAAGATACTTTTCTGGTGAAAATGGCCGCCGGTTCACCGGACCTGTCCCCATGTGATTGTTTTTTTTATTATGGGGATATGTGAAGGGACTAACGAAGAGAGAGAGAGAGAGAGAGAGAGAGAGTCAGAAAGATAGACATAAAGTTAATAAAACCGCAAACAATGAGTATGATCAATTGTCAGTTGCTACCAGAAATTGATTTACAACATATGAGATGTTTCTATAAATGTCATTTTTAGTAGTAACACCTGTTTGAGTGGATGTCTCTTCTTTTCTTAAAATAAGAAATTAATAACAAACGAGTCTTATATTATAAAAAATAATTTCTGATCCAAAACATCGATTAGATTATTACTTGAGCTGTTCCAATCAACGCTGGCAGATAGGCATTTCCATTGATCTTAAGTTTGTACAACGTTTCCCGAGAGGCAGGAAAAATCCTTAAAATAGTACTGAGTACAAAAGCCCAAAACGGGCTAATTTTGTCTTCTGTTGGTGTATTTCTCACATTTCCTCTATCAGGTCTTTGTGCAACTCTATTTTAGCTTTGTTCACGTTTGCAATGTTCTTATTGTGGCACCATTTAAGAGGCAGAAAGGGAAAGGAAAGAAAAGAAGGAAAGGAGAGGCTAAGAACCGAATCGTGAGTGATAAGCAAGAACACACACACAGCTAAGAGACAATGGATAAAAGGATATTTTGATAAGTAACAAATGGCGAAAGAGTGTCATTACAATGACAGGGAAATTCTGAGTAAAAAGATAGGGAAAGAAGGAAAGAATCAGATATGTTTTGGCATCAGCTGTGTTATCTAAGGATATGAAAACAAAATATTGGTACGGGAAGACATCTTATTGTCAACTACAGACCGGCTGGCCAGAGAAGGAAATAAAAATTCAAATGAAAATGTTATTTCGTTAAGTGACGAGAAACAGACAACTAAAAAAAGGACTTGGACAGATATGAAAAATTAAAAACCACCCACGGAACATCCTTGGTCTGCGATAATAAAATTTTTTTATCAGGAATTTGTACCGAAGGAAATGAATGTGTTTTCTTTCTTTCTTCGAGGCGACAGACGGACTGGAACTTTGGAGATGTTCCTTTTTGAGACCATGTCAAGAAGACCACACATTCTGATAATTAGCGATAAAATGCCTGACGTAAACCACGTGTAGAACAAGAGTTATGACCGGCATTGTCCCGTTCGCGGCTGGAGAAATGATAAACCATTAAGGGGAAGAAAAGGGAAGAGATAATTTTTTTTTTTTAAGCAAGATATTTTTTTTTCCTGAAACAAAGCCGCAGATTCGTCCACGCCCGACTAAGACATCATTGGTCGAGTGGTGATCACGTGATGCACGAGGGAGGCTGTTGCCGCCCATCTGGAGGATGAGTAAGAGAGGTTGGCACGAAGATGTGGGGAGGGCAGTTCACGCCCCTCTGAAGTATGATGAGAAGGTGGGAGTGAGGAAAGGTTCCCAAAAATGGAAAAAGGTGGAAATTCCTAACCAGAGAGGTGGATATGTATTTAGAATTATCGAGGAACCCCCCGTTGCCGACAAACTCACCCCGGTTTTGATCGGCGCACATATAAACGAAGCCACAACGAGCAGAAATGAGTCGAGACCCAGCAATTCCCAGAGTCATTCTCCGGTTGAGGCAAGCCTCGCAGATAGCTGACCATGATTCACGCACAATTCCGGACCCATCTCTTCAAACCAAGAACAATTATTTTAAAGAGCGACTTAGATCCAGATCACCGAAATAAGTTTTTCATTTGACTTTCGTCCAAAGACCCACCGAAACACCAACTTCTTAGAGGGCAGACGACTTGAAGTGTTAAAACTTGCCTAGCGGAAAACGACGTGTCACAATCCATAGAACGGGTCGGGAGATAGATGCAGTCCTATGTATCGAACAACTAGACATAAAGTTTGTTACCTTTTTCTTTGATACTTTGAACTTTTGAGTTTTCATTTTATTGCCTTTTATGCGTATTTTTGTGGTATCACCCCCGTTGGACTCGGTTTGCAGTACGGCCCCGATGACTGATTGATTTCCTCTGCCTAGATCAATTCACAACGTGGGTAGGCAGACTGGGAATCAAAGTAGGACGTCACAGTTGGTGCCGTGGTAGACTGGGATAGAACGACACGGTTGGCGCTGCGACCAGGGGACGACGTCACAACTGGTGCCGTGACCACAGGATAGGACCCTGGAACAGCCACTGCCACAATTAGTACCGTGACAGCAGGACAGGATCCTGGATCGACCGCTGTTGCTGAGAAATTTCGAATAGGACTCAAAACGACCCGGGACTGAGAGGAACGAGAACAGAATCGTCAGTAAGATAGGACACTTTGCTTGATTTCCCAACCTCGATTGTTGCTGCGTAGATTGTCTTTCTCTTTAAATATGTCGGACTATGATTCAGAT
The DNA here is from genome assembly GCA_963932145.1 of Acanthosepion lycidas. Classification (NCBI taxonomy): domain Eukaryota; kingdom Metazoa; phylum Mollusca; class Cephalopoda; order Sepiida; family Sepiidae; genus Acanthosepion; species Acanthosepion lycidas. The sequence continues at coordinate 29,245,459 of OZ010582.1, forward strand.
AGAGCAGTGGGGGATGAAGAGGGGGTTAGGCAAGGGTTGTCAGCTGACCTGAGAAAGTTGTTGGGTGGACCGAGGGTCCCAGCATTTGAAGGCAGTGGGAAAGATTTCAAAAACTGGCTGGCAATCCTGGAGAAGAGCCGAATTATATATGAACTCACAGATCAGGAGACCCTGTATCTGGCATATGATGCCACAAAAGGGAAAGCCTCTGAGTTTATGAAGGAGCTCTTGGAGAGTCAACCCCACTTGTCTTGGGAAAGATTAAAGGGACTATTGACCAAATAATTCACCGACGAGGGCACGGCTATAGAGGCCATGAGGGCCCTCTTAAAGCTGACACAGCTGCGGGAGGAAACCCCTGCAGAATTGGGGGCCCGAGCGGGGAAGCTGTCATCATTGGCCTTCCCAGAAGTGGTTAGAGACAATGGGGTCATGCAGGCCCAGTTAGCAGACCTGTATGTGGAGGCCCTAAGTGACGAGCGTGTTCGTCACGACGTTCTGAAAGAGGGGCCGGTGAGACTATCGGCAGCAGTGGAGCTGGCCAGGGAGACCCAGGGCGTATGGGAAAAGGTAAAAAGTTGTGGAAGGAACCAGATACTAAGTCAAGAGGTCGGAAAAAGGGGGAAAGGCGGAAGCCCCCCCGCGTGGAATTGGAGGGTCAAGCTGGAAGTAGATCAGCCTGAGGTGTGGGAAGAAGACCCCAATAGAAAGACATGGTCAACCAAGCATGGGTAGATACGGGCTGGGCTGCTGGACCTGTGGGCGTGGGGACCACAGAGCGGAGGAATATCCGACGAAGTGGGGTTTGCCCCCAGACTTCGAACAGGGCAGGTGCACCAGGTGTGGAAAGAAAGGACACCTGGCCAAGTGGTGCGGGCTGAGAAAAGGCGCCCCACCGATATTAACAAAGAAGGCCGAGCCCAAGAGACAAGACCAGGGAAAAGCCAGCGGGCCACCCCGGAATTAAGAGGGACGGTGGCCCAGTTAAAAAGAAGGGAAATAAAAGCTTGAACCAGTGGTCGGGCGAGCCGCTTGGGTAGAGGATAGGTCCCCCCGGGAGTAAACGAGAGGTTAGCCCAGTTGAAGAGAAAAAAAGCAAAATGTTGGACATGTGGTCAGGTGGGCCACTTTGCGGCGAAATGTCCGGCAAGAAGGTGCTGGTTTTGTAGGAGACCAGGGCACTTGAAGAGAAGCTGTATCCTGAGGAACAGCCGCGGGAGACTGGGAGAGGTCCAGCCGGGCCCGCCCAGGTGCGAAAAACGCAGAACTTCCCCCCGTAAGAATAATGATGGTGATTTATTGCTGCCGGCGCCTATGGCTGGGATGACCCAAGGGTAGGGACCCAGGAAGAGGAAAGCCCAAGAGTTCTCTTCGCTGACGCAAGAGAAGGAGCTATCCTGTAGAGCAGAGATAGGGGGTAAGGCGATGAAAGCTCTGGTAGACACAGGAGCATCTGTGTCATTGCTGAGAGAGGAAGCATACAGGCAGGTGAAACGGAAGAGTAGGTCACGGGAAGTGGACATAGAGGTCACGCAAGCAGATGGAGCCCCCCCCCCCCCTGAAGATAAAAGGGATGGTAAGGCTCCCTGTGAGGATTGGGAAATTAAGAAGCACCCAAAATTTTTACGAAACCCCCGACCTGTGTACGGAGGCAATCTTGGGAGAAGATTGGCTCCGGAGCCAGAGGGCCCAGATAGAGTTCAACCCCACTGTGCTGATACTGAATGGCGAGAGAACGCCATTGGGATGCCCACCGGAAGAAGATATAATAATAGTGGTGGAGGAAGATGTAAAGCTACCCCCTAGAACGGCCGTGTCGGTAAAGGGTAGGTTAATGTCAGGGAAGAAAATAGGAAAAGGACCCCTGCAGTTGGTCCCTGTGGAGGGGAAGGGCCTAGAAGAGAATGAGGTAACTCTGTGTGAGACGGTGGTGGAGACAGCTGAATTAGTGCCCATTATGATGGTGAACCAGGCCCAAAAGACTATAAAGGTTAGGAGAGGGGAAGAGATAGGGAAAGCGCTAACCCTACGGAATCGGGTGAGATTCGAAGAGGAACGAAGAAAACTTGTAGAGCAAACAGAAGGAATAGTGGACGAAGATATATTAGCACCGGATCAATTTAGAACCAGGGTGGGAGGTCTGCTGAGGGATAATCGAGATGTGGTAGCCCAGTCAGACATGGAATTGGGCCAGACCCACACAGTCAAAATGAAAATCGACACCGGAGATCACCCCCCTGTGAAATTAAAACCCTACCGGACACCTATTCATAAAAGACCCCATGTAGAAGAGGCAGTAGAAGAGATGTTGGAAGCTGGGATGATCGAAAGATCGATCTCACCTTGGAGCTTCCCAATCGTAATAGTAGGTAAGAAAGATGGCGGGCACCGTTTTTGTGTAGATTTTAGGAAACTAATAGATGGCATATTGGCATTATTAGGGAAGGCAAAGTAATTCTCTACGTTGGACTTGAGGTCCGGGTATTGGCAGGTAGCCCTTGATGAGGCTGACAAGGAGAATGCCGCATTTGCGTGTCACCTAGGACTGTTCCAGTTCAGGGTGATGCCATTCAGTTTAGCTAATGCCCCGGGAATCTTCCAACAGCTGATGTCAATAGTGTTAGGAGGATACGAGAGTTTTGCTATGGCATATTTGGACGATATCTTAATATTTTCGAAGACAGTAGAACAACACTTTTTCCATCTAAAACAAGTGTTGGGAAGGTTAAGAAAACACGGCTTAAAATTGAAATTGTCGAAGTGTCAGTTTCTGAAGGAGGAGACTAGATATTTGGGCTTTGTTATAAACGGAGACGGTATTAAACCCGACATGGATAAGGTGAAAGTCATAAGAGAAATGCCAGAACCTAAGACAGGCAGACAGGTAAGAGGTTTTATAGGAGCTATAGGTTGCTACCGACGCTTCGTCCCGACATTTTCGAGAATTGCCATACCACTAGTAGCCCTGACGAAGAAATACGCTAGGTTCAAGTGGACAGAGGATTGTCAACAGGCATTTGATACGTTAAAAGAACAGTTGACAGCCGTCCCACTGCTGACGTACCCTGACCTCAGCAAGCCCATGGTACTATACACTGATGGCAGTGAGCAGTGTGTAGGAGCAGTTCTTACCCAGCCGTGTCCCGATAAAGAAGGACCAGTGCCAGGCATACCAGAGGAAGTACCGATATACTTTCTCTCTCATAAGCTCTCAGAGACACAACAGAGATGGCCAGTAATAGAAAGAGAAGCATATACTATCATGTATGCTCTCCAAAAACTGGACTACTACTTGAATGGTGCGGTCTTTACTATAAAAACAGGCCACAAACCTCTGCAGTACCTATTGCAAACAGAGTGGACAAATAATAATAAGATTCAACAGTGGGCCCTTAAGTTAAGTGGCTACCACTGTAAGATAGAGTATTTGGCAGGGAAGGAAAACACGTGCGCAGATTTACTCTCAAGAATACCGAAACAACTGGAAGAAAGATCTGTAAAAGTAGAGCAGGGAGTAGATGATAAAGCCTATAGAATAGGAGTAATTAACTCTAATAAGCTAAAAGATCGCCCTATGTTAGAATCGGACGAAGAAGTAGACACACAGATAATAACCGATCCTTACTGGACAGAAGGAATTGAGAAGGAGCAGGCAGACAGTGAAATAGCTGCCCTGAGAGAAAAGGTGAAGGCAGGAGATACCACCAAGTATGCCATAATAGAGGAAAGGCTGTATTATCTCTCAGGCAGGGATGAGGAAGTCAAGCCCAAGTTGTATGTGCCCAAAAGTTTAAGACCAGAGGTATTGGAACAGTGCCACGAGAGGTTGGGTCACATGGGAATTGATAGGACATGTGATCTAATAGGAAGAAAGTACTATTGGCCCAAATTGTACGGAGAGGTCACTAACTATGTTCGGAGCTGCGTGTTGTGCCAGTCGCAGAGCAGAAGGTAGGAGATGGCACCACTGGAGGAGACGGACGTGCCGAACTTCCCCTTCGAGAAAGTTAGTATGGATGTATCAGGACCATATGTGGAAACTGCGCAGGGAAACAACTACATAGTGAGTTTTGTCGATTGGCTAACAAATTGGCCTGAGGCATTTGCAGTACCAGACAAGAAGGCTACAACTGTGGCCGGGTTGATAATAAGTGAAATCTTCCCTAGGTGTGGCGCCCCTGTACAGTTGGTAACAGGTAATTGCACGGAGAATATAAACAGCATAATGAGAGAAGTGCTGACATGTTTGAATATAGAGCATGTAAAAACATCTTCATATCACCCCAAGGAAATGCTAAGTGGAAAGGGAGATGTATTGGCCAAGCTGGTCAGAGAGAACACTGGAAACTGGGACTTGTATTTGACACATGCTCTGGGGGCCGTGAGGTTTACGATAAACGAAACCTACAGATTTTCTCCTTACTTTATGTTGTTTGGCAGAGACGTGGTCCTGCCTGTTGATAACCTATTGAAGCCCCGAAGAAAGTATATGGGAGAAGATCATCATCAGTTGTTGCTGGAACAGCAACATAAAATATTTGTACAGGCCAGAAGAATAAAGAGGGCACAGAAGAGGAGAACTGAGAAAGTCAATGCTGAAGGAAAGGTAGTAGAATTCAAGGTTGGAGACCCTGTCTACTATAAAATCCAAAAGAGAGAAGGAAAGCTGGACCAAAGATGGGAACCGTACTACCGGATAGTAGAGCAGACGGGTCCAGTATCATATGTAATATGGGATCAAGTGGCAGGACGAGCAAGGAGGGTCCATGCCAATGATCGAAAGAAGGCTGAAATAACTAACCTGTAAATGAGCGAGCCGAGGCCTAAGAAGACAAAGACAAGGAGGGTAACTCTGGTTGAGCCGGAAGAAATGGAGACGGAGGAAGATTCAGAAGAAAATGAGGAGATAGATCGATTTGGCCAGATAGACGAAGCGATCCGAGTGACGGGGTTGGAACCCTCGGCGGATATCAGCGGTGTTCAGTCGTCGACTGAATCGGTACAGAGAAGACCGCCATGTCCAAAGGAAAGGAAGAGAAAGACGAGGAGATCCAATCAAGCAGCCAAGGGCTCTAAAAACAGGCACCCTGAAGAGGACGAAGGGCCCAGCGAGTGGGAGGAAGAGGATCAAATACCCCTTTCCCAGCTCAGGGAAAAGCTAAGGAACAGGAGAGATCTAGACATAGAGTCAGGAGGTATTAATGACGTCCAGGGCGAGGACTCTAAACAGAAGGAAGAGTCAGGGGAGGAAGAAGTGGACAAAACAGCTCCTGGACGGGAATTAAACACAGAGGGAAGGTTAGAGGTTGAGCAGGGACCACCTCGGAAGATGAGATCAAGAAGGGTGAAGAACCCCAAATCTCAGTAGAACAAAGAAGGCTGTGCAGAATAGAAACATTCGGTGTCGACAGGTAACGACACTGGCTCATCCAAAAAAACCTGCTGGCTGACTGTGGTGGATGTGGATGGAGGGGATAGAGTCGCGGGCTGCATCTCACGAAGGACGGAAGAAGATTATTGGCATTGCTGACTGGCCATCAGTGGTGTCATGAAGTACGATCTTTGGGACACGCACACCTGCCCGGGCCATTCTGTCTGCTAGGAGTTAGTTGGAGGAGGTTAGAGCTGAACGTAGTAAGAAATTATGGAATAATTGAGTGATGAATTGAGCAAGACTGAATGGTTGTGAAGAATAACAACAAGAGAATTTTGTTACTTTACAGGAATGATCAAGATGAAAGGGCTGATGATGATGATGGTGATAGCCACACTGATGGTGACGATGGCGGAAGGTGGGAAGCACAGCCGAAACACCATTTTTAAAAAGACGAGTGAAGTAATAATAACCAGGTCTAAATGGTTGATCACATTCGTGATAGATTTGAATCCATACGAGTCGCTACTAAATAAGTTAAGAAATGAGCTAACGCAGCTGGATGCAGCCCGGTTGAAGGTAGGGCAAGATTATCCCAAGGAAAAAGGTATCTTAGTTTACTACACTCCCTGGAATCAGAGGCCACTATGATAGAGGGTCAATGGAGGGACATTCAAAATTACCTTAAGGGAATAGAGTTACTGCAGACGCGGGAAAAGAGATCAGTAGTTCCGATTGTAGGAAAAGCGTTAAATGTCCTGTTTGGAACAGTGACTGAAGATGACGTTAAATTCATGAGAAGGAAACTGGGAGAAGTGGAAGTAAACCAGAGGACGCTTGCTCAAGGGAGAGTGTGACAATATTAAATGTGACAAGGTTAGAGGTGGCCAAAAACAGAGTCAGAATCAATTGGTTAATAGATAACCTGGCAGGGTTGAGACAAGAGGTAATTAATGATACAGAAACTGTAATGATCGAATTACAAGAAATTAGCGGATTCATGCAAAAATATTTTCAACTGATGACAATTACGAATAAGGTACGACAAACTAGTCAGACTTTGACGACCTTGCTGGAACATGTGAGAGCACAATTGGACATGTTGTCATTGGGACACCTCTTCCCAAGCATAGTAAACCCGAGTCACCTAAAGGAAGTGCTACTCGGAATACAGACCGAGTTACCCCACCATTTAAGACTGCCAGTGGACCCACTAAAGAATTGTGGAAATATTATAATGCACTGGGATGTGTGACCTTGTTGGAAGATAGACGATTATTGGTTTTGATATCTGTTCCGTTGTTGGATAGAGAGAGTATATTCGAGATATACCAGGTTATAAATTTACCCATTCCCTACCCCAGAAGAGATCAAGGTTTGGGAATGATAGCAAGGTACAAGGTGGAAACAGAATACATAGCTTTAAATTCAGGGAGAACAAAATTCATGTTGCTAACAGATGAAGAAGTTAGAAAGTGTAGAGATGATGCTCTAGGGCATTGTACCTCGTTAAGCCCTATCTATATAACTGGTAACCACAAGATGTGCATACTAGAATTGTTTGAAATGAAGAGAGAGGGAATTAAGATAACTTGCCAAGTAGAGGTATTAGCAAACACGGCATTACCACAAGCTATCAGTGTTTCCGACGGGGTGTGGGCAGTAGGCACACAGAAACCTATCAGCTTGTCTAGGGTGTGTGGGGGAGAGTCCACAAAGACATTAAGAGTAAGGCCACCATTATCCCTGTTAAAGTTACCCATGGGATGTTCGGCGTTTGGGATATCTATGTCCTTACCCCCCTATTACCAGGAAGAAGAAAGATATGAAGAGAAAGATTCAATCATAGAAATGATTGTCAGAGGCTTAGTCAATTGTACAGAATTATGGGAGCCAATAGTGAAAGGATTCTCCAATGTTACCTTGAATAAAATGCCAGAACTAATGAAGCCGATAGAAAAGATCGATATGGATCAATTGAGGGACAAGTTAAGTGCGTTGGGAAATGAAGGTATGGCTTGGGAAGACGATGAGCAGATCGCGATAACTTGGTCAATAGTGATGGGTACATTCATAGTTATAGCCATCGGGGGTATAATAGTATGGAAGATAAAGAGTAAGAGGAGATTGACGAACGACAATCCAGTGCGTATGCAGCAACTCGAGAGGGAGATGCCGAGCAGTGTTCCTTACTCATACAGAATCGGCGAAGAAATTGCAGGAAGACCAGCGGAGGAGGCTGGAGTGAGACCGCCACGTGCGGCGGAAAAACCTCCCACAGCGGAGAGGAAAACATTGACCAAGAAGAACAAGCCATAGTAACTACATCTGCACCCACAAGAGCACACACACATGACATTACATATAGAATAGAAGAAATTGAAAAAAGAACATTACACTTGCATGTAAAACTGAAGAAGAAAAAGAACATTGCATTGCATGTAGAACAGAAGAAGATGAAAAAGAACATTACACTTGCATGTAAAACAGAAGAAAAAGAACATTACATTGCATGTAGAACAGAAGAAGATGAAAAAGAACATTACACTTGCATGTAAAACAGAAGAAGAAAAAGAACATTACATTGCATGTAGAGCAGAAGAACTTGAAAGAGAACATTACGTTGCATGAAGGAAAGTAGTATAGAATTGCATGGGAAAAATGCATGATGCATGTTAAATGGTGTATTTGGGTTTAGGTGTCATTTACGGGTAAATGACAAATCGGTTAGGGGAGGATTGTGGCACCATTTAACGAGGCAGAAAGGGAAAAGAAAGAAAAGAAGGAAAGGAGAGGCTAAGAACCGAATCGTGAGTGATAAGCAAGAACACACACACAGCTAAGTGACAATGGATAAAAGGATATTTTGATAAGTAACAAATGGCGAAAGAGTGTCATTACAATGACAGGGAAATTCTGAGTAAAAAGAGAGGGAAAGAAGGAAAGAATCAGATATGTTTTGGCATCGGCTGTGTTATCTAAGGATATGAAAACAAACTATTGGTACGGGAAGACATCTTATTATCAACTACAGACCGGCTGGCCAGAGAAGGAAAGAAAAATTCAAATGAAAATGTTATTTCGTTAAGTGACGAAAAACAGGAGTTGGACAGATATGAAAAATTAAAAACCACCCACGGAACATCTTTGGCCTGCGATAATAAAATTTTGTTATCAGGAATTTGTACCGAAGGAAATGAATGTGTTTTCTTTCTTTCTTCGAGGCGACAGACGGACTGGAACTTTGGAGATGTTTTTTTTTTTGAGACCATGTCAAGAAAACCACACATACTGATAATTAGCGATAAAATGCCTGACGTAAACCACGTGTAGAACAAGAGTTATGACCGCCATTGTCATATTGTCCCGTTCGCGGCTGGAGAAATGATAAACCATTAAGGGGAAGAAAAGGGAAGAGATAATATATTTTTTTTAAGCAAGATATTTTTTTTTCCTGAAAACAAAGCCGCAGATTCGTCCACGCCGGACTAAGACATCATTGGTCGAGTGGTGATAGAATTATCGAGGAACCCCCCGGCGCTGACAAACTCACCCCGGTTTTGGTCGGCGGCCATATAAACGAAGACACAACGAGCAGAAATGAATCGAGACTCAGCATTTCCCAGAGTCAGTTTCAGGTTGAGGCAAGCCTCGCACATAGCTGACCAGGATTCACGCACACTTTCCGGACCCATCTCTTCAAACTAAGAACAATTATTTTGAAGAGCGACTTAGATCCAGATCACCGAAATAAGTTTTTCTTTTGACTTTCGTCCAAAGACCCACCGAAACACCAATTTCTTAGAGAGCAGACGACTTGAAGTGTTACAACTTGCCTAGCGGAAAACGACGTGTCACAATCCATAGAACGGGTCGGGAGATAGATGCAGTCCTATGTATCGAACAACTAGACATAAAGTTTTTTACCTTTTTCTTTGATACTTTGAACTTTTGAGTTTTCATTTTATTGCCTTTTATGCGTATTTTTGTGGTATCACCCCCGTTGGACTCGGTTTGCAGTACGGCCCCGATGACTGATTGATTTCCTCTGCCTAGATCAAATCACAACGTGGGTAGGCAGACTGGGAATCAAAGTAGGACGTCACAGTTGGTGCCGTGGTAGACTGGGATCGAACGACACGGTTGACGCTGCGACCAGGGGACGACGTCACATTATCTCAAGGGACTACAATTTACGTCAGGATCTATTGATGGCCGCTCTTGTGCATAAACGTAATAACAGGTCGATAACTCCCCAAGCGTTTATCAGCCAAGATGGTTTTTGTCTCCCATTAGATTCCATTTTTCATTCATTGACTATTATATCATCATCATTATCTTCATATTTCAATTCAGGCTATGGTCACACTACCTACCAAGTGTTCGGGAAAAGCTAAGGCATCTAATAGTGTTTTGTTATGTCTACATTTCATGATTTGTTTTTCCGTTTCTTCTATAACATTACTAGCGTTACATGGACAAAGTCCCTCTTAAAGTATAGCCTGTATTTATCAAGACATTCTTTGGTATTTCTTTTTAACTAGGATTTCCAGAGATTTTCTCAATGTGTCGGTGTGTTCCTTTTTTTATCATTGCAAGTGTACCTACTATGACAGTTACTATTGCTTTGAATTTCCACATTTTTTTCTATTTTGATTTCCAGGTTTTTTAACTTTGATAGTTTTTTCAAATTCCTTTTTTGATATGTTAGATTCTACTGGGCAAAGCCATATTAATTAGTAAGCAATTTTTTTCATTTCGGTTTTTGATAATTATGTCCGGCCTATTTGCTTCAGTCTTCCTGTCTGTAAAGATGGTGTAATCTTATAGGATTGTAATGTCTTCTATTTCTGTAACCGGTGGTGGGTGATGCTCATATCAGTGTTTATTAATATCTGTTCGAAAGTGGTTGCACATTGTCCAGTCTAAGTGTTGCCCAAACCCATTGTGACGATTTTTATATTCATTTGGTGCAAGTACAGAACATCCTGATATTAGGTGGTCTATGGTTTCATGATATTTGTCACAGAATCTGCATTTTTGGATCCACACTATTATTTACGATATTTGCCTGAAAGTATCCGCAGCATAACTAGCGTTACATGGTTACCGTTCTTCTTAGTGTGTGAGCTGTTTTTCTCAAGGCAATTATTTTTATTTCTCTTAAGCTGGGATTTTTTCTATGTGCAGTTGTATTCCTTTTTTATAATTGCAAGCGCACCTACTGGTATTATACTTGTTTCCTGTTTCCGCTTTTATTATTATTATTATTATTATTATTATTATTATTATTATTATTATTATTATTATTATTATTTTGTATATTATGTACCCTGATTTCTCTCCTGTAGAGCCAGTTCTGAACTTTGCTCCTTCAGCTCTATAGGACAACTGTAAATTAATTGTTATCACTTTTCTTAGTATATAGGATGCTCCTGCAGCGGCGATCTTCTGGACAACTTATATGTTGATGTTCCCTGAAACACTGATAGTAAAATTGTCCGTACCTAGTCTCACGTGGCCCAGAGGTCCCATGAATTTTTGTACGGGTCTTAATTTTCGTTCCCCTCATCATATTAATCTCGATTTGCAGGGCCCTTGTATTTGGACATTTTTTTGATAAATTCCATGGACATGTTTATCTCAGATGATACAGCTATGTTAATAATAATACACTTCCTGTATTGTCTTTTATGATAATATCAGGTCAGTTGGTATTTATTTCCCTGTCAGTTTGAATTGACCTGTGTCCCCGGAGAACAGTTACATCGTTATGTTGAGTAACTGTGTCTTGTTGGTGCTCATACCATCTCTCAGTGGTTTCGATTTTGTGCTACTTGCATATCTTCAAGTATACATACATCACAACATCTTCATGTCTGCGCCTATATTTATTTTTTGCTGGTTCCAGACATCCTGAGATAATACAGTCGACAGTTTCATCATATTTTCCTCAGATCCTGCATTTCGGGCTAGTCCTATACTTGATTATCTTACAGTGATACGAACTGGTTCCGAGGTTTTGGCTCTGAAGTTGCAATAATCAGGCCTTTTTTTATTCAGCTTTCAACCCGGTGAACCTCAGATGTCTTTTCTGCTTATTGACATTTGCTGTTTTCGTTCGTTTTTTGGTACATGCTATGCAACGCCTTGTCCGCTCAGTTTTTTTTTTTTTTTAATTTCATTCGGCCATGTTAACTGCTTGTGGGAGAGGGTCATTGATTTTTGTGAGGTATGCTTCCGATCCGTTTGTTGTACTTCGTAGAGTCAGTTTAATTTGGATTAGAACTCTCCCCCTAAATGCTCTTGGTACTTTCAGCCTGTCAACAACTGATTTTGAATGTAACATAATATTTATTCGACAAAGAAAAGAGGAAAATTGTTATTTTCGTTAGACGTAAATTGTATCCACAACGAAACATTCATGACTTTGTTTGTTGTAATGGAATGCCCTCCACTCCCTATTCCCTATGTGAACTGACTATATCACATGACAGAATATCACTAGGATACAGGGATATACAAGGCCATGAAAGAAAATTACTAGTTAAAAAGGACATGAAAGAACACAAGGGACACAAGTATTTATGGTCTCAACTAGAAACTCTAAACGACATGCCTGCCAAACTAAGACGATGTATCAACAAGTGGAGAAATGAAAATTAAAATGTTTAAGATAAGACTACAAGTTCTTGCAATGGAATTTCATTGAAGCGGAGATTCCAGATCAGAACTGATAAAAGCGGAGATTCTGCCTTGGATATATTTTTATCAATCTCTAAATATATAACAAAATCACCAAACCAGATATGATAGCAATATTCAATGCATGAGCGAAAAGTAGATATATAATGGTGTAAGATAGATTCTGGCGGGAAATGTGTCGAACATTACGCAATGGACAAACTTTCATATTAACGAATAAACTTCACGGATTAAAGAAAGTAAATTCTAAGCAGTTGTTGTTTCATCCAAATTCTAATTAGGATGAGAATCGGTAGCTTGAAAAATAAGATTCAAAATATTTACTTCTAATCAGATTGAAACATACATATTACAGGTTAATACTTACCAGATATTTTAGTTTTAACCCTGATAAATATGTCGAATACATATAACCGTTATATACTTTGAACTTCTTCAGGTGTAATGTAGGTAATGCGTGCTTTAGACTTCGGTAAATACTTTTCCATTTTCTTAACTCCATCAAGTCAAAGATTTGAATGACAAATTAATGTGTTAGATGAGTCAATGCGAAAATAGCTGAAGGAAATATTACTATACCAATTACAATAAAACGTTTGTTTGTGTATATATATATATATATATATATATATATATATATATATATATATATATATATATATATATATATTGTAATCCACAAACAGACTGTTTCGCTGTATCACAAGTCATCAGTGTGACTAGATGTCCGCTAGCCTCTAGCTAGAATCCAAATTCGACTAAAATGACGTCAGTCGGAAATTCTACTACTAAGCCATTAGCGGTTGGCAGGGATGAAAGTTAATTTAAGCGCATTTATTTTTAGATAAACACAAAGTGACTAAGAGGACTCAATTCGCTTTACCGAAGAGTCTTGCATTATCAGCCGTAACAGTCACTGTTTACAAACTCATATTCAACCGAAATAAATTTTCCATTGAAAGTGAACATTGAATTCAAAACTTAGAGGCGACAGGCTGTTTCATGCTAGACGCAATCGTCAGACGTCAGTCGTCAGACGTCAATCGTCAGCCGGCCTAGCATGAAACAACCTGTCGAGTCTGAGTTTTGACTTCAATGTTCATTTTTATATTCATATTTACATACGCTCTATCTCTGATATTGAGCACTTTATCCCGTAAATATAGCACACCTTAAACTATATTTCTTCCTATATATATATATATATATATATATATATATATATATATATATATATATATATATATATATATATATCTGTTTATCTATATATGTACACTCCCGACATCCCGACATGTATGGCGTCCGACAAAGCATACATATTTTCTGATCGTTTTAAGAGATCAATCAATACATAATGTCCTCATCTTTACATTTTTTACAGACAGAGCTAGTATACACACACACACACACACACTCACACACACACACACACAGGCACACACACACAAACAAAATGTAAGAATAAAAAAATATAATTCTATTAACCATAGTTTAATATTTCATTATATCTACCCTGTTACTCAGCTCTTACACTAAAGCCGTTCATACTATATGATTATAATTTTAAATCTAATTCGCCTTTCGTTAATCCCTTATATATCCTTATCTATAAGTTCTTTTAAATGTATTTTTCGTTCATCTTAATTTATAATTTAATTTTAAATTTTGGTTAAAAACTTGTGTTTTCTTCTTATACCTCCATTTGTTGTCACAAGTTTAATGTTCTGGGCTTACCCAATTACAACCTTAAGATAGGCACCTACTACCAACGGTAACACCTGCATTGTCCCTAGGTTCCAATTTAAAAAGTGAAAAGTGTTACAGGTAGGTTATGTCTTAGCTTCCAATAATAATTCCTTACAACTCGCTTCTACTACATTCCATTTTCTAACGAGATTCATTCCACAGCACGTTTGTTTGAAAAAAGAGCTGGCCACTTTCATCGTCTGCCAAAATAGGCTATTCCCCATATGAGGTAGCAGGATTTGTTTGATTATTAATTATATTTCTCTGTATAAACTTAATTCATCGAGATCTCTTTTGTGGACCAGTTCTATTATTTTTTAAATCAATACTATCCACTTGGATTATATAATAACGGATTTTTTTTTAACTCATATATATATATATATATATATATATATATATATATATATATATATATATATATATATATCAAATCACCTAGCACCTAACACGAATGGATTTCATTTTTTTGCGTGGGGGGGTGGAGTAAAGAACAAGAGAAATAGTCACACTGTGTACGAATTAAAAGAGTAGATCTCAGAAGTATTTATTTAAAGTTATGCAGATGGGGATTCGTATCGAGCTGTGTGTCACAGTGTTCTGGGGAGGTTCGAGGAATGTTGCATTATTGAAGGAGGACATTTTGAGCACTTAAGATATTAACCTGCGCTAAATAAAAGTAAGCAACGTATTAAACTAATGTACATAAATATTAGGTTGGTGCAAAAATAATTTCGTTTTCTCACATAGTAACATATGTTAGAAAACGAAATTATTTTTGCATCAACCTAATAGTTTTGAACAAATTTGAATGTAACAAATTAAAGTATTAGGTTGGTGCAAAAATAATGACGGTTTTTGAATTATTTTTAACGTCAAAAAACCGTCATTATTTTTGCACCAACCTAATAAAATTAATAAAACATTTAAAAAAAAAATGGAAAGTACAAACTTGCGAATTCTAAGATTACTGTAAAAATGAACGTTGAGATTACAGTTTGTTTCATGCTTACAACCAAATCTACAGTTCATGTGCGTTGCGTTTTGTCTCGACTATTTATATATGGTGGTCAATGGTATATTATCGATAGGTTCAATATGTTATTGTAACGGTTATTTTATGAGCGGTAACGGTTATTTTTCAAATCAATATATGGGCTATAGAGTGGAAATATTTACGAATCCGGATATCTGTTTTATTGCTATTTTATAGTATGGTTACTATTTTTATTCATTATTTATAATTGATTAGTTTATTATTTGTTTAAAAACAAAACAAACAAAAAACACCACGCCAAATACTTGGGAATATTCAGCCAACAAAAATAAATCCAAACATATTAAACTCTGTATGGAGGAGGAAATATTTGTAATTACCTTCCTAGACCAACTCAAAATTATAAAATAAACGATAATATATGACCTCAAAATGAATAACTCAAAACAAATTTTACTACGTTACTTAAAATTATGTTATTTCAAAAGTATACTACTTAAATATCAATAACTCAAACGAAAACAAAGCAAAATTAATGTTCTAATTCAATAGAGAAGTAAACAAATTAACAAACCACGAATGCTCGTATAAGTACATCTAAACATACTACCAATCAACAAAAATAGTAAATCAATCAATAATTAACAATAATTAACCAAAGTTAAATTAATAAAATAGCCTGCAAAATGAATTTCGATCAACAATTATTTCTACTCAAATATCCCCTAGAATAATTTGAAACATAACTGTTACCGCTCACCAAGAAAGCTTTAGAATAATATCACAGACCTTCCCATAATGTACCAATGACCAGAATACATAATTAGTCGAGGCAGAAAACAATGCCTGAAGATTACGTTTAAGCATGAAACGAACTCTCACCGCTGAGTGTTGATTTCCATGTCGACTTTTATATTTACATACGCTCTTTCCCTGATATTGAGGCCGTAAAATATAAATATAGCATACCTTAAAACAATATTTTTATATGTGTGTATTTATGTGTGTATGTGTGTTTGCGTGTTGTGTGTGTATGTTTGTATGTGTAAATAATGAGTTTATTTTTAATCCGACATTACTTACTATACTGGACACTTGTATTTGAAATAGTCGTCCATTTTTATATTAATTAGTTTCTAGCGGACTGCACATTTGAGAAATCTCAATAATAAAGATGTATTTGCCAGCATAGACCTAAACTGCACCCCCACTATGTGGGAACCATCTTTTGATTCAGTGTGCTTTTCCACTCATTCATCAAAACTCAGTTTACCTGTGACCATCACAGGTCAGCAAAAAGTTCACATAAAAATCCATATGGTTGCCGGCACCTAGCCAGCAATTGTTTCCCGAAATAAATATGCTTCCGGTAATTTTGGGTTATTTTTGCTATCAACGTCAATATATAAATCGCTCTTGATTTCTTCGGAATATATTCAGCATAAAGTATTTTAATACGGCTAATTAAATGCGAAACCGAGATACGATCGGGCAAAGTGGCATCCCAAAAGCTAAGCAATTTGATCAGAAACAGAAACATTTCGGTAAAAAAAAAGAGTGGTAAACTTATATGTTTTACCCATCCTCTTATATGATAGTGGATGATGGTCAATTTCTCCAGGGACGAGTAAAAGCTTGATACACTAGGAATTTGGTTCTGAAGAAGGTAAATGAAAATTCCATGAACTTAGAAATTAAATCTCAACAAATAAGCCTTAAAGAAAATGGCAACGGAAATAACACCTGTACCTCAGAAACAGTTGAAATTCAAAGGACATATAATAAGAGAGATATGAAAAACTTGGAAAACTTGACTGTCACTCCCTCTGGGGAAAAGAGAAGTCAGGGAAGGCGATGGACCAGTTTGGTGGGAACCCTAGCAAAGGGAGAAAACCTCCTAAGAAGCACGAGAGATAGGAAGTTGCGGAGAGCCATAAACTTCCTGAAGTGAGAAGTCGCATGGATCAAAAAGATTGACTCGGTATAGTTTCCCAGAAACTTGAGGTTAATCCACAGCTCCGAACTAATTTCACTCGTCTTTCGCGGTTAACATCAACACGCACAATCTCAGACATTTTTTTTTTTTTTTTGTTATGATCTCTGGTCAGAAGATTACGTGGGTATAATTTATCGTCACCGCACTGGGTTGTTTCCCGTGTACTCACTAATCTTCCGAACTAACTCTGTGGAAATGTTAGTTTAAGGCATTCCCTTACTGCTAAAGCATAATTGGGGTGTGCGCCATCTTGCTGAAAGAAGATTTCTGCGAAGATTGGATCTAAAACATGAAAGAAACAGTTAAATAACAGTAAACCTACATTTGGAACGCTAATCTGAAAAAGAACATGAAATGATCTATTACAACAAATTTAAAACAGCTAACTTTATCAACATAAATATCAACACATTCAAAAAATCAAAACTACAAGAACCTACATTATTTACGATTTCAAAATCCCTTAAGTTATTCTGTTTCTGATCAAACCAAATATATAAATAATTACATTGGTAATACTACTACATTCCTATTTAGATAACTTAGGTAACACCTTCCCAACAATAGCTCCTACCAAACTCCATCCGAAACACACTATCTGAAAAAACAAGAATAGACTTATGCACATGTAAAAGAAAAAGATGAAAAGTAATGGAAACACTAATAATAAAAAGGAAATGGCAACGCTCAATAACATTAACGATGAAATAGGCCAAATTCAGACACTTCCATTAATCCAACAGATTTTGTTAGAAATCATCTTTAAAATTGGCTAAAAGATTACACAAAAGCGCTACGACATTATTTATATTATTCGTACTATTCTCCTAATCTTTATCGCAATATTTGTTACAACGTTTCGGCGTTTGTACGCTCTGGCCTTATTCAGTACCTGTCTATATTTCTGAGATGAGGTACACTATTTACATTATTTGGACTACTGTCCTCATTCTTGTTGCCATGTTTATCACAACGTTTCGGCCGTTGTACGCTCCGACCTTCTTCAAATCGTTGGAATGTCGAACTGAACCCTTTCTTTCACTCGCTGGGGTAGACTGTTCTGTTTCTACGTGGCATGTTTAATGGATGTCAGTTATCAGTTTTCCCCTGTTAATTCCCCTCTCCAAGTTCTCCACTGCCTTAACTGGGTATTGAACTCACACTCTTTGGGTCCTGTCACTGGATCTAACCGACGCCTTCATCCACTGTGCCATGTGTCCTCAGTAAATGTAATGTAAATAGTGTACATAATATCTCAGAAATATAGACATGGGCTACGATATGCATAACTCTTGGGCAGTTTTTACACACCTTATATCCATAATAAAAATACTTGTACGAACAAAAATGAAAAAAAAGCTTTATTGCAGTATCTTGTCAGTTATCTTTAATGAAAGATATATAAAAGAGGGATTCCTTCCCAAATATCCAATATATATATATATATATATATATATATATATATATATATATATATATATGGTTGGATTGATGTGATTTTTTGACCCTAATAAGTACCGCGCATATAATATATAATAATATATATATAATATATTACGTCATTATTTTTGCACCAACCTAATAATTATATTTACACACACACACACACACACACACACACACACACACACACACACATATATATATATATATATATATATATATATACGTATCAATTAATTGGAAGTTCAGAATTGGTAGAGCCCAGTCACCAACAGATATTTTGCTATGGACATAGAAATAGATTAGTGAGAGAGCGTAAAGAGAAAAAGATTATGACAGTGAATCTTTGATTTTGAATGTGGTCGATGTTGTTGGTAATGATTTTTGCCTTTATGCGAACGAGACGTGTTTAGGCCAGTGATCCATCGAACGATATCGGCAGGAGCATTATTCCTTGCAAATCCAACCAAGCTGGGCAGCTTAGAGGCTAGGAACGAGACTAAATTAGAATCAAAGGAAATCATGGGACAGCGCATGAGTATCGTCTACAATATTGGCAAAAATTGTCGGAATTTGCCACCGGGAGATTTCGTATGATTTTGTGATTGCAATTCTCTGGAAGCTGTCTCATGAAATTAATATCATTGGGCGCGCCACGTAGAAATACATTGACCAATTCGCTGAATTTGCTAGATGTAACCTGGTTGAACTATTTATTTCGATGCAGGAACAGGAAGAATGACATCATCACGTCATTAGAATCTGATTAAGTTCTTCAAGCTAATGATCGAGTAGAAAAATATTTAAAATTTAAAATTACATCCACTACAATTATTTTACACGCTTTGTCATCTTTGTCTTCTTCTATGTGCAATGTTCCTTGCCGACTTTCTTTCTTGCAGCTCTTAGAAAATTTTCTCTCTTTGCCTAAATTTCCATTTAACCTATTCCGCTATCAATTTGCACAACTTGGTCAAATTGTCTTTATCTATTTTGCCTTCGATATGTCCCACCAGTTTCCAATTAGCCAAGCCTCCCTTCATTACGTTTCCAAATTATACCAATTTTTTTTATTCACATTTTCCTTAAGACTTATGTATTGGTTAACTGTTGCCTCTAATCTTCTCTTCATCTGTGGAGGCACTGTCCAACATTTGATGCCATATAGGAAGATAACATTACAGGAAGATATACGAGTGTTATATTAATCTTACATACTTTGTTATATTTAACTTACGGGATTAAATAATAAATTAAGTCTCCTTTTGATATTTGGTTTCTATCTTTACTTTGTTATTCTTTTAAGTCCTTTCTTTTGATTTCGTTGCCAAGCGAAACAAAAGTAGGACTCGTTCGCCGACCCTACAAAAGAAAAAAAAAACAAACAAAACAAACAAAAACAAAAAACTAATAGTTACGGATTAGTATCTTTCTCCCCGTAGAAATGAACGTTTTGTCTTTTCTCCTTTGATAATAATGTAATTTTTATTTAATGTAGTCCCAGTGAACAGGAATATCATCACGTCAAAAACAGAAAATAACTCTTTTCTCATATCGAAATCTTCGGATTTCATTTGTAGATATCTATAACAACATAGTCTAAAATTCTGTTTAAAATAGAGCAGAACAAAATAATGTCTATTTATTATAAAAATAAAAAATATCAGCTAAGTAAAGCAGCCATCAACATAATTCTTGGTAATATCTCGTATTTCTGAAGAACGATAGAATTCTTGTGGAAAAGGAGAAAAATAAGATGGATATGTTTTTTTTCTTTTACATTGGCCCAGATATTGAATAATCACCTTTTAAATTTGTTAAGGAAGAATTTTCGCCTCGTTTTTGTATGGGTCTGCAACTGCTGGGATTGAGATATTTCTCTCACACACTTCACTCAAGTAGTCAGCAAATACTGGCGAAAAATGAAAAGTATCCAATGCAGACCAGAAGCATTGTTCTTTATTACTGAACAAAAATTCCTGGTGAAAAAAAGACCATCTTCACTTTCAGTAAGAAACAAAAGACATTGCGTTTTTTTTTTGTGTGTATTCCAGTGACGGCAGCCGTCCAGACTAACGCAGCAGCACAACCGATACCGCCCAAAATATCTACACTATCTAAAACACACCTAACCAAATTGATGTGACAATTCCACATTTTCTTGTCTTCCCTATGTGTAACAGGATACCGACGTTCAGTGGGACCTACTCAACAAACAGTTTCTAAAATACAAAAGAAAGCAATTGCTGTCTTTCTCGCAGAATTCGCGCATTTTATTATGTGCATAATTAAGAAATTATCGTCTTGAAAAAATGATTTGCTTTCTTTTATATGTCTGGGTATTCTTTTGTTCCTTTCCATAATTTATCTTTCAGTTTTATGTGCTAAATCACAAGTCTGTCTGGGCAAGTTAATAATTCAGATTATGCTATTCCGTTAAGTCTCGCTTGAGGAATGTTTTCTGAAACCGTTCTTAATAGCGAAAGCAATATCTTAATATATACAAAACGATAACATCGGCCCCAGCATATGTTCTCGTTCTCTTTATTTCTTGAATTATCTGGATATTTATCTTCATTAACATGTTTAACATGTCATTCCGTCACGATACCAATAGGCTGAGAATATATCGATAAAGATCTTAGTAGCACCTCATATATCCCCACCGGCATCATTGGTAATTTTTAAACGGATCTCAAATTTCGAATATCAAATGTCAAAAATTACGTTAGGCTTGCATTCCCTATTGGGAAGCAAGTCTTTCTTTAATCTTCTTTCTAACAAAAGTTCCTCAATGGGAAGTCTATATGTCTCGCAATTGTCTTTATTCGTTTTTTTTTTTTAATCAATAGTGACTAAAAGGAATACTTCCTTTGAAAATAATCGCAATTGATGTCTTAGTTATTTTCATCTTATTACATATGTTGCAAGATACATTTGTCAGATCATTTTACTCCAAGCAAGGAAATAAAGCCTCTAAGAAGCAAAATGTTACTGGCCGTGAGAGAATATGAGGAAAAGAGAAAACATTATTAAGGAGCGTGAAAATAAAAGAATTAAGAAAACAGAATATGTTGATTGACATTGGAATTAAACTATTGAAGATCAAAGTTGACTGGAATGCAAGAATTTGAAAGAGAGATAAACACCAGGAATTGCGAGTAAAGAAACCATTTGCATAGAGCTTAAAGTTGCATCAAGCTATTTCAACTCTATAATTATTAGACCGAGCTACCAGTCAAGTACTAAACTTCCATTCATAAAGTCTAGATACCAAAAGCTCATCAGAGCAGATAACATGAAAATACTAATAGAAAATGCACAGGGCAGCGACGTTAGACGGTAGACATGTACCGGAAGACGAGATGCGACGTCAGTGCCGATAGAGGTAATAAGAAAATGTAATTTTTGTATATTTTTTTTTCAAATTTCAAAAATTTCAGCCTCACTCTTTTGCAGCCTTTTGCGCATAGCTACTCTTTTAAAGTATTTCATTAATGGCTTAATCTTCCCTCAAAATAACTTGTTTCTTTTGTTAAATTCTGAGGAACTATTTTTCAACTGTAATCAACAATTCGTTGGGATTAATTTCATGATTTTCATATTTTTATGCTAGTGCATCAGGCATAAAAAAACCCCACAAAGTATAACAGCAATATATAAAGGGAAAATACGAAAAGAGTACAACGGGTTCCACAAAAATGCATTTGTCTCTCTGTCTAACTATCTAAAGCGACTCAGTATTTACCTGGATGCCTTCCTTTCCCCAATTGTAAAAAGGGATTCAGTTGTCTTATGCAATAATAATTTGGAAACAAAATAACATTCAATTTTAGAATGAGCCATGATATATATTTGATTTGGGGATTTAATTTCGTGTATAGAAAATGCTAATTCTACCATTAATACTACCTATATGTCAAATCATCGTGAATATATTTAGCATTCTCTTAGTTTTTGTTTTTAGGCGGCGATTAATATCTGTAACCACTTATTCGTGTATCTATGACCATTATTGATATCACATCTTCGCTTATTAAGACATTCTCTGCTAAGAAAACATCGCCATTGGACACTTTCCAAATAAAGCCTTGCTTCTTTTTCAGAGGAATCAGTTTTCTATCTCTTTCAGGTGGAATGTCGAATTCATCTCAGTAAGAAAATCCAGATTGACAGATAATGAACGTCACATGGTTCGTATAATTGAAGGAAAGTACTTTGTCCTCGATGCTAGTTCTGTTCGTAGCAAAACGGTTTCGACAGTGTTAAAGAATGGATCCTCTGTGTTCTTGTGCTTGCACGGCTTTAGGCAAGTCTACAGAACAGAAGGAATTCTATAGGGTATTTCTCTTCCCAGACGATTTTGATCTTCAAGAATAGTTTAAACTCAAGAGAGGGGATGGAAGAGAAAAAGGATAGCTTCCTATTAATGTAACCGATCTTGGGTGACATTTGCGCACTTTCGTCACATAAAAGTTGCTGAGTAAAATGTGGACATCGTTTATGCGTAAGGACATTTGAACTGATCATTAACGACCCATTTTTATTAGTTCAGAATAGCTTATCATTGACTATTTTTTTTGTTTAATTACCAATCACCCTAAGAGTTGATAGAAATTACAATTCCCTGGTAGGTGAGGACTGACTTTAGATTTCAAGTCTATTCGTAAATATTAATGCCCTTTCATGTATGTGTGATCGTGTGATTGTCTGTTAATATGAGCGTTTTCATTCTTATTCAATCCCTCATTTGTCTTTCGATCAGTTGCCGTTTCTGCCAGATTTGCTAGTGTACCGGGAATATATTACTAACACTGTTTTTGTTTGGCTTTGTGAATATATTTTAGACATTGTAAATATTCATTCAACGTTAAATTATTCATACTGTTTTTATTATCATATCACCCACAAAATCTGTACACATAGGACTACTTAGGAATTAATCGTTGAAATTATGATATTATGGCGACGGTAGTATAAATGATAAGACTAACAGCGACGTTTTTGAACTATATTTCTCCCTCTGAGTTACTGATTGTGACCAGCTTGGTTAAAAGACATTGATGACCCGATCTCCTAATCTATACTATTGGTCTGGTTCAATATTTTATATATTTTGTTCAAATAAATAAATATTAGCTGTCTGGGAGTTTCTTTTTTTAGCTTAAACACCATTGCTTACCTCAATTTGTCTTTCATATTGCATCTTAATGACAACAATTAAAATGATGGCAGTCATTCGAATCGATCGTGAAATAAGAGGGTCTCACCTGAGTAAGAGTGATTCCTGTTTTATTGCCATTACAAGGAAAGATACAGAATATTATTTACTGGCCACTTCTTCCATGATCAGAGTAAATGTAATTGGGTGGTAAATAATTTAAAATTCTGGGTTTTAGTTGGAGTCTTTTTAGAAATGCTAGAGGCGATACTGAACTTGTCTCTAAATGTTAATTCCTATGAAATAAGAATTTCAGTACCGTCCAAAGTTGCTGTGACTGTTTATTCCGCAGAGATAAATAGAATATGAAAGAGTATTTCCACCCAATGAAGACATGTTAACTTTGGCCGGAGTTCCTAATAATACACAGGTAATTGAAGCAGTAGAATTTAGAACGTCGAAAGTATAACGCAGCTTGAGTATTTTTTAAAGAAACTATTTCGTTTGTAGATTTACGTTAGTCGAGCGAAAGACCGCTGGTTTTATTTTGTTTTATTTTCTGTATAGTAACTCTGGCTCTACAGAAGGATACTGAGAATACAATAGACGAAACATGTAAGCAATAACGAAAGTTTACAAAATATGGAAATAATAAAGGATATTTAACATAAGAAAGTGAGCTGAAATATCTAGGATACACCATGAGAAAATGGTGATTGGAAAATGTGTACCTCACAAGACATATTGAAGGCAAGAGAGTCTGAGAAAAGCACTGAATAATTTACCTAACGAGCTTGTGTAAACGGATTGCAGTACAGAGTTTAGTTGAGATAGAAAAGCCAACATTTGTAAAGATCTACAAAGGATAGGAAAATGTGGAGAGCAATGATTGCCAAGGTCCTGAGAGGGCATGTCACATAGAATTAAGAGATGATGATAAAGAAAAAGAAGAAATCATTTTGAAGTAGTAAAAAATAATGAATCTATGCCGCCAGAAATTCATTGATTATATTTGAAATATAGCTTTCGGTATGGCTGCAGGCGTATGAAGCATTATATAATAAAGATGTCAGTGGATATTAGGATGTAAAGGCCAATACATGTTTTCCTATTTTAAGATAATACAAAAAAAAATGGAGTGCAAGGCCGAACATTGGTTTTAACCATTCTGTTACACAATTACCGTAGATTTCAGTGTAGATGTCGATCTCAGGATTTTTAGTTCAATTCTGAATTAGGCTTATACCTACGGTATAGGTCAACTCGAAAACATATGGCAGGCTACCAATGGCCCAAAAAACTGGCCTGCATGCAAATTAACATTACGATAACTTGTGCAAAATAAGTACATACGGTCACACCACTTACCTCTACGCTGTGACACTAACCGTGATATATTTCTATATAAGTTGTATAGCAAACACCTTAGAATACACACCGTTAGGTACCGTATATTGCATCGCTATAATAGCTGAATTTTCGTTAATATTTTATTAGTTTATATTCGTGTATCTGTTAATAAAATATGTTCACCAAACAAGTTTCGGTGGGATATATACGTGTCATCCTGCTGGGGGTAATGGAAGTTGTGGTCATTTAGTCAGCTATGGGCTATGAATGATACACTCTTACGCGATCATTTTTTCTTTTCGATACATGTATCTTTCGATACATGACTGATGAGGCAGATTTTTCCCGCAGTATGTTGCCATTTCTTTCTACAGTAAACCAGTTGCCATCCAAGGCTATAGAACCCGGTCGAGAAGAAGGGGGATTCATATCTTCTGGACGTCATTTCGGTTGATATCAAGACAATATAGTCAGTCAGTCAGTTATGTGCTATACAGGCGTAGGCGATCATGTATCTTTCGATACATGTCTGACGAGGGGGATTTTTTCCCGCAGTAGTCATTTCTTTCGGCGGTACAAAAGATATAAAAGTGTTTTTTTTTCAGAGTCCATATTTTGAATGTAGAAGAGCGAATAAGCCATATGGGAGAGTAACACAAGTTTATTAAAAAAGAATGAACCTATTTCATTTCATTGCCTCATTTCTGAAGCATCGACATGGTGACCATTTGAAAGAGGACATTTTTAAGTTTTGAATGGTTGCCACAGAGGCACTGTAGTCGCGTCGTATCTCCGGCAACGTTCGCTTGTTTGTTTAATACCGGAATGGCGATTCCTCAGCAAAAGGCGTTCTGCGATCTAGAGTTGGCGAAAACAAATACGTCACGATGGAGCGTTTTTTTCGAAAGTATTTCGACATTAATTTACCCTATCCTAAGAAACTTCGACGGTGGTTTAAACCGTTTAAAAATGTCCAGGACGACCAAGAGTTTTGGCGTTGAGAATTCGTGCGGCGTTTGAGAAGATTCCACGGAAGTCCACAAATCGAGCTAGCCGTGACCTTGCGATCTGTCGATTCACTATCTGTTGCATGCTAAGACGTCGTATACATTTAAAACCTTATAGACTACACCTCGTTCAGGAACTTATCATGACCTTGCGCATTGTGCTTGGCGTGAGATATCCTCAAACCTCACCGTGTGTGATTATTTTCTTGTGGGGGTCCGTGAAAGATCGCGTTTATGTTCCACCGCTACCAACTATCCTCAGTGACTTAAAACATCGAATAACAGCCATCAAAATAATGGATCGGGATATGCTGATACGCGTCTGGGAGGAATCTCTTATCAGATTGATGTTGGCCGTGCTGCAGGTGGTGGCCTCATTGAACACTTGTAAGACATGAAATAAAAGGTGATTTTGACTTAAATACTTGTGACTTACTTGAAATCGGTACATCCTTTTTTTAATAATCCTGTATATATTGTTTTCATATCAATTTAGAAACAGCTTTCGTAAAAGGAAATATTATTTCAATTCTAAATTGGCAAGTATAATATTTATATAGACCCACACCTTTGGTAATTTTCCCTAATTAATGCATTGCTTACAATAATCGTTGCATATATATATATATATATATATATATATATATATATATATATATATATTAAGAAATGGACAAAGTCCGACAATTTATTTATTAAAGACATTTTCTATGTTTAACATACTTTTTATAGATACAAGTATTTAAGTAAATGCTCTGTTTATAATAAACAGTATTAAATAACATTTACCGGCCTGAATGTCCGAGAAATTTTCAAAGGACGAATATTTTCTATGAAAATTTCTATAAAAAGAACGTTAAACATAAAAAATGTATTTAATAAAAATATATATATATATATATATATATATATATATATATAATTTCGACAAGTGCACTATTAATTTCCGTAAAAAAACAACTTTTGCTAATTGGATCAAAATTTTTGAAGACGGTCTCAGTGAGAACAAAACAATGGCTGAGCAGTTTAAAGCTGAACGAGTTCCGAGTTTACCCAACAACTTCGGCCTAGATGCAGGAACGCAAGTTCAAGCCTTGCAAAAGACTAACTCATTCGAACACCCTGGACTGCTAGATGACACCTATTCTATTAGAAATGAAGAATTCTACTCAAACACGTATATATATATATATATATATATATATATATATATATATAAAAATAATTATTTTAAGACATTTTTTTTGACGTGCCTTTACCGATTTGGCTCCGAAAGAGCGTTCAGTAAGCAAGGTCGATTTTACTGTCTTCAAACTTCAATCTTCCATGATTGTCTCAGGTACATTCATATCTGCTCATGCCGTAACAAATGTAAACAAATGACGTCACACATTATGAAATGGACAATTTCCGACAATTATTTTAAGATTTTTCTGTTTATACTTTCTTTTTATAGATACAAATATTTAAGTAAATGCTGTGTTTATAATAAAGTCACGTCAAGCTTAATGACAGTTCCGTATTCGAATCCTGTCGGAGGGTGAATATTTTCTGTGAAAATTTCTCGGACATTCAGGCCGGTAAATATTGTTTATTATAAAGAGAAAAAAAGAATGTATAAACATGAAAATGTCGTTATATATATATATATATATGCCCTGAAGGGTGAACGGAGCGATTGCTGTCGTGTCCTTTTAAAAAAACTCTAGATTTGGGTTGCTGTAATATCGATCAGCTAAGTAACAAATGTTATATTTGGATTAATCATATTTCTCAATCTCTCTCTTTTTTTTTCCTCTCTCTCTCTCTATATATATATATATAATA
Organism: Acanthosepion lycidas; assembly: GCA_963932145.1. Classification (NCBI taxonomy): domain Eukaryota; kingdom Metazoa; phylum Mollusca; class Cephalopoda; order Sepiida; family Sepiidae; genus Acanthosepion; species Acanthosepion lycidas. The sequence continues at coordinate 29,273,068 of OZ010582.1, forward strand.
TATATATATATATATATATATATATATGTGAAAAGTTCCTTAGTATTTAAAAAAATAGTGCTCGATAAGAAAGTAGTGCATAAATATAATTATTTATTTAAAAATATAATTATAAATATTATATTAATTATCTAAAAATATAATTATAAATATTTATTTAGAAATATAATTATAAATATAATTATTTATTTAAAAATATGATTCCAACTCGCGAGTTGGAATCATATTTTTAAATAAATAATTATATATATATATATATATATATATATATATATATATATAATGATGGTCCACGTGTGCTTTTTATAATATATATTTTATAATATTTCAATTATTTTCGACATTTTCAACTTTTATTTTTTTCAGGGAGACTAATTTTTACAAGGATACCTGTAAACCAAGAACATTTCGACTGTGTTCTCCATTATTAGTAGCGTATTATACTTCGGAATAATTTACTACTATTTTTTATATGTGTATCGATTTATCCATTTCACGATCCAACGTTTACCGACATGGGATTCGAAATTTACAGTGGATACCAACATTTGACAAGGAAAAATTTCAATGTTAAGAATAATACGGACCGAGGATTACAATGTAAATAATGTATAGTCATATACCGAGGAATTATTTGGTGACTACTCAACATCAGTTTAATTTCAATTGAGAATTTTGTCTGGCTGTTAAAAGGATGTCTCTATAAAGAAACATGGGTTATTTTAAAGAAGCAATGTTGGAATTCAGGAGAATCTATCAGAAACAGAACGAACGGTTGTGGGAGCAACGATGTTTGAACAAGGAACGCTTCGAAAAAAAAAAAAAAATGTTCGAATTGTTAGGGTTAAAAAAAAGGAAAAATTGCAAGGGAATGTAAATCAAATTCTTTTTCTCATGATTCGGTAATAAATTCAGTTGGCGAATTTAATTACAGTCCTGAGGGGAGGTAACTGTTTGCGGCGTATTTATGTCGTTATGAAACGTTCCTCCAAAAAGATTGCGCTACATTGTCGGACGAAAAGAAAATACTTCTGTTGCTCGGAAAATTTGGTCCAATTGCACACGAAAATTATGCGATTTACATACTTCCGTGAAAGCCTAGGGAAGTGTCTTTGGAGTAAACTGTCTTAATTCTGAAAAATATTTTGGCAGAGAAAATTCTCTTTTCAACCCAATATGGCAATGTTTAAATCTACAAAAGAAAAGTAGGGAAGATTACTAGAGTATTTTTGGATAGACAATAGAGAGTGTGAGAATTTTAAGTTGAAATAAATTACTCCAGATATGTTTAAGTGCTAGATTGTTTTGTATAAGGACTGACTCCTCCAGAGGATGCCGAGATTAGAACGAGAATATTATGCACATTAGGGCTAAATCCGAAAATGTCTGCAAATGCTTGCTGAAGTATGTGAACGAATAGAAAATCTCCAACACGGCAAAAATAAAGAAACCCGAAGAATCAAATATACAGACAGTTAAGCAAAGACAAATAAAGAAAATTTTGCCTGCCAAATAAATCCTTGTTATAGTTGTGGACAGATTCATTATTACAAGGAATGTCCATTTAGAAAAAAAGAACGCTTTAATGGAAAACAAAGGAAGAAAAACACAAGAAAACTTGAATATAAAGACAAACAAGAAAAATGTTAAATTCCAATTGGATACCAATTCAGATCTGGCATTGATGAACAAACAAACTTGGAAAAAATTGGTAGAACTAAAAGAATTGCTCATAGAACTATATATATATATAACTAAATTTTGAAGAATTTTACGAAAATGTAACATTTATGAGCAAAATATAATTAATATTAAATGGATTCGTTATGAAACTAACACAGAACCTATTCGGTATAGATTGGATTGAGATATTTGAGCTTCTCAATGAATTAATAATTCGTTCTGCTTTAGTGCCAGTTTTAATTCAGAGTGGATATTTTTTTTTAAATGAATTAACGATAAAATTTTCTGATTTTTTTTTCTGAGCGTCTTGGCAAGTGCACCAGACCTAAATCGACATTTAACTGAAATATATGTGGATACCAAAATATATGGCAAATCGTTCTAAGAGATGAGGAACAATATTAAATTATAAACATAAGATGGAATTCCTACCGTCAAAGAGGTTAAGTCATGCAAATAGCTTACCAGGTTAATCCCCATACTATATGATCCATTAGAGAAAATTGTTAGCATCGTTAAGAATAGAAATGGAAATAAAAAGCGTGCTATGTAACATCATATGGGAATTATCTGTGACACTCAAAGAAATCAGTGTCAAAGAAAAAAATACACAAGTATATCAGAGAAAAAGAAAATTAGAAGCCAACATTACAAAAAAAAAATGGTGATTTTTTGTCTATCCGTGATAGAATATTAATGTACGGCGAACTTGTAATACTGGAATCGTTAAAAAAGAATATGTCCAGATATTTAGTCTGGACACCCTGGTCTAATATATATATATATATATCCTGGACACACTCATATGTCGAGGAAGAAAGCTTTAATGAGAAAGTATATTGGTGGCCGAATATGAACAAAGATATGGAGAAAAATGTAAAAACATGCAGAGTTTGTGTGATGGCAGCAAAGGCACCAACTGTGGAATTTAACACTTGACCAAAGCCAGATAGAATTTGACAAAGGCTGCCATATTGATTTTGCAGATCTAATAAAGAGGCAATGCAATATTATTGCGGCTCACATTTTTTCGAAATGGCTTGAGGTGATAAAATTTTAAAATCCTACGTGTAGTGGTACGATAAAATTTTTGCATGAACTTTTTGCAGTATCCTCTGTTCCGGATACGATTGTGTCGGACAATGATACACAGTTCAGAGAAAAAGAGTTCAAAGATTTTGTAATCTTTTTTTTTCTTCAATTGTACATATTATTACCGTACCATATGATGGACGATCTAATAGCCAAACAGAACGATTTCTGGGTACTTTCAAGCAAGCATTGAAAAAGTCAATACGTTGAAAGGAATCCGTTGACGAGATACTAGAATACTTTAAGCTTATATTGAGTGAAATCGAACCCAATTACAAATTCGGTGTTATCGCCGGCAGAATTAATGTTCGCAAGAAAAATAAGTGGTATTCGACAAGGAAAATAAAATTAAAAAAATGAAGAAGAAAAAAGGCAATTAAAAATTATGTATACCAGGAAAAAAGTAATTTTTCAAAGAATATTGGTTCAGTAAAGTGTTTTGAAATGTTGGTGTCACAGATAAACGCATTGGGAGATTGATGTATATTAGTAAAGGACCTAAAAATACTGTTAAAATACATTACAGGCACATAAGGGAAAGGTACATGGACGATACGAATAACGGAAAGAAAAAGTCGATGAAGGTTATTTATGACCTATGCGGGGTACCAATGATCTTAGCAGCCTCGGTCGAGAGACGTTTGAGCAAACGAAAAAAAAAAGAAAATTAAGGATTGTACAAATAAACCCCAAAAGAAAAAAAAATACATCTTCCAGACGAAATTCAAAAAAATGACTTGCTGTGGAGTACAGGAGCACCCCCAGAGGACGGACTCATCTAAAAAGAAAAACAGCACGCCTATTTACTGAGAGGGTGAAAGTTGAACAGAAATGAGTTCCGGTTCATGATTAACTGTTATTACAGTAGTGATTTTCCAAGCATAGCTCAGATGTGGCACAAGGCCGAAAGTATGCGCACCTAGTGAGGATTAAACTCACTACTCAGCCGTAATAATTCTAGCGAGACAAGCTTGCTAGCCATTACACCACCTTGAGGTGCCCAAATGTTATTACAGTAGACTGTGTCCTCGACTGTTAGTACCGTTTTATTCATCGGAATACCTTACTACTACATTATATAAGTATACCTACTTATCCATTTTACGATACATCAGGTTCATGGCACAATCTTCCGGTCCGTTGTTTATCTCATATTTACAGATGACGCAACATTTGTAAGATAGAATAACAAATTTGCACATGCAACATTTGTGGGAGGATAGGAATCCGCATGGTGAAATGCAGGCTAGACACCAGCATCAATTTGCAATTACTGCGTGGGATGGAACTGTAGATGTCTGTCAGGTAGGCACATATATACTCCCAGCACGTGGGCCGTCAACGGGGACTTTATTTCGAACAAACTTCCAGACCTGCTAGAGGATGTATCCTTGCTAATGATGCATGTGACTCCTGCATGATAGGTCGCCAGCATATTTTAGTCACATTGTTCGCTATGCACTAGCTGGCATCTACCAGGAAGGATGGATAGATAGGGTAGAACCGGTTGCATAGCTTGCTGGTCTCCCCGACATGAACATTATTTTATGTAGCAGGCATTAATAATGCAGAGATGCTTCATCAACGTGTCATGGAAGAAATCTTTCGAAACAATGTTGAAAGGGTGGACCACTCAATGATCCGACGGCTGTAGAAGGAAGCGAGGGGTCATGCTGAACATTTGTTATGAGTTGTTGTGTTTGAGTACAACGTTTACCTTTTGGTCATATGTTTAGATGGACATTTTAACTCGTTTTGGTGCCAGGAAACCTCCTCTAATATTTGTAAAATTATTTTGGGATTTTATCTTGGGATTGTGCATTTAACAGCGTCTATCGTATACTTTAAACTTAATAACTTAAAAAACAAATCGTTTTTGGATATATAGAGATATGTACATCTGTCCTTGTTTTCTTTGTAATCCATCCCCAAACCTCTAAAAGTATTAGGTTGGTGCAAAAATAATCTCGTTTCCTCACATAGTAACATATGTGAGAAAACGACATTCTTTTATGCACCAACATAATATTTTACTTACAACCTGTATATCTATCTATCTATCTAGCTAGCTAGCTATCAATTTATCTGTATGTATTCATGTATGTAAATATGATATTTGTGGTAAGGCATGCGGATCCAGAAGCAGTATCATGCGACATATTAAATTGCATGATAATGTACAACCAGCTGTTTGATCTCTTAATTGCTCTGTTTGTGCCAGATTTGTTGGTCACTTCTTGGACTACAGAGCCACATTCGTTCAGCACATCAGTATGTCTTCTCCAAAAAGATGTGTGGTAATGGCCATATATATATATATATATATATATATATATATATATATATATATATATATATATATATATATATATATATTAATAAAACACCGATTAAAATAAATAAATAAATAAGATAATAAAAAAAAAATAAACAAGAACAATAATTTAACCAAAATAAATAAACGACTCCCGGCAAATTAACCGCCAAAATAGACTACCCACAATGCACCACTGGCCTGTATATATAAAAAACCAAGAAAAAAAACAGCCGCACTCGTGGCCTGATGATTGCAACTATCATGAAACAGCCAGTCGCCTCAAAGTGCTGACTTCAATGTTCACTTTTATATTTACACACGATCTATCCCTTATATTGAGCACTTTATCCCATAAATATATGACATCTTACGAGTATATTTCTTCATATATATATATATATATATATATATATATATATATATATATATACACACACAGATGTGTGTGCGTTTGGGAAAGCTAAATAAAAACTTTGCTTTTTTTTGTTTTTTTTTTTCATTACAGAATCCTAAACGATAGAGGAACAGATATATTACATTGATTATAATTCCCACCTTCCTCAAATAGTTTTGGAAATCATTTCACGGATTAATGCTCTGTAAATAACTGTTGCGGATTGTTCATATATTCCATGCGGTCTATATACCAACAGGAGGATGGAGTGAATAGTAAGACGCAAACTTTTACTAATTAACCTTAAAACAATCAGCACATATTTACCGGTAATGATATGCTACATTTTTCAACGTATTCGCTATCCGTCTAGATGCCAGTGTCCGAAGTAAGACATTAAATCGATAGTAGTTTAATGATTCTAATGTATTAGAAAACATTTAGCTGTTTCCAATCAATAAAACACTTATAACATCTTCGTATTTACAATATTTTTTAAAAATATTTATTTGAATATTGAATCCTTAATCATAAACATTCTCTGATTCTCTCTTTTTAAAAACAGAATGGGAAATCAATTACAGAAAATATATAATTAAAACTGAATTCATCAAAATAGTGTTTCTTTATGGAAAGAATTTATGGTCAACCAAAAAAATCGATTTCTATATTTGGCATGGATTTTAAACCCAAAATTATCGCCATAACAACTAAATTTGATTAAAACTAGAGGATTTTTTTTTTAAATTAGCTATTTCTACTCTTAATTAAAAGTACGCTTTTGAGTATTTTTAATGAATATTGAAATTTCGGAAGATTTATGATCGCGCCGTTTTAACTAAATGTCTTTAAGTTTTTATGCTGCAATGATCTACCGAATTCTTGAATCACATTTTATTTCTACGAATCAGTCAGAAGGTTCTGCTTCGGTAATGTAAATCTACTTTACAGCCGGAATACATATCCATATATAATTATATTTCATTTTCCTTATCAACTTCGGCAAGGACGAAAGCCAAAAGCAAATATATATATATATATATATATATATATATATATATATATATATATATATATATATATATATAATTACAATAGAATCCATTACAATCACTTAAGTGCTAATACCCTTGGGAAAAGTATGAATACTTTTCTTCTCCTTCCAGCTATGGGTAAATAGGAGGAAAGACTGCGTTCCTTTGCCTTTGGATGGCAACTGGTCGCGGAGAAGGGCAACTCAGAATTCAAAACCTGAGGAGGGTCGTTTGGGAACCTTGTGGCACATATTGCACCAGGTCTCTGCATTCGGCTCTTCAAAAAATGTCATTTGCTCTGCACAAAGCGATCACCACTGTAATCAACTCATAAGTGCAAGTATCTGGCTGTCGGTTCCTAGGAATTGAGTTGCTAGACCCTCATATGTCGAAAGCGACTGGAGATTCCAATGTATATATGTATGACTAAACAATTTAGACATGTATTTATTATTTTCAATAAAAAAAACTTTCGTAATCACGTATAAGCTCTCTTGTTTCTTGAGTAAATACAAGAAGAAAGGCACTCTTGTTATATTTATTCTTTTTTATTTTTCCCGGCTACATTCGATATTTTCTAATATAATTGTCTTTGTTTATAATTGGTGGTTTACCTGTTAAAGATTCAGGTCATGTCATCTGCCATACGAATGACATAGCCGGTCTATCGCAACCTGCATTTTTGTATAATTGCTTTTACAGAGAGTGAATTGGCCTTTTGTAGAACTATAGTATAATGGGTGTGAGACATCCAATGGATTTCAAGTACAGAACGAATGCATTGTTGATGAAGACGTTCCAGTATGTTCAGATGCATGCGACAGAATATCCATGTCTCACATGAATATTGCAGAGATGACATAGCGCAGGCATTGTATGTTTTAATTTTTGTCTGCCCTCTTCATGCCCTTCTGACTCCAGACACGAAACTTGAGTGCTGCAAATGAATCGGAGGTCATCTTAATCCGTAACACTATTTCATCTTCAAGGAATCAGTAGCTGTTGCGGGTGCTACCAAGGTATACAAATTTGTCTACTACCCCAAGTCGACTACCATCAAAGAAATTGATGGTTCTATATACTGAGTTACTCGGAAAGGTTGATATATCACCACGATCTAGTCAAGGCTGATGGACAGTCCAAAAGGTTTTAAAAAAAGAAAGAGCTAGGAACATGAACGTCTGTCGAAAATAAAAGTACCTGACAATCCGCTTAGGAGAGATTTCCCTGACGGTCCACTTAGATGAAAGCTTGGTAGGTTTGTTTGGCTCTCTAGGTTTGACTATATATATATATATATATATATATATATATATATATATATATATATATATATATGTGTGTGTGTGTGTGTGTGTGTGTGTGTGTGTGTGTGTGTTACGATCTGACGACGCAAAAGCCTGAAACCTAGGGTCACAAACTCACATCAATCCAACTAAATATATATATATATATATATATATATATATATATATATATATATATATATATATATGAGAGAGACAGACAGAGAATTTCCTCCAACGACAAGCAATGCATCAGGTTTAAAATGAATTTAAAAAGATGGAAACTCTTTCTTGAAGATTTTACTTTATTTTTAATTTCAAGCCAATAGATTATGTTTAATATTCCCAATATGCAAAATGCATTGCTTTATTTCCAAACAAAGTTAATTTGTTGAAATTTGTTGTATTTTTAATCGCTGAAAATTGCTGAAATTAATCATCTTTACAATCCCCTCAGCAGAACGTAAATATCTCTCTTAAAAAAAGTACTATTCCGATACTTTATGTGAGGAAACGTAACTGGTTTAAAGTTCAATTAATCTGCTTTGAAACAAATATTAATTATTTTTAGTTTTACGAAAGTGAGTATTTTTCTGTGTTGTTGATAACTATCCCGATAGACTTATGTTTAGAAAGCTTTTTTTAAAGCGGACATATCACTAAAAAAAGTATTAGGCAAATATCGTGTGACCCCAAAAAACGGGAACTATTTAACAATCCAATAATACCAGGAGTGATGGAAGGAAAATGTTTTATTCATAGTAATTAAAACCTTAAAACATGCTATTTAAGAAACAATGATGTAATTTACATTTTTTTTAAATTACGCTATGTAGATGGCGTCCTCCTGTACGAATGCATTCTTGAAATCTGCTGTTGAGATTCCTCATTGACTGCTGCAACATCTCAGCTGAGATACTGTGAAATTCACCTTGAATTCTAAATGGCGAAATGTTTACTTGCTCAAGGTCACTGTCTCGCAGTGTTGCCACTTGTTCATGTCTGGCAACACGCACTTCAAAATGCTGTTTTTTTTAGGTTACCCTGTATAACGTCACCGCCTTTTTTACTTATTTTTAACTACTCATTAATCTAAAAAAATTAGGAAATATTAGAAACTTTGCAAATATTCTCTGAATTCTAATATTTTATCGATTTTAAGTACCTTCGTTTTAAATTAACTATAATCGCTGTTCTTATTTTCTGATAATATCGTGTAAGAACACATGTACTTACGAAAATCGACACGTTTATACACACACACACACAAATATTCAAAATTATTTTGAAAATACTGGGGTTGCTGAACATACAGGAATAAGCATTTCCATTTGTAATAAATAATATAATTTTCATTAATAACAATGTCGCCTAACAAGTATAAATTCAAATAAAAATTTTAAAAGATTTAAAACTATAAATTATTCTAATTAAATTTTTAAAAAATGAATACAATTCTTGTAAAAATTCCCTATTCTTCTGGATAATTTACTTAAGATAAAAGTGTTCCAAATATATCTAATTCACCAAAGCAAATAAAAGCTTTTCTATTTTTTTTTTTTTAAATTTTTACGATTCAGAGCAGATTTTCAGTATCAGTGGGTCCTGTTTTAAAAGAAAAAAATGTTGATTTAAGTTCTCCAAGGAAGAATATAAAAATTAAGCGTTACAAATATCAATTTCTCGAAATTTCATGAATTAAGTAAGTGTTGTGAGTAGGTTACAGATGTAAAAAATACCACGATGTTCTAAAAATTGAAAATATTTCTAAAATAATATCATTCAATTGTGAATAATACTTAAAAGTTTCATTAAAATTCCACAATTATTTGACCTTCACAAGAATTATCTAATCAATTATCAATTATCAATAATCAATTATCAATTATCAATAATCAATTATCTAATCAATATGTCTTTGCAATGTAATTCCCGTGCTGGGGCCAGAAAAGAGTTTAATAAAAATTTTGAAGGATCTAAATTGGATTAAAAATATAATTTAATAATTTTCTTCATTTTCCTGTTAATAACAATATAAATATTGTAAGAATAAACCTTCGTTTATTATTAATTTGGGGGCATTTTTCATCGTGTATACTGATTATTTTGCGAATCATTGCAGTTACCTATATTATATAAGTGTCAATATTTAAAAGGCTATTTCCGAAAATTACCCGATATTTCTGGTATATATTTATGCTTTGTAACATATTATTACACAAAGGTATCCACAGCATAATACTTATGTTCAATATCTCATATAATAAAATGGCTATGATTGAGCGACGTACGTGAGCCTTTGAAATATTCAGAATTTATTATTTTCATTTTCTAATTTTTTATGATAAATTAAGGGCATTTAGCAGAGATTGATTTACTGTGTCATTCAAAACAATTTTTCTCACCCCAAAGGGTTTTGCACATTTATGAGACTACCATTCATCTGTGCAGTAAATATTGTTTTTCATATTTCTTCTGAGGTTTGTGTTATATATGGAGAGTCTTTTGACATATCAGAAGCATTTCTTACATTATAGATCCTAACCTGGAATGACAGATTCATTCACTTTCTCATGGCCGTCATGAGGCTAACATATGCTTTTTTCCACACGTATTTTGATGGTAATTTTTTGGATGTGTTTGTCTTTTGGTACCTTGGCTTCCTGAATATAAGCGTAGTAATAGAATGGCAAAACGTTCATGTTGAAATCATTAGACTATTTACATTATTCGGACTATTGTCCTTATCTTTGTCGCCCTATATATTACTACGTTTCGGCTATTGTACGCTCCGGCCTCCTTCAGGTGGTTGGAATATCGAACTGAACCCTTTATTTCGCTCAATGGAGTAGACTGTTCTAGATACACCTAGAACATTCTATTCTAAAATCTGTAATAAATATAGCGACAAAGATGAGGACAATAGTCCGAATAATGTAAATAGTGTACATAATACCTCATCTCAGAAATATAGACAGATACTGAAAGGCCGAAATTTTGTAATAAATATGGCGACAAAGATGAAGACAATAGTCCCAGTAATGTAAATAGTGTACATAATAACTCATCTCAGAAATATAAACAGATACTGAAAGGCCGATACGTTGTAATAAATATGGCGACAAAGATGTGGACAATAGTCCGAATAATGTAAATAGTGTACATAATACCTCATCTCAGAAATATAGACAGATATTGAAATGACTAGATTTAACCGTTTCTTTTGAAAGTTCTAACCTATTTGTGTTTTCTCTCACATTTCTTATGTGACGGGTATTAAAAGGAGATAAGCTAAACACGCATATACGCACAAATGAAGGTTAATTTCCGCCTAGCAACAGTATAAAGATTACGTGAAGTCTTATGACATTTTGGAAAGGCAGATCAAAAGGGTCGACTGACCCAATTACCCGTAAAGGAAAACGTCTAGACAGAAGCTAGACAGGGGATGGAAGTAAGTTAGAATTCGCGCCCAAAACCTAAGTCACGTGACAGTCAAAGATTCACTCGAGGATCAGTTGTTCTCTGGACTTTGAAAAGACAAGACCGAAGCCGAGGCGCTAGTGGTTCACGAACGGAAAGATAAGACGCATTTGATAGTGATGATTTATCCAGTTCGATCCAGGCAACTCCGGACAGAAGTATAAAGAAATATTCCTGTTCGAGAATCCCAGATATAAGACGCGGATAAAAATATATGCTGGTGGTTCAACCTGCGTAAAGAAAGTGTATATCCCTGCTGCAAATCGAGCCGTCTACAGAAGAAAGGAAGGAAAGAAAAAGACGAAACAAAGAGAGAAAGAAAGTGTATACCTCTATTACAGACTAGCAGTGTGTGAAATTGTGTTGTGCCGAGAAATGGAAAGAAAGGACATTGATAAAAAAAAAAAAGAACTGAATACGAAAGATAATCACATTTTGGACCCGTAGTAGAAAAGATATACACACACACATGAATAGTATGTTTTTTTCGCAAACACCTTTCCACATGTAGAACAATAATTGTAACTCCTCTCCCATCTCTTTTGTATATGTGTGTTGGCTTCTGCATTCAATTCATAGTAATTCATACTTGTATTTTGTATGTTCGGGTTCTGTTGAATCCATTTGGTGTTCGGAGAATTTGATATCCCAAAATAATTTCGAGATCCGATCGTCGGATGTTTTAACTCATACTTATCTGTTCGTTTATTTTTGATATATGTATATTTATATATATTAAAATTATTTATCAAAAATCGCTAAGCCTTATAGTTCATCCTTGTATTGTGGATCAGTACTCGTGTTGAAAACAAAGCGGGCCTGGGAAAGATTACTGTTCGATTATCCCAATTGAACAGTGGTCTTAAAAATATTTTGTTTACCAATTGTCCACTCTCACGATCTGAGAGAGATAGCTTGTATCTCTCCACAGGTGTGAGAGTGTATATATCTCCTAGTCGGCGTATGATCGCCCTATAACCCATTCGTCGACTGGGGCATATGAAACTTACCCTGTAGTATTCTCTTCAGATTTCCTTGTATTTTTTTTTTGTCAACTACGATCTTTAAAGTTATAAATGAAACGCCAATTCCTAATTTCTGTTTACTTGAATCCTGTTACTTTATTGACCGTACTATAAATATGTTTTGTTTCTCAATGTCATTCATTCTTAGTAACCCCTTGCGTCTTGTTGAATTTATCTCCTTGATTGAGGTGAAATGATAAACAAAAATACTCTCATTAAACTGAATAATTCAAACGAGAGTAAGAAAGATAACAACGATACTGATTATATAATTGCAAACAAAGAAATGGGGCAATAAAAGGAAGGGCTTAAAGAAGAAAAAGAATTAAATTCCTTGGAAGAAACATACAGTAATATGCAATGTACAATAAGGTAAGAAAAAATGTTATGAAGAAGAGAAAAATAGAATGAAGATATGGAAGAGTAAATACTGACTCCATGCCCTATGAAAGAAAGAAGGAAAGAAAGAAAGAAAACCGAGAAAATTTCCGACATAATAAATATTGTGAATAAATAAGTAAAAGACAAAAAAAAAAGCAGAAACACCGATGGAGAAGGAAAGACAATAGCGAGAAGTCAAAACGACAGACGAAATCCAGTTTGAATATTGTATTTTACCCCTCATGCTTCACCGGATTCTGAGCCAACTGACAAAATGCCAGGTCTATCGACCCGACCCAGCCCAAACAGCCCGGATCAGAGCATCCAAAAATAAAATAATTTTACGTCTCTCGATTTATAAAGCGTGACTGTTGAAGATGTATCTTGTTGTGCCAGAACGAGACAGTAGAGGCTTAACTTAAAGTAGCGAGTTTTGGTCGTTTGTAGGAAAGTATGGTCCACAAATGAATAAACGTATATAATTGCCCATAGATTTCTAAGATGGAAGCCAGAAAGCTAAACAATAAAACGAATGATTATTTCCCGATAAACAATGTCATTATCCGTCCGAGTGTACTTCCATTTTTGCCAGGTCAATCTAACTCGATCAGTTTTATCCTATCTTTTAAATTTTATAGTTTTTATTAGAGTTCACCTAATACAAGGCCCAAGTGCCACTTAGGATAGAGGGTTACTGAAATGAGTCTACAGTGAGGGAGAGACAGTTGAAAGATATGGGGAATTCAAAACGGTTGATCGCTGATATTACAATATGAAAATTCTAATGATTAGGGAAGCATCAAATGTGGAGGTCTTTTTACATCACGACATTTCTGGGGCAGAAGTTATCTGAGTTGAGCTGACTCCTTACCGTTGGAATATGATGGGAATGAGGGTGAGTTGACCTAGTGTACGTAGCATAGCGTGTATGTTATGGTCTGGTGAAACGAAGGAACACATTTCAGCTGAAAATCTGCCATAAAGATAGCGATATAGTAAGCAGATTCTATCAACGTGTAATGCGAAGATGAATAACTGATTTCTCGTATACACATTCATAATAAATAATGAAAAGTAGATGGGACATCTGTCACTTAGATTTCTATAGCACCGAAAACATCAATTTAATATGAATTAATAGCTCACTGCTATATTTTTCTTTAATGCAATGTCAGAATAGAAACGCTATCTCCAAGGATCCCTTCTTTTATATAGTGGAATTAATACATTGTCTAAAATATTCAGTCATTTAATCCATAGTTGAAGCGAAAAAATGGTACTCAGACATTTGACCGACGGACATTTGACCGACGGACATTTGCCGGCGGGCATTTAACCGAATGGGCATTTAGTCGAAAGTGTTGTAGCGTACTTACATATATTTCACACTTTTTATCTTAATGTGCTATATATAATTATATTTATTTACTGTATTAATTTATAATTTTTCGTTTTCTTATTTATTTACTTTTTTTTTTGGCAGGCTTTTTTATTTTAAATCTATTCCGTATATATTATATTCTACTTCAAATATTACTTTAAGATGGTAAGTATTTTGAGAAAAAAACACATTTTCCTAGAGCAACAATAAGCTTTTACAGTATGAAAGATCTTTCAATTTCGTTTTAAGGATCGTTATCTTAAAGGGATGAACTAGATATTTATCTTACCGTTAAATACAAATTTAAATTATTAGGTGCTACTTTTTACCCAAATACACTCAAATATTTGTAAAATACTAATTTCAATAAACAAATATTGAAATAAGAATACTTTTAAAATTAAATTTAGATTTAGTAATCTAATCACTTGAAATTCAGTGGTAATTATTAGTCCTATTCTACCTTATAATATTGCTAATTAAAATACTTAAAGTATTGATTATTACTATTTTTACTTGTACATTGTTGCTCAAATGTCCGTCGGCGAAATTTCATTTGTGCATATATGTTAAACTGAAAATCAACAGATTAGGGTTAAATTTTAATTCTACCCATCAATTCAATTTTCCTTTACACCACCCGGATATGCAGCCATAAGAACAAATGTCAATATTGTTTTGTTTGGTTTGGTTTGGTTTGGTTGGTTTTACTGCATACCAATCTTAATGGTTGTTTAATGCTGACAAGATTTTTTATTGTTGGTAATATTTCTCCTTTATTTATATTTCAAATGTATTACTGGTAAGATTTTTTTTCCTTCAAACATCTATCTCTATTAATATTTTTCTTTAAAATTGTATCGTTTGTAATTTTTATCAGAGAAGTATTGCTGGTAATATCATTTTTTCAGAAATATATTGCTTGTAATAATTTTTTCACAGTGCATTTCTAGTATTAAAACCTATTTTTACACTTTCATAGTTTGGGGTTTAACTATTTGCCCATAGCTTGGACCCTAACAGGTGCTACAACCCCGGGCCAAGGTGGACCTGGAAACACCAGCAATTAAGAGGTGGTTCCACGCTTCTCAACACCTCCTGATTAGAGGCCTTGCTGTTAGACGTATTTTATCGTTCTATGACGCGGATGTAGTATATCGTCATACCCAGGACGCTAATATTGTTTGTTCTATCGTTTAATTGATAGAAAACGTAAAATAAAACTTTCTATACTCAATGATAACCACTGCGAAATAGTTAAATATATATATGACTTGTAACATTGGTTAAATCAAAATCTCATATGCTGATTTTGTAGGCATATTCTTCGCTTTAATGTGAAATTTCCAAGAATACCAGCTTCTTTCGATCTGGCTTTGTAACATTGCCCGATTCGTAACTATTTTATGCTCACTATTATTTAGCAGTTATAAATCTCACAGATGGGTGTCATGCTTGGCGCCTAACCAGTTCAAAATTATCTTAACTGTCAGCAGCATACAACCGCTTTCTGAGATGAAGGGTTAAATATCATATCAAGCGAGTAGAATCTGGAATCACAAAACAAGAAATGTCCCAGATAAAAAATCACTTGACCTTCAACAGAAAGCTAAAATGGATATCAGGCGTAATTCAAAGGAGAAATAAGGCCATAGTCAAGACATTCCATATTCATCCAAATAAAATGAAAGAAATTAAATCTGCTTCAATAATGGAAAGAGAGATAATAGCAACTGGACTTGAGAAACCTATTTTTCTGAAGAAAAAAAAAAACTTCACGGAAACGTTTTTGTAAATTTCAAACTGCAGTAGTGCCGTCTGCTCGGATAATGCAGGCCGGATGTTTCCTTATCAGGAAACGTCCTTGACAGTATATTTTCTAGATATACATTAGCAATATAGAGCTAATGTTTGGTTTAATGCATTACGATCTAACCTGTCTTCTTCGGCCTTCATCAATCACTATCACTTCACTTCCTATTTAAAGTTAATATATTATTATTTTACAAAGGCTAATTATCACTATGCTTGACGAATATTTTGTTTTACGTACAAAGAACAAAAAACTCTGTAATTAGTATGCTATAACTCTGTAATAGTATGCTGATATATTCTTATATAGATCACTGACAGATATGTTCCATGTATAAGGATTTAGTATTTATTCGGAGTTTTATGATCAGGACAATAATGTTATTTAATGTTTAAGTAAGTGCATTTTAACAGCAACAGTTTTAAGAGTTTGAATATTGGTCTAACAACATTTACGCTAGGATGTGCCGTTTTCGATAAACACGGTGAATTCTCATAATATGAAGCCATATTAGAAAATATATTTTATTTTATTTTTGAAGTCCAATGACCTTATCGAAAATATTAAACTTAGTTTAATCTGACATAGAGACAGTAGGAGAAAATATTATGTAAATATATGTAGCGCTAAAGATCTTAATTGATTAAGATCTATCTAATCTAAATATCGAAATAGACGAATCTATTCGGGCTCAATTCACAGCGACTAGTACGAGAGTATGGTCCAATATCCCAGGTGGGTATTTTTTTAAGACTTCAACCAGCATATCAAACTAGGGTCAAGATAAGAGAACATTGCCCTTAGAAAGATGTAATAAATAGGAGTGGCCTTTCACAAATAGCATCTTTCAAAATCCTAAGTTTAACACAAGTAAAATAGCAACTACCAGTGATAAATGCACAACTCTCTTGCCTTCAAGACTGTCCGACGTTACTTTTTTTCTCTCATGAAGATAAAGTTCATAGCGATACTAACCATGGGTCAGATAGGAGATAGAAAAGCGAAAAAAAAATATCAATTTATCGATATTATTGGCACTGACCGAAAGGAGAATAGTGTTCTTCACGGTATTATAACAGAGTTGAAGTGAAAACGACATGGCTAGAAATAAAGGAGTCTTGTCCTGAATGGTTGCTATTTCTGGATGTCTGTTCATTTATCGGGAAGGGTCACCAATCGTAAGATGATTTCACGGTCACTTGGCGTTAAGTATTATTAAAAGAAAAGACATTCGATCACGCATCGTCGTCCTGCTCTCGAGCAGGACGACGATGCGTGATCGAATATAGAATATTGATGTGTTTGATGTGCGTGCTCTTGGTCGGACACTTTTTGTAGCATAGAAAATACAACGAAAAAAATGGTTCTAGAGCTGTATAGGTGTAAATTTATCTACAACGTGTATGCATTAGGATACACTAATATGTTCCTACACCGCAGTAAATCATTAAAAAGCTGTATCGCGGTTTCTATTTACAGCGGTTGACCGCAGATATAAACTTTTAATATTTTTTAATTAATAATGCTTTTAAAATAACCTGAAAGGTATAAAAGAAGCTATATACTTAAAAGTTCCCTAATTAATGAGGAACAATAACACG
This sequence comes from Acanthosepion lycidas, assembly GCA_963932145.1. Lineage (NCBI taxonomy): Eukaryota > Metazoa > Mollusca > Cephalopoda > Sepiida > Sepiidae > Acanthosepion > Acanthosepion lycidas. The sequence goes on from OZ010582.1 coordinate 29,290,558, forward strand.
GGTTAGGGGTGTTTATATCTATGGTGAAAAAACATTTCCCCAGGAATCGGTCCCACATTAAACCACCTCTGAGAAGAAGCTCTGTAACTTATTTCTTAATAAAGGAATATGAAGATGATGAGGGTAGATCGAATGAGTTTACCAGGAATTGGTGTGGGCAATATGTGAAGAATTGGAGGGGTGGAATCAAAGAATGTAATTTTCTTAAATATCTACTGGGAATATTTTCGAAGATTAGCGAGAGGTTGGCAAAATTCAATGGAAAATCGGTTCAGTAACATATATAATCATTTTCTTACGTAAATATTATTTTTTTGACGATAGTCCTGTGTGAGCAGATTTCCGTTTATTTCTTAAAACTGTATATTTATTTGTTCATTTCCGTCTACTGGCCTCTATATTCGAGAAATCTTATTAAAGAAAAACACGCGTACTCAGTCCGGGTTAGAGTTTGTGTCCCGCACGAGCAGGAGAAACTGTCGATAGTGGTTTTGACCTCGCGGCCCCGAATAGCGTTGAGGATCGTGCAAAACCGAAAAGGGACAAATTACTGGAAATCTTTCCTAGATTCTCAAAACATACATTTCTGCTCCGTTTCGTATCCTAACGTAAACAAAGCAATTTCTAAAGAAGTGATGGACATTTATTCATTAATCTGACATAGTTTTATTTTTAATTTTTATTTTTACTTAGACGCTATTCTTTTCGAAGAGTCATATCTGAGTAGACGCCCTGTTTATTTATTAAACAGTATATTTATTCATTTTTGTTTGAATATTCGAAATATCCTACCCCTCTCTCTCTCTCTCTCTCTCTATATATATATATATATATATATATATAGAGAGAGAGAGAGAAGTCAACACTTAGAGGCGACAGTCTGTTTCATGCTATATGCATGGTCAGGCCACGTGTGCTCTGACGATTTCATATAGCATGAAACAGACTGTCGCCTCTATGTGTTGACTTCTGTGTTCACTTTTATATTTACACACGCTCTATCTCTGATATTGAGCACTTTATTCCATAAATATAGCACACCTTAAGACTATATTTCTTCATATATATATATATATATATATATATATATATATATATATATATATATATATATATAGTATTATATTTAGTATAAAAGATTATAATATAAGTATTTTTAATCGCTACACAAAAAGCTTTCATGTTTCAAAACTATGAATGCACTTCCTCAGCCGATGACAGGTAACTGGGGATAAAATGACATTTCAGGGAAATTTAAAAACAAATCTTTACCTCTTTTCCGAAACGTAAAGGTTGAGGGCATAAGGTTAGGATTAAAAATAGACTTGTGTGTATGCCTTGGTTAATCAATTAAATAACAGGTCTGATTTAACAGCCATATCTGAGTAGACGGTCTGTTTATTTATTAAACAGTATATTAATTCATTTTTGTCTGAGTATTCGAGATATCCGATGACTCCCTCTCTCCCCCTCTCTCTCTCTCTCTCTATATATATATATATATATATATATATATATATATATATATATATATTGTTATATATTTAGTATAAGAGATTATAATAAAAGCATTTTAATCGCTACACAAAAGCTTATATGTTTCAATAATATGAATGTACTTCCTTATGCGATGTTAGCTATGAATGCACTTCCTGAGCAGATGTTAGGTATCTGGTGATAAAATGATTTTTTAGGGAAATTGAAAACAAATCGTAACCTCTATTCTAAGTGTTAAATGTTGAGGGCATAAAGTCAGGATTAAAAATAGACTTGTGGGTATGTCTTGGTTAATCAATTAAATGTCAGATCTAAACTAAATAGAAAAATAAGGTCAGCGGGTGAAGGTGGGTGATTTAATTTTCTCATGTCACGATAAAACGGCACATAGACATGATATCATTGACGATGACGGAGAATATAACTGCGACAAATGTAACGTGAATGTAGCCAAGTATGTTATGTTCTATTTATTGAAGTCAGGGGTAGGTTAACCAGACGTAAAGTTAACTTCTTTGTATATGTATATATATATATATATTCTGGAAGCTTCTCAAAAGCACTTGTTGAAAATTTTCCAAATATGTAACACCGATAAACAATGTTAATAATAAAAATAGACGGCAATGTATAGCAATATTTAAGCTGAATAAACAAAATAAGATAATAACCGTAGAGGATGGATCATAATTTACTAATAAATTATGGCTATAGAAATAGCAATAAGTATTTTTTTTTAAATTTTAACTCTATTTTAAGGTAGAAGATAAAGCATGTCGGCAGTTTGAAGTTAATTCACTCCTTTCGTTTAACAGATCAAATCAAATTTGATTATTTGCAATTTTTTATGTAAACATAGGAAACACGGTTCATATAAAGATGTACAAGTTCTAGTTTTTTTTTTTTTTTTTTTTTTTTTACATTTACCATTATACCGTAGCGGTTTTGTTAATTTATTTTAAGTTCCAAATATATTTAGAAAGGTGTGTCCTATTTTTGTACGCGTTGTCAACATCTATTATCTTTTCACCATCAAACGCTGACATTTTAGCGTTGACTGTTTCTCCGCGCTTGGTCATGATCATTGTTCGTATGCATTATTTTTTATATTGTAACAGTAAGTCTTGCCTCGATTTCAGCTCTGTTGAGTGAGAGCGAAACTGATTGGGTGGTTATTTTTTTAATCACGAATGGTAACGCTCGTCTTGCCGTTTTTATTTCCATAATACATACATACATATCTATCTATCTATCTATCTATCTATCTATATCTATCTATCTATCTATCTATCTATCTATCTATATATATATATATATATATATATATGTTTGAAACAGTACAGAAACGTATTATGGCATTAAAAGCAAGAAATTTTATACTATAGGCCATGATAGATTTAAAATAAAAACAAAAACACACACACCAGTCGACCGGTTTCGTCCCCTCTCATCAGAACTGTTAACGGGGAACACAAATTATGAAGAGAAAAAAAAAAGAAAGTCTGTCATGGATGACGTGAATTAAATGAAAAGGGAGAAGAAAAAATATAATTATAAAAATTATACCAACTAAGATGCTAGAAACACAACACAGCAAGTCCAAGCAAACAATCTTTGTTTACAAAGAGCAGGTCGCCTGGCCCTGATATACAACGTCTCCAACACCTTAAGATGTAATAATGAGTGTGCTCTGGCCAATATATATAACGAGAGGGAGGAAGACAGAGAGAAATAAAGGAGGAGAGAAAGAGGAAGATAGAAAACACCGAGAGAATGGAAGTGAGAGTGGTGATATGCAAATGTTTTAGATGACTTTTAATATTATTAGGTGTGCAAGATTGGCTACTGTCCTAAAGCTATTAATAATTGGGGAAGACCGTCTTTCGACTAAAATGGAACTGAGTTATCTTTTAATCTTATGGCTGAACTTCAAAGATGCAACGATTTATGCATTATGGAAATACTTTAGGTTTACAAACAATTCCAATAAATTTTCAATGGATATCATGACTATATACAAATAGTAAAATAAAAGTAATTTGCGTACATATCTTTAAAAAAAAGTTTAAAAAAAAAGCAAATAAACAAATATTGTGGTGAAACCAACGGATATTTTACCAAAAGACCTAACACTATAATCAAAGAAAAATATCTAGCAAAGTCAGATAAAGGAAAAATGCCTAATGCAAACATCTAAATACTAAGTAAAGTCAAGTGCCGAACAATATTTTATTTAAAACATACCTGGATAACCCCACCTTGACGGAAGAGAAAAGAAGACAAGCAAAAAAAAAAAAAACATAGAAAAAACGACAAAACCTAGTGTGTGGAGCTAACCCCTTAAAGGATGTAATCTGGTGAGGAATCAGAAAAAAACACCCTCAAATAAACCCTAAATTTTAGGAGGGTGGCAGATAAGGCAGTAGGTATTTTGTATTATGCTTACATCTGGTAATTATCTCCGTTTTTTATTAGATATTTTGTTATTGGTGCTCAGAGTATTACACATATTCTTCAATACAATGCCAACAACTATCCCTAACATTTTTACGTGTATTGCTATTTTTATGAATTCTTCAAGAGATTCTGGGGGAGTTACCTATATATATATATATATATATATATATATATATATATGAATGAGAGGCCGGTTGATGAAATGTGAGGTATAATAAGACAGCAAAATAATAAAAAAAATATTGCCAACAAAATTGCCATTTTATTATATATTAGTCTTTTGAATGAATTCACGCACGAAGAGAAATATTTTAAAGTTTTAAATGTTTTGAGACGCGACGTTGTCCTTTTTCAAAGAGACAACAAATCAATAAAGTAAGACTCGTTATTCCGAGAAATGTTGTTCTTATTAGAGGGCTTTCTGCGGAATCTGTATTCTCCTTAGTAAACCCAAATCCCTGCTTAATACACACGCACACACACATCATATATAACACCCGTTACTGAAAACATCTCCCAGATAAGGAAGGCATTTTTTTTAAAAAATGTCAAACATGAAAAGAAGTGGCTCAAAGCGCTTGGGTCAATGGAAAATAATGAAGTTTTTGCACTTCATTACAGACGCTTAACCGAAGAATGGAAAGATAACGCCATTAAAAATTATCAAACATCAAACATATTCAACGAAACATCTTGAAAAGAAATGTTACTGTCCAAATATAGATTTTATACATACATATATATATATATATATATATATATATATATATATGTGTGTGTGTGTGTGTGTGTGTGTATATATATATATATATATATATATATATATATATATATATATATAGTCATCCATAGACAGACTGTTTCGCTCTATAAACGTGGCTATACGTTCGATTGTTCAAGTCGAGATCGAACCCGTTGGTTTGATGATTAACAGTCAGATGTCTTATCTCTAGACCATCGTCGCACGGCAGGAAGAAAATTTTAACATTTTTCTCCATACGAAATTTGTTTATACGAAATACACCAGCGGCTCATAGAACTCAATTCATTTTTACTTGTAATCATCCGGGTGTTGTTTATTTCAAGATAAATATTGTAGTGTTCAGTAATTTGTAAAAGAAAAAAATGCTGTGTTCATCTGATAAGTGTTTTGTTTTTTGTTTTTTTTTTGTTACTATTGAAGTGAAGAACGCTAATTTTATTGTAAATAGCTGAGTACCGATCAAGGGGAGGTAACTAAGTTATGATGTTGCCGATGTTTTTTTAAAAGAAAACAAAATGAGGTATTTTGAACTATTCATACAGACCTTGATATTTTAAACTATCCACTGTAAACAGTTTTTCAAGTTTTGTGGCATTAATACTTAATTTTATTAAGGTTTGGTTTCAATTTTTTAATGCAAATAGTTTCAAAAATTTTTACATATGTTTATGATTTTCAGGAAATATTATAGATATATTTTCAACAAGATTTTTTTTTTGAATTGCGAATGTGGACAAATATGCTGTTGTAAATGTTTAGAAATGTTAGACGCATCATTCAAATCAAAACTCAGCTGCCGAAACAACGTGGTCATAGTTTGGCAAACATAAATATTATTTTTTTACGTTAGAGATACAATCTCTTAGAATACATTTAAATTTACATACACTGTTAGTTCTCTGCAAAACGTTAGTCGGTGGTGAAAAGTCATTACGAATAATTAAATTGTAAATACTGGATTTTTGTAGTATATAAATACTTATACTATTTACTGGATATTTGGTGGATATCTCAGTATTTATTATTTTTAGGATATTTTCGTCTTGTTTATAATTAGAATGAATTTGATTACGATATAAATGATTAATACGCTTGAGGTTAGTTGAAGAAGTATCATATTCTATTTAACTTGTATTATAATTCTGATAGAACATTTTATTTGTTCATCAGCAATATAATTAAGAAACTTGTTAGTAATAAGAGATATTTTTTAAATATTTTAGTTCGTTGTAGAAAATCTGTTTTGTGGATGAATGAATTTTTGCATGGTTTTATTAGTTTCTTTCTATTTTATAATTGCTATTTTTTAGTAACTACACTTTTATATTTAAGGGTCCATGGATTTATGCTAGTAGTGTTTTTCTTGTGGTGTTTTTCCCTATTAAGAGTCTGTGTTCTCTCTCTTAAGAGTCTGTCCACCTACTATAAGTTTAGTAGGAGATAAGGAACAGTGAACAGTGAATGGATTGAACGCTGATTCATACGATATATACGAACTAGTCGTGTCATACTCTTCTGGTGTACTTACTGTTTAATATACGATATATCTGCTAACTTTTTTTTTATTACTTAACGATTTACTTATTCACAACAGATTTTAATTTACAAAACAGCATCACTTGAAGAAATTAAATAAAATCGACAACTGAAATATATAGTACATGTTGCAGTGAAGAGAAAATAAAGACATATCATTCCGCACTACTTCAAAAAACATTAGGAATAAAAAAAACCTTGAATACTCGAAAGAGGTATAACAGTTATTGCACTTGAGGAACGTATTTTCCTGTAAAAAATATTTTAAGTGACATTCTCAACCAACAGTATATTTAATATTTCATTCAGAAAATACTGAATGTTTCCTTATAATGAATCAGCTGATTTCATCGTTTCTATTATGATTCTTGTTCATTACATTCCAATATTGTAAACGAGTAACCATTCCATTTTCCTTGAGTAGCTTTTGGTGACCTGCTTACAGTTTTCTTGTTCTAGTCTTGCCAACGCTTTAACTTTTCATTTCTAATATTTCTTTGAACAGGTGTAGAGTATTAACAAGCCCGAAGACAGTAGGTATGTAAAATGTGAAATAAGCCAGACATTAAATAAATAAAAAAAAGGAAATTAAAAATAAATAAACAAAAAATAGGCACTTCTTTGTTAGAATCTATTTTCTCCAAAAACAGAGTTGAAGTAAAAATTATGTTTGCAGCTGGTTACTGCAAATTAGGTTTTCTTTCGTTGAATGAAGATTTGTTCGTGTGAAATAAAATTATTTTTCTGCTCTTTTTTTATCAACAGAACCTGTCGATGTTCTTTTCTTTTTATGTGCCGTGTTTTTTTTCAGAACGTAGTCGATCATGGCTCTCCACTTTTCCCTGTCCCTTGTGGCTCTCAATAAGTTTTGACCTGTTACTATTTCTTCCAGGCCATGTTGTGTCAACCACTTGCTTAAGCCCACTAAGTATGTTATGCCTTGCATTCTCTTGTTTTTTTCTGTCCCTCTATTCCACCTGAGAGTATCAGATTCTCCAAGCCCTACTTTCTCATTACGTGTCCAAGATATTTCAGCTTCATCGTCCTGATGTTAATTATAATATTCCCCCTTGTTTGCATCCTCTCCAAAACCTCATCATTGTTCACACGCTCGGTCCATGACATCCTTATCATCCTTCTGTAGAACCATACCTCCGCCGCCTCGATTCTCTTCTTCATCTTTGAGGAGACCGTTCAAAATTCCCTGCCGTTACAGATATCATGTAGCAGCTCAGTACTCTTTTCTTTCTTACCAAAGAAATCCTCCTGTCTCTTAATACTCTTCCCAGCTTTTAGAATGCGGTCTTTGGCCATCCTAGTACGTCTTAGGATCTCAGTGTCGCGTGTGCCGTCCTTTGTCTAAACACTTCCCAGATATTTAAATTTCAGCATCTGCTTGATTTTAGTGTCACCGACCTGTAAATCATATTTCGGGCTCATCCTCTTATTGACGACCATGCTTTCTGTTTTTTGTAGTTTATACTTCGTCCCTTCTCGCTATCCTTAACTGCCTTCTGTAAAGGGGTTTTGTAATTTATTTTCCGTGTCTGCTATCAATACCGTGTCAGCTGCGTATCATACGTTGTTATAATTGTGGCAGCCAATGAAGTATCCCGGTAGCACTTCCAATTCTCTCAGAATTGCTTCGCTGTATAGCCTGAATAAGTCCGGTGAGAAGACACATCCTTGCCTTACCTCCTTTGTTATTTTTGTATATCTGCTAAATTTATTCTCTATGCGCATGCATGTCGTTTCCTGTCAGTATAGGTTTGTCATTGTTAACTTCTCCAAAAGTTTTAAAAAACAAAACGATAAACTATCCTAGAAAAGGATACCCAAGGAAAACGCAAAAAATAATAATGGTAACTCATGTAAAACGTATCTTAACTTAAAAAGAACACTAACTGCTCCAAAACGTAGATTATGAATTTTGATATATATATATATATTAAAAAAAAAACAAAACAAAAAAACGTGGGCATCATATCATCCAGGAATTTTGAAAGAAACTTTACCTCGACGTTATGTATTGCTTTTCATGCAAGGAAGTGATCATCAGACATTTCAATAGGAAACTTATGCGGATATATTCGGCCTTCATTGACCCAACATTCTGTTGATATTTATAATATCTATCCGAGAAAAATTATTCCGTAAAATTGCTTTCTCAGATCACTGTTATTACTCGTTTCAGTATCAATGCGCGTTTCCTTCCTAAACTTTTATTTGGAGCAATGTGTAATGTTAACATCTTGATTATGTCATTAGTTCCTCCTTTAGTTACATGTGCTATCCATTTTAGTTGTTGCTGCTGTTGAAGTTCCTCGGATGATTTCATTTATGTTAATAGGAACAGTATTTTGTGTGTTATTGTATAGAGCTAGTTCAGAAGTTTCACAGAAGAATACACTCACTAAAGACAATGGGCCTACATCCTTTCGAAGCCATTTTAATTATTGGGTTGAGAAATTGGTTGTGACAGTTTAGATATTCCTGAACGTGTGTGGCGCCATGAATTTCATCCATATGAATACTTCAATCCGATGAGGATATTTCAGGAAATGGCACAAGTTTGTTTGTTTTTTTTTGTTTTTTTGTTAATGTATTGGTTCAATAGAAATATGCTGTGTGAGCCAAAGTTACTCGCAACACAGAAATTTCTACGTCCACTTTCCTTATATCATATATTAATTGGTTTTGATTATAGACAGAGGTATTTAACATGTTTTCACTTTACTAATTCCACATCCTGAGTGATGTTTTCACTGTACGGGCCCTCAATTATCATTCAATTCTAAACAATAATTTCTGATTTGAAAGCGTTTACCTTGAGTTTTCTTTACTGGAAAACTTCGCAGTGAATGTTGATATTCTCGTGGCAACCATGAATACTATGTTGCAAGTTTCACCCCCCCACTCCTGATCAGTATATTGAGCTCAAAAGAGAAAAAGAAATAACGATGTTTTCTGTTGGCAGATTCGTTTGCAATGTGGCATAGGATTCATAATTTATTACTGTCCATCTCTTAATATCTGTGCGTGTATTTACTCATCGTATAGTCCATACAATGCCTTGCGATACTTCTATAGATTGGGAGGTTCTGGCAAATATAATTTTCATTTTTTTTTTTTTTTTTTTTGATAGAGAATTAATGTTCGATATACCCTTTGGGTGGGTAACGGAGCATTTTTTTTTAGAAATATCCTTCATGAAATTGAGAAAATTGTTTTTAAATTCAAGGGAAAGGGTGCTGTTTTCGAGAGTCCATCATTCTTGATTTCCTCATCGGATATATACTGGTGTAAGTTCAATTTCCATGTGAATTTTCAGCTCAGTGTGATGATGGTTGAAATGCGATTCAAAGTGTTTCTGACATTTTTTGCTTTCGTTTGTATAAATTTATCATGATATTTCTCTACATTTCACAGAATTGTCCATTATATTTTTTTTACTTCATTTTTCAAAAGTATTCTTTCGTAGAGAATTAGTTACTTTCTTTTGTATTTCCTTTCTTAACTCGCCATATTCGCCTTTTTAATTTTCTCCTTTTTCTATTGGTTTCATTCTTGTATCAATATTTTTAGACTTTTTTCTTTCAAATTAAACTATATTTTTCATTTAATAAGCATGGAATTTTCTCATGTGCTAATAAAGACACGATTACATTAAGATTAATATCATTTTTGTTTAAGTTTTACGCATACCAATTCGCTCTCTTGTTTATCAGAATTCAAGCTTTACGCAGTCATTTTATAAACCTAAACGTTATAGATTTATGTTTTTCATGTTTTATTTGAACGGAAGGAATTCAAAGATAATTTTAGAGCAAATTATGCTCTCCTGGAAATTTCTGGGTATTTTTTACATACACACACACACACACACGCATATATATATATATATATATATATATATATATTGGCTGATGATTGGTTTATTAATAAGCAGACTCTTGCCTCTGTGTTTTGACATCAATGTCCTTTTTATATTTACATACGCTCTATCCTTAATAATGAGCACATAAATATATCATTTATCAATATATATATATATATATATATATATATATATATATATATATATATATATATATATATATATACATATATATATATATATATATATATATATATATATATGGGGAGAGAGAGATAGAGAGAGAGAATGAGTAATTCAAGCCGCATATGTTCTTTAGGTGAAATGTTATGAAAGACAACAGACATTTTGTGTCTATTAATTTATCGAATTGATCGCCTTTTTAAAATTACGAATAAAATTCTTTTCCGACGCGGGGTGGGTAGGAAGTCCGTCTGAAATTAGGCGAAATTTATTTCGGGATAAAACTATTAGGAATATGGTCCACAAATTCGAATTTCGTTAAGTCTTAGTCAGGTTAGACACTGTCAATGCGAAAAGTCCAACATAACGTAATTCACTCCATAAAACATTTGGAAATGGCATGCTGCAATGCTTTACGAAGGTAAGTCAGTTCGGAAAAATTATTGGGATAAGAAAATAACTCCCGAATTTTTAGTTAGGGCCTCAGACTCAACACGGAGGCCTACATCAAGCGCTTTGAGGAGGAACTGCTTCCGTGTTAAGACACTATGGCTGGCAACTGTAATCTATTAGGTTGGTGCAAAAATAATGACGTAACAATGTCGTTTTTTGACGTTAAAAAATTTTTGCACCAACCTAATACATCATGTTAAAAAAGCAGGAGTCCCCAATCATGACTTTTCAGACAATTTCCGCGACCACATCATCCTTTATATTTGACCATCTAACACGGCAGTCTTAATCTCTGTTGATTATTATTTTGATTTTTGCGTTATTTAGACTTTACCCTTCGCACCCTTTGTATATATATATATATATATATATATATATATATATATATATATATATATATATATATATATATATCATGGAGATGTCATTAAAATATACATATCTGATATGAGTAAAAATTATATCTGCAAAAGTATCATATGAATAAAGACAGAAGGAAATCTATTGTTTGCCAGGGCATTACTCACAGTTTACTATGATTTTAGTTATAAATTAATCTGCTAAAACAAAAAGGTGAATTAACTACAGAAAGGAAACCTTTATTTCCTGACGGAAACTCCATCGCTTATCTTGCTGTTCAGATAGGCTGAATTATATTTACAAGCGTTCTGAAATTTTATAAGTTCGAAAAGCCCGACAACAGCACATGAGATTTGATTATAATGGTGAAGCTTTCTTGCAGGACCATCCACAATTTGAAGGGCCGAATACAGAGACCTGGTGCACTACGTACAACAGGGTCTCCAAACGACACTCCGCAGGTTTTGAATTCAGAGTTGTTCTTCTCTTAAACCAGTTGCCATCCAAGGCTATAGAAGCCAGTCTGTCTTTTATTTACCCATAGCTGTCCTGCTATTTGCCCATAGGTAGAGGGAGAAGAAGCGGATTCACACCTTAGATTGTAATTGAATGTAATGGATTCGACTAGAATTCGAACTCAGCTCTCCGATTTCTCAATCCAAGCCGTTATCCTTTGCCCCAGCGTGCCTCCTCCTATATATCTGTTTATACGATTTTTTTTTATGGATGGAACTTATGTGATTATATGATCAGTTTTAATTAAAGTGTAAAAATTAACGGCCTGAATGTTCGAGAAATTTCGTAAAAATATGCGTTTTGCGATAGGAATCGAATTCAAATCTCATAAGGAAACAGCCATAAATCCTGAGCTGCTCTTAACCATTCATCCACAGAGAACTTCTGGTTACCAAAGTTCAAATTACTTCTTATAAACACACATCCTCGACGATCTTTCTATATATATTTTTGCCGTTCCGAAACGAATCCTAGCGCAAAGAATGACAATATATTATATGAAATGGATTAAATCTGACATATATTTGAATATATATTCTATTTACGTCAGATTACGTTTCGGAACAGAATTGGTATATCGAGAACGATCGTCATAAGTAGTGTTTAATTGTGCTTAAGTAAAGCAAAGCATTTATTCAAATAAGTTGTATCCATAAAAATAACGTATAAACAAAAATATATTAAATGATGTGACTGACTTAATATATTTCATATGAGATGTATGTACGTACGTATATATATATATATATATATATATGTTGAAAAATAAAACCTATACATTTGTCTTGATAAAGTCCATCAGATTACGAAACGCTTCCCTTTGTTTCTATTTATCATTATATGATGCCTGTCTTCTAATTTTCCGTCGATACCCTATATATATATATATATATATATATATATATATATATATATATATATATATATATGTATATTATATATATATATATATATATATATATATATATATATATATACATATATATATATATATAAAATATAAATATATATATATATATATATATATATATATATATATATATATATATATATATATATATATATATATATATTTGCCAGTTTATTTGGTTACCTTTTCTTACATTCTGGTTACAGCTTTATGAACAAAATGTCATTTGGACCAACCCTCTTTTGTCAGAATTTTTAATGCTAATTTTTATTACTTTTGTGAGAATTTTATCAATAAAATTTCGTTTGGGCCAACCCTCTTTAATCAGAATTATCCTGATGCTCTTTAGGTATATTTTATATACATGCATATATATATATATATATATATATATATATATATATATATATATATATATATATATATATATATATATATATATATATATCTCATGCCAAATATAGTGATTTTATTTTGCAGAACAAACATATATATATATATATATATATATATATATATATATATATATATATATATATATTATATGTCGGAAGATAAAACCTATAGATTTGTCTTGATAAAGTCCATCAGATTACGAAACGCTTCCATTTGTTTCTATTTATCATTATATGATGCCTGTTTTCTAATTTTCCGTCGATACCTTATACATATCCTTGTTCCAGGTCTCTGTCAGCTACAGAAATCTTCCTTATAACGGAAGAGGGATTTCTTTTTAATTCAATCTTCATTTTTGCTTCTTTTCTTCCCCGTCTCTCCACACACACCATTCTTATTTCATTTGTCAATCTGATGTAGATTTTATTTTCTCCGCTGAAGCGGAAATTGAATTCACAGCAATGAGATAAGAAGTTTTGCCTGACAACAGCTTTTATCAGTTCAGGCTTCATCCCGCAGGAGAATATGTTAGGAGAATTGAAATTGCCACGGAAATGGTTTACCAATTCTAACGATATGACTTTGAATGTATTCACATTTTTCAAAAAAATAGGAATCCAATATATATATATTTGTGTTCATATATATTAATCCATAGACTAACATATCTCAGAAAAAATTAGAAAAGAAACGTGATTCACCTGGCGGCTAAAAAATAGAACACCCTGAAAGGAAATGAGGCACGTCCTGCCATTATAGAATATTGTTATTACAACGAGAGTCAAGGGAAGAGACGGTTTATGTTCTTTCTTTTTATACTGCTTTATACTATACGAACTAGCGGGTCTTAATAGAAATCACCTGGTTAAAAAGTTGAGATAAACAACGAGCCATAACATGAGGACTGTATCTGATTTTACAGATTTGCAACATTGCAGAACAAGGTCATTGATCAATCAGCTCATGCACTATTTTCTAATAAAAT
>OZ010582.1:29311990-29356990 GCA_963932145.1 Acanthosepion lycidas
TAATTACATTATTCGGACTGTTATCCTCATCTTCAGTGCTATATTTACAACGTTTCGGCCGCTGTACGCTCTGGCCTTCCTCCGCTGATTGGAATTTCGAAGAGAACTCTTTATTTGATTTATTATGATGGCTTATTGGTGATCTTGCCAGAAAGATCTACACACTGCCAAGTAACAAAAGTCAATATGAAGTTAATTAAACAAATATGAAGACAAAACTTGTTCAAATACTTTGGCTCAGTAGCCTGATAACAACCAAAGACTCCCAAAAATCAATGAATGTAACTGTTGGGACCAAGTAAATGGTTAAGTAAGGACAAAAACCAGGTTTGCATATATATCGTATCAGTAAGTGCACCAGAAGAGTATTACACAACTAATGACAGTGTATCGAATGAACTAGCGCTCAATCTATTCCCTGTTCCCTGTACCTTCTTTCCTACTAATATTATAGTAGGTGGAAGATTCTAACATAGAGGGAGGACACCACAACAGTAAGATGCACCAAAAAATTAAAATCTATTGAAATTTAGATTTATATTAAGTATCGTAAAAATATGTCTATATCTCTGAGATTACGTATTATGATTACTTACATTATTTACATTATTCAGACTGTTTCTCTCATCTTCCCTGCCATATTCACAACGTTTCGGCCGCTGTACGGTCTGGCTTTCTTCAGGTGATTGGAATTTCGAACCGAAAGCTTTCTTTCGTACAACGACCGATACATAGGGAAGATGGCAATGGATATGAGAATAACAGTCCGAATAATTTAAATAGCCTTTTTTTTTTGTTATTATATTTTTTGTTACTATATTTTCTTTGCAATGACTGTGTGGAGGCTTCTCGTTTCATTTCCCTTGTTATTTGAAAATCACTATAATTTCTTTGGAAGAACTGTGTAGCATTGTCTCATTGCCTTTTCGTTATTATCTGGGAATTACCATGCCTTCAGTTGCAACATTATGCAGAGGTGTCTATTTTTCCTTTCTTTGATATCTGTAAATTATGATGTGTTCTGTGGCATTATTCTCTAAAGGTGTCTCATTGTCTTTTTTTATCTGCGAATTACTATAGCTACTGTCATAGTATTGTGTAGAGGTGTCACGTTGTTTATTCTTTATTATCAGGGAATTACTATGACTTGTGCAGAAGCGCCTTGATGTCAAGTCTTTATCAATTTATTACTATAACTTCTGTGGCATTATTGTGTAGCGGGGGGCTTATTTTATTTTCCTTATCTCTGAATTACTATGCCTTCTGTGTTAGTATTTACTACAGTTGTTTCTTTGTCTTTTTTTATTATCTATGAATTACTCTGCCTTCGGTGGCAGTATTGTGTAGAGATGTCATGTCTTTTCTTTATTATCTCTGAATTTGTGGCTATAACATGCAGAGGTTTTTTTCGTTGTCCTTTCTTTATTATCTGGAAATTACTGTAACTTTTGTGCAGTATTGTGTGGAGGAGACTAGTCTTTTTATTAGATGTGAATTACTATACATTCTGTGGTAGTATTTTTAGAGGTGGCTTGTTGTGGTTTCTTTATCTGTGAATTTCTATGCCATCTTTGTCAGTATTATGTAGAGGTGTCTCATTGTTCTTTCTTTGTTATCTGTCAATTACTATGAATTCTATGTCAGTACTGTGTTGATCTCTCTTGTTGACCTTTCTTTATTATCTGTGATTTACTATACCTTTTGTGGAACTATTGTGTCGACGTGTTTCGAGGCGTTTTTTAATTATCTGTGAAGTTCTACGCCATTTGTGGCAGTATTGTGTAAATGCCTCATTGTATTTTCTTTGTTATCTATGAATATCTATGACTTTTGAGTCACTACTTTGTTGTCTCTCTGACCTTTCATTATTATCTGTGAATTGCTATGCCTTCTGTGGAAATATTATGTAGAGGTTTCTCGTTTTGTTTTCTTTATTATCTGTGAATTACTACGCTTAGGAAAGATTACGTAGTTATTTTTTTGTTGCCTTCTTCAAAGTTGTGAAAGTTTTCTATTCCTTAGCGCTTTTGATAAAATGAGCCCTGTCTGTACTGCTTTTACCTTAAAACTGGCGAGTAAAGAGACGGATTTCTGACTTTTAGGGACAGTTTGCGAATGTGAACAAAACATGTAATATATAGAACAGCAGTCGTCTGCTCTGGGAATCATGTGATGATTCTAGCGATGAAATTTCCAACCTATGAATTTTATGAAGAAAATCATGAAGATATTAAAGGATCCCCTCGTTACTGCAGCTAATAGCAAATACATGAAATACTTTACATATCATAAATGACATGAAATCGATTTACAAAATTGGAAATAAGGTTCATGCTTCTTTTAAAGTATTTTTATTCTATTTTTTCTAATTAACTAGAGGTATTTAATGATTAAGGAAAATAACCCCTATATTCAAACATCAAAGATACTTATATAATTGAGCATTGTTTGCCAAATTGTGGAACAGAAAGGCAAACACAAATACCCATGTGCATATATATATATATATATATATATATATATATATAATGACTTCATAGGATAGAATTCCTCTTTTCTACGCAACCAATTGTTCTCAGGAAACAAAGATGTTATTTGATCTAATTATTAATTATGTGTTTTTGGATGTTGCTTTCTGTAATTACATCGGTAACAAAAAGAAACCCATGAAGAAAAAATGAAAGATACGGATAGACAGAGAGTGATTATCAGTTAAACAAATGGCGGTTTCTTATACAGTATACGAGCAATACAAAATTGCTGCAATTTCTTCAGTATTTTCATACAGCTTGCTGCCATTTTTATTCAGATTGGCTATTTTTCATAAAACTTGTATAAAATTCTTATAAAATATGCATGAATAAATTCAAATGTTAATTGGCTAAATTTAGGCAGGAATCGATGTATGAATGTAGTGGAATATAAACATTCATTTTGGATATATTGACCTCACAACAGCGTCGTGACGTCATAGCGTAGCGAGATTTCAAGAGCGCCGTTAGAAAGTGTTATGCCTCAGTAGGTGTTTGGCCATTGGCGCATGAGCTGCTTTGTAATCGATGTATATTTAGGATACTATGGTCAAGTTGCTGTTGCAGATAGGCTACGCACCGGCCAGGAAATCATTGAATGGTTTAAATAATCTAAAACCATGCAAAGGCATATGGGGCCTCAGGTGACAAAGAAAATTTCAGGTCAGAAGTCAAGACTCATAAGAACGGCACTGGTGCCTCCAGGACGCGCGAGTTTGTCGCCGACGTTGCCGAGATTGTCAAGGAGCACCCTAGCAAAAACAGGAGGAAAATCGCCAGGAAAATGGGTCCCAGCAGGCAAATAATGATTGAGATTTTCCCTCCAACGAAAAGAATCGTATCGATGCTATCTTTATCCATCTTACCGTAAGATGTTAATCTAACACTATTTTCCTACCAATAATAACTCTTTTTTCCAGATTATACTAAGCTTAAATTGACGAGGATAAAAGGTTGCAATATACACGTGACAACAGCGCCTTGACGTCACAGCGTAGCGAGATTTCAATAGCGTCATTACAAAGTGGTAAGCTTTAGTAGCTGTCTGGCCATTGGCGCATGATGTGCTTTGTAATCGATGTTTTCAGAATACGATCGTCGAGCTGCTGTTGTGGAGAACCTTCACACTGAGAAAAAAGCAAAATATTGAATGATTTAAATACCATAGAAACATGGTCATCGTTCTTGCAAAAGTCTCCTAACGACAAAGACAACTTCAGGCGAGAATGAGATACATAAGAGGCGCTATCGCTCAACTAAGAATAGTTTGTCACCTATGTTGCCGAAGTTGTCAAGGATAACTCTATCAAAAGGATTCTCGCCAAGGAAATGAGCAGCAGCAAGGGTACTATCAGGTGTATTCTGAAGGAGTTGAATTATATATCTCATGTGGTCAAGTGGCACTACTTAGTGAACGTACCACTGGTCGCCCAAATTATGTTCCCAATAATCGGCAGACTACAATCCGCTCGACTATTTAGAGTGGGTCGTCCTGGAGATGGAGGTGGACAGCAGGCCTTACAACAGCAAGGAGGCTCTCGAGGAAGTAACCAGGGATGTGATGGCCAACATGGACTGAGACGTCGCCGGCAAGGCCTGCTCCAGCTTCCAGTCATGTCCGTAGAAAGTGGTGGCCGCCAGTGGTGACCACATCGTGTGATTTTGTCCCTTATATACAACAGTTAGTAAATTGTCCTCATTTTATATTTTTAATTTCGCGTATGCGCATTGTTTGTTTTTATCCAGTCGACCGCACAGTATCTTACTGCACCATGACGCCATTCAGTCCGCCTCCATTCATCTTACCACAGGGCCCCACACTCAACACGGAAGGGTACATGAAGTGCCTTGAGTAGGCAGTGCTGCCTTAGGCCAAGAGGATGGTTGCTGGAAGAACCTATATCTAGCAACAGGAATCAGTAACATACCACACAAGGAGGAGAACCCATTTATGTTTGCCAGACAATTTCTGAGACCACATCAGCCCTTATATCTGTCCATCGAACTCCCCAGACTGCAACCCTCTTTATTATTATGTGCGAGTCGCAGTTGTGGGAGAGATCAACAAAACTCTTTGTGACACGAAAGATGAACTAAAGGCAAGGGTTATGTCAGCATTCATCAACTTAAACAAGGAAACCATCCAGAAGAGTTATTTGAGATTCCGAAGTCGTATGGAGGCCGTGGTAGAAGACAATGGCGAATTTATTGAATAAATTTACTATTTCCTTTCAAAATGTTTTTGTGTCATTTTGGTAAAGATCTTTTCAAATGAGATGTCAATGTTATTCTCATTTTTTGCGTAATTTAGACGACAATCTTATATATTGCACATGTATGTGCCTAACATTTATAAAGTTTCCTTGAAAAATTAATTTCCTATATAAAATTATTATTTACCTAAATTATTGCGGATTTATCTGCTCCACACTATATAACTATTTCTCAAAAAAAAAAAAAAAAACCCAAAAAACGCACACGACAATATACCATACTATATATATATATATATATATATATATATATATATATATATATATAAAACATATCCTTCATTCCTTTAATCAGAAGAGTGTATAAAGCATTCTATATTCTTTTTAATTAAACAAATCTTTCACTTGGTCCTCAAACATGTACATTATGGGTTTCGAAATGCTTCTTCTAAAGGAGACACATATTTTGAGTTCAAATGATGTTATGTGCTATTTATGTTTGTGCAGCCAGTATAAGATCCGAGTTTCCAGGCTTATCGCCATGTGGATAACTTCCTTATTTTATGAATTTTCATCCCCTGATGCAATATTGAGTACAAAACATATTTTGGTATAATATGGGCGAATCCAACACATATTGAAGCCGTCTCAGATCAATCTATCATTGATCTAATTTATATTATATTATATTCAGAATTATGTTACTTTGTTCTGAGAAGCACAATTCAATTTACACAAAATATATTTGTTTTTAATATAGACTCCTACAAAATACACTTAATTCAGTGTTAAACGTTAAACTTATAGTTATAAAATTATACTGTGAGTAATGAGGATGAATGTTAAGATGATCACTAAGCCAATAAATGTGTAAGTTAAGAGGCTTATTGATATAAACGTGTCGCAACTAAAACTGTTTTTGCAAATGTATTTTTTAACTTGAAGTACAAAAACAGACAAAGACCCGTCTGAAAAAAACCCAAAAAAAACTCTGAAGCCGGAAGAGATTTATCGCTCTCTCGAGTTATACTACAATATCGCACAACCACTATTCTTTATCTCCGAATGATTATATATTGAAATTATCGTAGTTGCTGTTTCCCTCACTTCAAAAGAATTGATACTCATTATCTTTATTACACAAGTAATGAAAATTGAGAAACCTCAAATTAATTTCTTTATCAATCTGCATGATTAAAAGTAGTAAAACTGCAGCCCACTTATGCATAAAGTTTGTATATACTCAACCCCACGTTCGCCACGACGAGGTCACGTTATGACACAAAGTCGGTTTAATGTGGGGAGCCCGAGCACGCACACCCGGGCTAAGAACAAAAATAACCCGCAGTAAAACCTATGCATAAAGTAGTGACCGCTTAACTCCCGAAGAAATATTTGATTAAATATAGCATTTAATGACACTATGTTTTTCATTAAACTATCGGAATCCGAGGAATTTATTAAATTGGCAAGACAAAAATAATTAAATTGTCTTAAAGAATTTAATTGACAATTTTTATTGGACAAAATTGCAAAATAATATGTCATGTAATATAATTTATTTCTAATCTAGGAAAAAACTGCATACCCAGACATATATCACAACATAAATAATCCTTAACGATATAGTTTTTGGTACAAAATTTTATGACTGCCATGAAAAGACAAAATTTATTTTTATTACTATTCATAATGATAACAGATAAAAAGTAATACTGAAAAACGGATCAAGTAACCTGTTTTGAAACTCGCTCAACAGAGCTAAATCGAGCTTAATAAATTAAATAGAATTATCACTAAAAAGTAATGGACAGTATGCATTAGCGGGGAGAGAGAAGAAATATTGCTTAGATTGAAATTCGTTGGAGACCCAGTACGAAGTGCTTCTGTTTACACAGAGAGGGCTTCAACGACAAAATTTCAATGGCCTCCAACATTTTTAAGTGGTCTTAAGTTGGTGCAAAAATAATGACGTTTTTGACGTTAAAAATACGTCAAAAAACGTCATTATTTTTGCACCAACCTAACAATTCGAGTGAGAGTTGCTAAGAATGGCAAATGAGTCCACACTGAAAATAGTATCAAAATTATGGCTATTTATTTCGTGTTCTGCGATGGTAGACCCATATGTATTGATCAGAATGTCTGAAGGAGTGTACTTAAGATCTACGTGTTTAATCTTTTCACTTATTCATGGCAGTATTAATTATTTTTGATATTACCCAAACTAATTCGGCCCATTTGACGTGTATGAAATCATGCAATGTTTCCTTATATGGATTTCAATACTATGTTTTATTACAAGCTGTATGTAATTTACTTCACTTTTAAAATTAAGGTCAAGAGAGAGAGAGGTCATCAGAGGACATTTAAACGCTGACCAACAAGGAAGTGTTAGTTTTCTGGTAGTGCGTCTCTGAAATCGTATTCATCAAATAATATATGTTCACTTGCACTTCCATACATAGCAACTTTCGATTCTACATAATCGCCATCTTTAAAGGGTCAACAATATTGAATATTGGCTTCACAAAGAAATTTCCAGTCATCACAGCCTATCTAAAGGTGCCCTGCGTTAACTAGAATCAATGAAAACCAACAAACTTTCGATAACCAAAGAGGGTTTAATAGTTTGATTTACTTTCCCAATATTCAAATTTGCTGCAATGAAAACTTACCTAATCATAGAAAAAACTAAAATAGCCAAAAAACTACCAAATAGTCATTCAAACAGTTGCAGTAATTATAGCACAGAGAGAAAGAGCGCACGTATTGTATAACAAATTGTCGGAAAATGATGTCTATTCGACTTGATAGGTTTCAGTGCATAACATTTACACTGTAAGCACGATAGAATTAATTCTTTATATAGATTAATAAAGTTTTAATAAAATTTTCGACCAAAGGTAACAAGCTTTAAATTATATTCTTTCAGTTTTTCATATACAGGTATACGTCACCCGACGTCGTTAATTGGTTCCAGAGATCAAGACTTAGATCGGGAAACTATTTACATCGCAATGACCACACTATAAACTGCAAATAAGCACACCTCTTTGTGCATTACACTATTTATAATATGTACGTATTCTGAATAGAATAATTCATTTCCACCTAATCTTCCAGGGATATAGACTTACACTTAGCATTAGTATATACACTGGAACATTTCTTCGGAGCCATGGACAAAAATGTATTCTAAATCACACTTGCAATGTAATTAAAAGAACGTCAACGACAGAGCAGAGATGTAAACAAGTCTAATTCAAAATTGTTGTTGGAGCGGAAAACAACCCACAAGTGCCGACTGTCAGCAGGAATTTGAAATAAGAATATCTGATGAATATACTTTATTATCTTATTTTTGGTTTTTATAGAATTTATGATATATATATATATGTGTGTGTCTATATATATATATATATATATATATATATATATATATATATATATATATATATAAGATTTTTTTCATTTTTTTCATATGTAATTTTATGTGTTTATTATTATTTTAGTGATTTGATGCTTCTAATATTTCAGCGGCCGACGTAAACACAGGAAAAACAAACCTAAGTTTAGTTTTATATTTCCATATAGTATTTAAGAAAAACCGACGTATCTTCGAAAATGACTTAACTCGAAACGAAAGTGTCGAGTAGATATGGATCCCTACAAATTCCTGATTATGTTAATCTCAGTAATATTTCCTGCGTCGCATTCCTCGGTCATCATGGTTGTTATCCATGTTCCCAAGTTCCTTAAATACAGTGCTGTTCGATTTGATTGTGAATTTCATATCTGAATGGAATTCAATGCTTGGAGATGAGATTTGCCAGAACCTAATCAAGTCAATGCCAAAAAGGGTTGAAAAGGTTATTCAAAATAAAGGAGGACCCATAGATTATTAAATATTTCAAACTATATTACCTATTATAAATAAATTCTACCTCTAATATTCTTTATTTAAAGCTGTTCGGTTATTTTCTATTGGTTACTTGTTGCAGGAAATAAGTGAGCCCCTTTTTTGTACAGGGTTTTTCCCTAAATCTCATTTATATCAAAATTATAATTATCAACTGAATACCTTAAGGTGAGTAAACTTTGTCGGGAAGGGGTCTTTATATTAGTAAGATTAATAATTAGTTTGAACCCAAAAACAATAGGCGAAAAAAAGTGTAATTAAAAAACAATCAGGTGAGTCACTTTTATCGAACAGCACTGTATTTGCTATTCATTCACTAAAGATCCTTAAGTATTTGCTATGCATTTACTCAATTTTCTTTAATATTTGCTTTCCATTTATTCAATATCCTAACCTATTTGCTATCCATTCACACAAATTCCTTAAGTCTTTGCTATCCATTCACAAAAATTCCTTAAGTCTTTGCTATCCAGTCAATCAAATAGGTTACTTACTGTTTCCTCTGATTCACTTAAATTGTGTATTGCTTATACGTTATTTCTATAGACACAAATATTTAAGTAAATGAAAGCAGACTATGCCTCTATACCTAAATGGTCTAGCCCCTCAGGCTATACTACAGTTACGTGTAGGATACAGGTTCGATTCCTGTCGGAGGACAAATATTGGGTTGGTGCAAAAATAATGTCGTTTTCTCACATATGTTTTATGTCAAAAAATTATTTTTGCACAAACCTAATATATTGTATGAATTATTTTAAACATGCAGGCCGGTAAATATTGTTAATACTGTTTATTATAAACAAAGCATTTACTTAAATATCTGTATGTATAAAAATAACGTATAAATAATAAATATAGTAAAACATATATATATATATATACATACATACATGCATACATATATACATACATATATATGTGGTGGACGACAAATGGCGGTTCAGTAAAATAAATAGATGCTCAAAGTCTATAGTCTCCAAAGACCTGCAGGTGTTTTGAAGATTTTAGACAGCTGGAATATGTGTTTGAGCCATTTCTCTCGAGTGGTTGAGGATCAATTGTGACGTGTTTCCGCCGGTCGACAGTAAGACCGTCCTTATTGCGTGCGACAAAGCCACAGTGGTTGATAAGGCTATCATTGAGAGAAGCGACATGCTGCCAACTTTGTTTAATATTTGCACGCAGTTGATCCCAATGTTCAAGTCGGCCTCGCTCAAACCTTTGTATAGATGAGAAGCAGGACAGGCGTCTTCTCCTTCAATCTGATGCTTTGTTTTCCCAGGAAGAAAAGGGGATGTGTGTGTTTGTATATGTGTGTGTTTGTATGAGTGAAGCGATCCTGCTCACATACACCCACACAGAGACATATACACACACACACACATATATATATATATATATATATATATATATATATATATATATATATATATATATATATATATATATATATGTATTTACCTAACGACTTATTTTCTATTTTCTATATATTTTTACACACACACACACACACACATATATTTTTAAGTATATGATTGGTGTATACGGGATAAATTCCAATAACCAACAATTACTATTCTTAAAAGAGTGCTCAATATAGAGTAGAGCGAATATAATTATTTATTTAAAAATTATAACATAAATATGTTATAACATATTTATGTTATAATTTGTAAATAAATATTCATATATATATATATATATATATATATATATATATATATATACATATATATATATATGTGTGTGTGTGTGTGTGTGTGTGTGTGTGTGTGTGTGTGTGTGTGTTTTCAAACATGATTCGTTTCATATGAAAGACAACGGAAAATTGTTGAAATATTCATTGATTTTTTTCTACTGTTCTTAATTTTTCCGTTTAGTGGGGTCTGGGGGAGTATTTATTGTCCCAAATAGTCCCTAGAACTGAAAACATCATACTCTCAGAGAAGCACTCTACAAAAAACGTTACTTTACCCATTATTAATATCACTTTTTTTTCAATTACAGAAACAACGTGCTGAAGGGTTTTTTGGGTTGTTTTTTTAAATAAATAGACCCCGACGGGAATTACTCCCACCTTCCTTTCGCTAGTTTGGTAGAATACCCAAGATTTTTTAGATTACCTAATATTTACTACCTTGCATAATGCAAGAATTCAAAATATTCCAATCACTAAAAATATTCCTATTCTTAACATGACGAATACATGATAATTTTATTACAAAAGATAAAACAATTCTTTAACGGAATGAGATGGAAGGCATTATTTTCATTGAACAAATATTCAAAGAAAAAAACAAAACAAGGAAAATTAATTTTCCACACTAACAAATACCCCACCGCCTATTGACGAACTAGCTAACTTCGAAAAGGATAAGCTTGGAATTACCGACAAAATCAAATTCACAAAAGTTAATAGCAATTTCCACAAATCTATTAACTTCTAAAGTAAAAGAAAAAGAATAAAAATACACAAAAATATTGTAATAAAGGTGACAAAACAAAGAACATTTATATTATGAATCCGGAGATCTACCGGAAAAATGAAACGAAGTCACCAAAATTTACAAAGAAGTATCAGACTCGTAGATTAAAAGTATAAACGAGGAGGCGAAAAATATCACAGCCAAACTAGCGCTAAAGTGACAGAGTGTACATTTTATGTTGCAAGTAAGTATTTCTAACCATAAAGGGCCATAAAGATGAATCCTCAAATAATCCTTCTTTTCGTCTAGTAAACCCAACTAAAACTGAACTCATTAAGAATTGCCACACAGGCCAGCCAATCAATAGAAGGTCACAAGTGTGTGCATATCTTGATTCTACAAAACCACAAATAAAACTAATAAGTATTTATAAAATAGGACATTAAAAACTTTCATCAATATATATCTGAAAAAAAATATTTGCTGGCGGCTTTACACTTCGCCAAAGGCTTTGTAAATAAAAGACCTGATAAAACGGAAATAATTTTACATTGCCGGAAATCAATTTTATTCCACAATGAAATAATCTGGCTTTAGAAATTAAAAATAAGACTGCTTAGGATGTACCACAAAGTTCGTTTGATGGAGCTGAGGTTTCGGAATTAATAGGTCTACATATATTATATAGAATTAACAAAATTTTACATATAAGCAGCCACGGTCTGTAAAGAGATGACGATCTGATGATAGTACCAAACAACAGAAGGACAAATGACTATAAGTTCTTTTCAAACACTTCAAACACCTCGGCTTTGAGATCGAAGTCGAAATGAATAAAAAAAATTAGTCAACTGTCTGGACGTAGAATTAAATTTTCAAGTTAGCAGTGTCTCCTCATATATTAAAACCAACGCAAAATTAAAATATATAAATATTAGATCAAACCAACTTGCCATCATAATAAAGAAATGGAGTCTAGGTTATCCAAAAATTCTTCTAGTAGAAAAATTTGGGAGAACAAAAAGAAAGGATACGAGGAGCCCTTAAAAGTAAGGGTCACAAAACTAAACTAAAATTTAAACATCTAATTGAACAACGTATGAAGAACAATCTGAGGGAAATAAAAATATATTTTGATGTAACCCCCACTTAGAGATAAAATGTAAAATAATGAAATTACTTTTTAAGTTGCTTACTAAACACTTCTAAAAAAATTCTGAATTACATAAAATATTCAATAAGAACACAGATAAAATTAAACTACTGCGCAAGCGTAATTTAATTAAATTAAACTAGAGCTGAAACAATAAAAATAGAAAAAAGACAGTAATTTTAAAGGTAACGCGCAGCGAAATATAGTTAACACTAGATAATTTATGCAACTGTAGAAATAAGACAAGATGTTCATTAAATGGAGCGTTTAAAACAGAAGCAATAATATATAATGTAGAAGTAACAGATATTAATGGCCAAAATAAAACGTACCTAGGATGTAGCGAAGGTACTTTCAAACGTAGATGGTACAATCATAGGCTGTCATTGAAGCTAGAAAATCTTTCGTATTCTACCAAACTAGCTGACCTTGTTTGGAATTTAAAAGAAAAATAAAGAACCAGGATCCGATCGTAAGCTGGTAAAATTTAAAAAAAGGCTAAGACTTATACCAACCACAAGATTTGTATCCTCTGCCAGCAGGAAAAATTAACAATGATGATATTTCTGGACCCAAAGAACCTTTTGAACCAGAAATCAGAAGTCATTAGTCCTTGCTTACATATTAGGAAATACGTCTTAATTACATATGAAGCTGGATAAAAAATAATATTGGACATTTCAATTACCCACCACCGATACATTTATAATACATTTGTTTCACTTATATATATATATATATATATATATATATATATATATATATATATATATATATATATATATATATAATATAATAATATTTTTTTAAACAAACAATATTATTATAATATAAGCTCTACTTCTGTATGTAGCACTGTCTTCTTAAAAATAAAAACAAAAATACTAAGGAACCTCGGATTATGCACCCAACGATATATATATATATATATATATATATATATATATATATATATATATATATATATATATAGACAAAGAAGAAACCTATGTTTACCAAGAGTGAAACCAAAAGGAAGTGGATAATTTAAAACAAATTACTCAATGCACAGCTCATAAAATCGAATATACATTTGAAATAGAATATTCGGCGGTAAAAATGATACCTATAAATAGGAAGTGTATGTGCCGTCATAAAATATAGTATTGTGTACATACTCATCGAGGTTCATACAAATTTACTGTGTTTTTCTATCTACACATAGACATAATATCAGACCTTTCGGGTAAAACCACGTCGTCCGGTATGTTACAACAGTAAGCTTCTCATTTTGGCAGAGCCTCCAAATGCCACATTGAAAGCTACAGGGCGTAACACTTCGCAACGTACTCCACTTAATTTTGGGTCTCCTGTTGCACTTATCTGTAAAATTCCACACATGATTTGGTAGCTTGGTATAATGTTTTCGTTTCTCCAGCTTTAGCGAAGATCATTTCTTGAATTACACTTCCATAAATCCAGCGTAGATTTTATTCCTTTTGTTAAAATCCTCCACCTCCGCTTTATAAAGTACTCCCATGGAATTAAAATCGCCTTCTAACGGACACCTGCTTTTATCTCTGCAGTTACACGGGTTGATGTTGGTGCTGTTGCTCCGATCATCTTTCGGAAATCCATTTCTTAGTACTTTTCCTTAAATTATCAGCGTATCAATGACTCAATTTCGCCCAATTTTTATTGAATATTTGATGTAACTCTGTAGCTTTTGGGAAATGTTTAGCGAGTAATATATAACAATATTTTCCCAATATTTCTTCTTACATTTAAATGAAACGGTAATTTGAACCAGATGATCTCCTTTTATATTTTTGCTTTTAATCTTCAATTGATGATTCAACCGAAAGTTGAAATTCATTTTTTTGTACCCCTATTTCAAAAATCTCCATGGATGATGAAGTTCTTGATAATATAGATTCTGTCCCCTTTAGAATCTGTTCAATAATACATTTAAGATGATTGGACTTAGAGTTTATATATTTCACCATCGTATTAGGCTTTGTATACGTAGAGACAGGGCCTGTTTCGAGGTTAAAATCTGCATCCAAATATTGTACTATCTTTCTTATTGATCTCGACTATAATGTCAAAATTAAGGTCGTGAAACAATTTGAAAAGCATTTTCGCAATGTTGTCATTTGCTTTTCTGCTATTGGGTGCAACAATAAGAATATTTTCTCGGTAGAGGGTGTGATTATCAATCTAGAAATTTTACCAATTTTACTCATTATGAACAGTCAATTAGATCCGAAACATAGGCACCATCGAAAGATCCCTATGAGACGTTAAAAGATTTGCGCTGGACACCTTTATCAGGGCTTCTTCATTGTGGTACAAAATAGATTCACAGCAATGCATCTACTTCAGTATCGTCGCGTGAAAATATTAATAAATTCCTTAGCATAACTAAATGTTTCTAGTAGGCTTTTTTCTGATATTGATTTGTAGACTTCCTTAATATAATACTTTATAAATATTTCCTTACACTTATTTTTAATTTAATAGAACCAAGAGATGCACTTGCTAGTCCTTTTCGATTGATTTGACTGTGTGGCAACTCGCAGCAAATTACACACATTTTTTTTTTAAATTTTGGCTGATCGTACCCACTTCTGACTTCGTCGGATTTATTAGACAGAACGAAGGGTATATTGGGAAGTCTTATTTATGGTCTTTTATTGTAAAGAAATCATGCTTACAGGACAATGAATTGATCTTACCGCTGATTTCAAGATTGGTCATAATTTATTTGGGTTCGTTATTAATACTATGGAAAAGCGATGCTAGTATCTTCATAAAATGCTTCCTGATTTCATCGGTTATCATTGTTTTTTTGTTTTGTTTTTTTGTTTTGTAGTAAAAGTTTTTTAGCTTTCTCGCCCTCAACATTTTTTTTTGTTTTATTCAATATATATTTATAAATTGCCTTTAACAATATCAGTCGCGTTTAACTGATATTTATTTTAATATATCAAGTGATTTCCGGGATGTAGACTGGATATTCCTTCCAGGGATTCTTGTATAATACAGTATTCATTAATCATTAAAAAAGGTTCCATCTGCATCTACCGTGTCTTGTTCTTCATTCGATATTAATTATTAATGTCAACAAGGGACACTTAATGATTAGACAGAGAAATTTTACCACACTATTACGATAGGGCAGTTAGTGGTTTTCGGCACATACAAGCTGATTCAACGTCTAAAAATACTTACATTTTGTTACAGAATGCGTAGACTGACTAGAATGCAAAACTACATGTCAGAAGACACTTTAGGTGTGAAAATTTTATAGGGATTTATTGTATTTTTAAGTTTTTGATATAAGAACGAAAAGGCGCGAAGTCTCTAAGACGACTGGCAGAATTTGAAAATCCAACACCTGCACACTGGTTCCTTAACGATGCAAGCCAATAGGTGGCGATGAAATTCTAGACACATCTCTTGACCATCTCTCTTGCTTCCTCGTAGATTATACTCTCCCTCATATAATAAAACAAGATATTAACATGAGATTGTTTTTCGTAGAAGAAATCTATGATGTAGGGTTGATGTTTGAAGAAATTATACTAAAGACGACATGAAATGCAAAACCCGATGAAAAAGGCTTCTTATATCTTCTCTCTGAATACGCGACATGGAAAAGCGTAACTGAAACTATCGACTTACTCTTATCAGACCGGCAACTAAATTGTCCTGTATCTTCAATAGACTGCCTTATTTAGTAACAGCATATATTTAGAAAATGCCATCATTGATTTAGCTTTTCTAAGAAATGAAGATATTAAATATATTTTACCTTAAATATCATATGTATGCTTCGTTTAAAAACTTCAGATAACATAGTGTGGTAATTAATTTCAGACATCGAAATACAAAACAACTCATATGAAGTCGTAAAATCTGTTTGAAATATGCACATAGACGATTACATCATTTAGCCAATATACATTCAAATAAATATTATATATTAATAAAAATGTAATGGCTATTAATGTAAGATATATACACACACAGGCACACAGACACACAGGCATATATATATATATATATATATATATATATATATATATATATATATATATATATATATATATATATATATATATATACCTAAGTAGATGATTGGTGTATACGGAATAAATTCCAATACCCAAAAATGTCATTCATAAAAAAGAGTGTTCAATACAGAGTAGGGCAAATATAATTTATTCGAAAATTATAAAATAAATATGTTATAAAATCACTACAAAAATTAGTCATATATGACCAATCAAAATACAAGTATATGAGAATTGGGAACACTTGACAATGAAACCTTGGTTATAAAAATTAATGCCTTATTGTTAGTGTTGGACTAAAATAGAAATCATTCGAAATAATTAATATTAACTTTTACTATAAAATTACCAATTTTAAATTTTTAATTTAATCTGTATTAAGTTTAAAATATTAAAACATTATTTAAAGAAGAAACTGAGGAACAAATACATATGTTTTGTTATTTATTTTGTTTTACTTGCCAAAAATCAGTTATAATAAACGGGAGTCTGGTCGATGTGAACCTTTAAAAACCCTTTATTCTACATTCAATACCATCACTTGATAAGACACCAGAAGTTTTGAAACAATATGGCTATTTTTGTAGTGATTTTATAAAATAGTTATTTTATAATTATCGAATAAATTATATATATATATATATATATATATATATATATATATATATATATATATATATATATTATGAATTAATTGATTTAAAAATATAGTTCCATCGTTAGACACGTACACATGGTAATTCCTGTTTAGCGATCGAACCATATTTTTAAATCAGTCAATTTATAATATTTATACTCTATAAATTTACACTGAGCGCTGTTTGGTAATAAGAACACCGGATTATATATCTTACTGTTCTTTTGTTTTTTTCAGTATTGCTGTGAGTAATTACTGTATATAGAAGAACACGTTTCAACATCACATTATTCAACTGTGGTAATAGGGTGTTGATAGTTTTATTAAAAACAACAGAAGGGCGCTCCCATTGAATTTCTGCAGTGCTCAAAACGCGAAGCTCGGAATTAACTAGTATTGAAAACGACAGAAAACAAAAACATTACACGGGCAGACATGAAGAGAAATTAACAATACTTGATAATAAACTAATTTAATAACGGCTATAAAGTATTCGAATCGATTGGGACAATTTGACAATACGGACATTTTTTACATTCCCTTACTCACACCAAACGGAAAAATGTAACAGTGCCGGAAAAGTACATAAAACATTAATTAATTATTCATTGTCTATCATATTCAACAAAATATGTTTAAAAGAAAGGTTGCTGCCCAAATAAACATTAATATCGATCTACATACATACGATTACGTTTCGCATTAAGCAGACTGTCGCCTCTATGCGTCGACTTTGCTGTCTACGGATATATATTATATATATATATATATATATATATATATATATATATAGAGAGAGAGAGAGAGAGAGAGAGGGTGAGAGAGAGAGACAGACAGACAGATGGACAGATGGGAAGATGTTTCTAAAGCAGTTAAGCATTTGTTTTGTTTATTAAACTGACATATTTTTTCCCTTCCCCGGCAATTATTTTAATAAAACTTTTCATTTTCAGATGAATTTGTTAATTTGTTGTTAATATAGTAACTAAGATACTGAGG
This sequence comes from Acanthosepion lycidas, assembly GCA_963932145.1. Classification (NCBI taxonomy): domain Eukaryota; kingdom Metazoa; phylum Mollusca; class Cephalopoda; order Sepiida; family Sepiidae; genus Acanthosepion; species Acanthosepion lycidas. The sequence goes on from OZ010582.1 coordinate 29,329,933, forward strand.
CATCTTGAAGCACCCGAGCGGTGGCTAACACTTCTGTCAGACGAATGAATTTTCAATTGGATTCGTTTCATGCTCAGCAGGACATAAACTGAATCAAGATCGACGTATAAAGACATCTGTAGCTTCCATTTTAACTTTATGTTTTGGACGTGTTTATTCGTCTGTTTCTGAAGAGTGACACTTTCGGTAAAAACACATACACACACACACACACACACACACATATATATATATATATATATATATATATATATATATATATATATATATATATATATATATATATATATATGTATTCACTCCGTACCAAATTATTATCGAAATAACTTTTTTCTAATATTTCAGAAAACTTTCGATCAATTCACACAAAATTTTCACACAATGTTGCCATTTCTGAGCTGCGCAATTACTGAAATTTTCGTACTGATCTGTCCAATGTAAACAAACTGGCGCCATATTTGTTATCAGCACGGTGATTTGTGCGTGCCAGTTTATTAGAAAGGTTTAGTAAAATTCCCAGAATTGAGCAAACAAAACGTTTATTAATATTGCACGTGAATATTTATGATCAAAAGAAGCTAATAAATAAGATATGAAACAAATAATAACAGATACAAACAAAGGCACAGATTTAAACAAATTAATAGGAAATGTGCTTTCCCTGTTTTGAAATTACTTGAAAAAGTCGACGATCCATAGAATTTGTTAACTGTAGGATGTCATCTGCTGTCATGCCGCGAGATATGTCAAGAATATTTCCTACAACTCAGCGTTGCTCCTGAATTGTCGTCCGTTGGCGTACAGTCTTCGCTTTATGATGCTCCAAATGTTTTCTATTGGGTTCAAATCCGGAGAATTTGCTGGCTACTTCATTTTTCGAGGTCCATCGAAGCCTAGCCTAAACCTAAATATTCAGTAATCTTGTGAGCAGCATGTGAGATGCTCCTTCATAAACGCTATGTATGCATCAGCAGTCATTTTGACGCCATCTGGTACTCCCCATGGGTCCACTAATGTTTTTCCAATAATACCACCCCAGATCAGTATGCCTACACCGCCTTGTTGGCGTCTCAAACACTGATGGCGATTCTGCCCGTTCATTACACAGGCTTTGCACCATCTAGCCCATCAATTATTGCTCGAGTTTCGTCTGTGAACAAACCTTTAGAGAAGTCAATCTTCATATTGTCATCGGCCCATTCCAATCGATTTTGAATATTATTTCTCGCCAAAGGAGACTTCGATACAGGTTTGACTGTTGTTGCTATTTCCCTTAGATACCGACACCGAGTACTTTTAGACACAGTAGGATCCCCAATACGACTGAAAATTTCTTGACTGGTAAGTCCAGGGTTCTTCGTGGCCTCTCGTTTAAGTCGTGACATGAGACGACGTGAAATAACCCTCGGCTTGCCTTTATGTGCACTTTTGCGTACTTGTGTAGGGTCGGCGGTGAACTTTTTCACTGTTTGATGACATCTCCCTATCATTTTAAAAATTTCTATGGTAGATTTACCTTTTGAGAGTTCTGAGGTAATAGTTTTCTTTTCAACATCACTTAAACGGCTTTTACGGCCCATCTTTTCACTAAATTCTTATATTTTCTAATAATTTGGCACGCTAAAATCACCGTGCTGATAACTAATATGGCGCCAGTGTATTTACATTGCGCAGTTCAGTACAAAAATTTCAGTGATTGCGCAGCTCAGTGTTGCCAACATTGTGCAAAAAAATCGTGTCAATTGATTGGACGGTTTTTGAAATATTAGAAAAAAAGTTATCTCGATATTAAGTTTACGCCGGGGAATCGGTTAAACGTTACTTTTAGTGTATCCATTAAATCTAGTTATTTTAATATTTTTTCCTTCAAAAATCAATTGCTGGTAAGAATTTTCCTTCACTGGTAATATTTTTTTCAAATAATGTAGTTGCTGGTAATATTTGTTTTTCGAAAATGTATTGTTGGTAATCATTTTTTTCCAAATTATTTCCGGTATTAAAACATAATATTTTTACACTTTCATAGTGTTTTGACCAGATAGCTGTGATCCTAACAGATGCTACCACCCCGGGTCAGGGTGGACCTGGGAACATCAACAATGAAGAGATGGTTTCACGCTCCTCAAAAGCTCCTGATCAGAGGCTTTGCTGTTAGATGTAGTGTATCATCTTAACCAAGACGAAAATAAGTTTATTTAAAAAAAAATAACAAAGGCATTCTTCAGAAACCCAACAGATGCGATGTTTCGTGAATCTATCACGAGGAGCATTTCCCTTAAAGTCACTATTGAGCCTTGCTTGGTCGGCAAAAGTTCTTCGGAGCTCAGTCGCCTTAAGCACATCAGATGTAACAACGGTTTCTTCTATCCAGCGCACGCAGGTTCGAATTCAGTGGGAGAACGCATATTTTAATTAATACGTTTCGTCTAATTTCCAGGCCGCTAGACGATATTAAACACACTGTAAAATGTATTAATCCGTTCCTGGTCACAAAGTGATTGCTTATTTAAATTTTAACAACAGTAATTTGTGCACAAGTTTATACACAAAACTAATGAAAATCATATAATACATAAAAATAATGAAAATCTTTAAATCTAAGAAAAAAACTAAACTGATAGACGAACACTTCAAGTTTACCGTACCTGCATGTACGAGGGTTGATGGCGTATATGGAAGGGGAAGGAAAGAGATGTTATTGTTTGGAAAAAGGTAAGGAAAGACATGATCGTCTCTTTATTTATAAGAATAATATAGATCTTTGATTTTGACATATGAAACTGAGTAGGAAGAGACGATATCATTATCATCGAGACAATATCACCTACAACTCTTTTCCTTTACCGGTATCAATCTTAGCTTTCTTTGGAGCCATGAGTGAGGACTAATGAACAGAAAAAGTCACAGTACAATAAAATTGGAAAAGAAAAGCACAGCACAATACACGATTGTATACAACACGGCAGTTGACAAAGAAATGATTCCGTTCGGGTTAACTCGGTTCGGCTATATTCGGCAATGTTGTTCGAGAACCGAAATTTTGTTTGATAACCGAGGCATTTTCATCTTGAATAATCTGTTCGAAAACCGATTTTTTCGACATGTGAAACGTTAGAAGTTACAGAACCGAGGTTACACTGTGTAAGTTTGAAGAATAAGAACATCTGTTCGAATATGGGTATTGACTAGAAATATATTTAAGTGATACAAATACAAAAAAGATAGAACAAAACCTAGAGACTACATATGGTGATAGTCATTATCACAACTCAATAGATTTTCAGACATTTTCTATATGTTCATTGCCTCAATCACCAATAAAGAACATAATAACAGTTCTTCACAAGCTAAAGTCACGAGTCATTTTGCACCGGATATATGGCTATATCTTAATTATTGCAGCTAACTATGGTTACTTTTATGAGGAACTGAAAATTTCAATATTGGCACTGGTGGTCATGAAACAGAAATTTAGATGCAGATATATTATTGTTATTTGGGAATATAAACCTTCGACGACATTTACTATTTCATCAAATACAAACATGGCTTCATCTAAAAGTAACTATCCCTATACACACACAAAAACACACATACACATACGCACACACACACACACACATATATATATATATATATATATAAAGGTGTGTGTGTGTGTATGTTTTTATGCGCATGTATATTTAGTCAGTCTTTCTTCAGTCAAAGATATTACATTGAATAATATTGACATAGTAAATATATTTTTATAATAATCCTTTCCAGTTCTCGAATCTGTTTCTTGATTTGAAGGTGAAATTCATCAAGGAAGGTACCGTAGTCTATTTCTACCAGTACTTTCAAAATCATGGAAGATTATATACAGAATATTATGCATTTAAACTTTCTAGCGAATATATACAAAGTCAGCAGTGAAATACTAGTGTGGGTTAACATTTTTAACACATGTATATGATTCTTTAAAAATTGGACAATCGCCAGAGGAAAATATTGGGCTCTCCGACTCTTTTTGGCGTGAATTCGATGAGCTATCTGCCGATATAAGTTTATTATGAGAATATGGCAACATTACTCCATTTTCGGCCTGATCTGGATCTTATAAAAGCAGAGGATATCATAAGGAGTTAAGGTAATTGGAGCCGATCACTTCATCTGCATCTTTGGTGATGGATCCTATATAGGAATTCCACCTAGGGTCGGGTGTGAGATTGAGGCCCAATATACTCTCGAGGCACGGGGCCTCCTCGAGAGGACGTCTGTACATCGTGACTGGCGTTAGTTGGGGGTCTGATCGGCAGTGAAGGTATGTAACCAGTTTGGTTTTAGAGGGCAGTTAGTGAGTGATCTGAAAAGAGGTAAGCTACCAATCCCTGTTCGTCAAAACTTTTAGTGGTGCGCCCGTATATCGTCGTATCATTGGCATAGATGTTTACAAATGATCGGAGTATATTCTTAGGTAGATCATTTATGTAAATCAGAAAGACGGTTTGTCCGAGAAGGTGGATGCCGTTAATAACTACCTTCGAGATCGACCAGCGATTCCATAACTGGAGAGCTTGTGTAGCAAGCATTTGTTCCACATCATGCCAAAAGCCTTTGAGATATCAAATGCTATGATCCTTGCGGTATATATGTCGTTAAGTGTCTCACTAATTCTTTGTGTAATTGTAGTTAGAACATCAGCCGTGGTCTGACGAAACCCATACTGCTAGTCGCACACGAGTTTTTCCTGTCCAGGTGTTCGACGACCATCTTGTTGATTATAGCCTCAGAAATACACTGCTGATTACTGTGTCTATACTGGGGAGAAAGAGGATGAAAAGATTAATGAGTCTATACGGGGAGGGGGAAGGACTGATTGTCCTCGTTCTTGAAGAACGGGAATACGCTTTCTACCGTCCACGTGCTTAGAAAATATTTCTCCAAGCAGTGATTAAATAACTTTGGTAGAATCGGAGAAAATTCTAGGTTGATATTCTTAAGAACGACCACTGGAATTTTGTTTGAGCGTGTGGCTTTTGTGGGGTCTAGAGTCTTCTCTTGCTATAAATGTGTACATTACTGATGTTATGTTCACTGAGACGTGGGAATTTGGAGTTGGAGTAGCCTAATATTGATTTTAAGGCAAAGATCTGACCAGGTTGATATGACCTCGGATCCATTTATAATAGTTGGCAGACACTTTGACTTTCTTCATAATTTGGTTGGTGATCTTCTTGAATTCGCGAAATCTAATGTGTTTATTTTCAACCTTGGCCTGGACAGATCTGCGTTTTCCAGGACTCCCTTACAGCGATTGGGGGAGGTTCTGAAAGACTTAATGGTCAGACTACACGGCTCCATGCGATAGATTTTGAAGTTCCAGTGAACTATACCTACAGCGCATTCATGGATGAACCAGGTCTGACTGGTTTTTGCTCGGATTTATTTTCGTGTATAAAACACTCCATTCCAGAAAGGAGCCATTCGGAAATTAGGGCAGCAATTTTGTCGGCAGCATGTTTGAAGAATGTTGGGAAACGAGCTTCTTTTATGTAGGACCGAAATTTGTCTGTCTGCCACCGGATAGCGAAAAACCATTCTATGGAACAGCAAATCAGGACAATTCTTTGTTTTGATATCAATTTAGACACTGAGTAGATGATCTGACATGTCAATGAGAGCTAAAGTCTTACTGAGCATTTATCAGGGTAGGACGTTCGCCTGCTGTCCTGAGGCATCCGTTACTCGGGTGGGTTCTTCAAGGGGATTCGTTCATGCGATTAAGAAGTCTCTACAATATCTGGATTAACCACTTACAAATGGACTCTTCCACATCAATATAATATGGCTACCAACTCTGAGTAAAGGGAGTCGACAAGTGAGGGTCACCGAGTAGTAGCCATAGAGTGAGTGAATGATTGAGTCAGGACACCAGTGAGAGAAAGTACTCTCCAGTCCACATTTAACTTTGTAATACGTTTCCAAGAATCTACTATTTAACCTTATATCCGAGTGTTATCTTTCTAGGGTTCTACACGATAACACCACTCTTTGGGATGAACATTGAATGCAACCCCATATGTGAAAGTTGGCCGAGGGAATTTCGGTGAGAATATTGCCTATCCTCCCTGATATTTGATCAAGATTACCGTCCATTCATTCTGAAGAGAGATAAAGGTCAAAACGATTGTGTTGCTGTAGATAAGTGCCACGGCGAAATACATATACAGGAGATCAGGTTCCTCGTTTTATGTGTCCCTGCCACAGGGAAACCCGTCCTTAATGTAGGCTCCATTTTACTATAATGTGTAAGTAACCCGATATTGTGAGTTTCTTCAATTGGATTGAGGCATTGTTACCTGCTTCAGACAGGAAGAGGAGTTCAGAATTATAGTTTAATGCGGTAAAAAAAATTAGAAATTATTTATATTCCGTGGATCGAAACGTACCTTCCCTTCTTTCTAAAAGTAACATTACTGGTTTAATTGTTATAACATTTTTATAATTAATTGATTTTATGTAATTTTGAATATAATTTACGAAAAAAGAACACGACAAAACTTTTAGTTTAATATCATATTTTTCTAAGACAATGTACTAATTTTCAGAAATGATTTCAAGTACAAATTAACTTTCCTTAATAATAAATAATTGTATGCATAGAAAAGTGATCGACTCTGATTGATCGATCGTCTGCTGTACCTAAATCTGGAGCTTTATTTTACTCAAAACTCCCTGTCAAGTAAATCGAAAGTTAAAAATATTAATGCGTTGCCGTTATGACTATAAGTCGGATATATTTATGGCTTTTTATTCAACAGTGTATTTTGGGTAGCAAAATAGGCGGCGGTTTTTGTGTTTGGTCAATAACAGAATAGCCAAATTCTCGTTAGGACTACAAATCTTAAAATAGTATTATCATGAACAAGCATCTATCCCCACAACATTCATATTAATACTATTTGATTCATGTTTATTATAAAACGGTGTATGCCTTTACATACCCTTGGAGATATTCAGGCTAGATCAGCAGTTATAAAATTATACTTTTTACCACATTATACAAAATGTTATTGGGTAATGCACTTAACTACTACACTAATGTTTGATGTAGTTCCTCATTCATTATGAGCTAGCCATGATCACTTGAAACTTACAACAATTTTGCCGTGAAAGGGGAAATAAATTCTTATAAATGTGTTTAGTTTTAAAAACTGAATGGAAAATATAAAAACAATATTAGATTAACAATCAATATTTAACACATAGAACCCGATTGGCCGATATAACGCTCGCTTTTTGAAAGTACATATACCATACTCATCAAGTGGTTCAGAGTACAGGGGATTAAAACAAAACTTATAAGGATGACTTATGAACTACGGTTAGAAAGACAACAGTCAACCTATTAATTTATTGTATCAGGTCATCCCATATGTTCTGTCTGAATTTGAGCTTTTTGTTCTTGAAGGTGAAGATCGAACCAGACGTGCATTTGAGTTTGATGAAAAGCTTCTTGAAGCAACCCTTGAAGAAAATCCTGCTCTATCAGCTGAGGAATTGGCAGTGGTTCTCAGTTCAAACCATACAACTGTTCATCGTCATCTTCAACAACTTGGAAAAGTTCCTAAACTTGGAAAATGGGTGTCTCATGAATTGTGTGAAAACAACCTAAAATCCTGAGTTGACATCTGCTCTTCTCTCCATTCTCCCCAACTTGCTTCACCTTTTTTGGATAGACTTGTGACTGGCGACGAAAAATGGATCTTTTATCAAAATGTTAAGCGTCATTGTCGTTGAAGCCAAATATTAAAAATGCGCATGTAAAATACTTCTTTACAAAATTTAAGAAGGCATATCATCCTAATAAGAGGAAAAGTTTGGATGAGATTTGCCTAGAAGGTTTATTTAAATAAGATCATATGATTCTTATATAAGAAATAACAGGCTCAAGAAAAGACCGTAAACAGTTTATAATACATTTTGTATTTTAATTATTTTATAGGTTAAAATTTAAAATATATAATTTTTTTTAAATTTAAGAAGAAAAAGATTTAAATATTCGTTAGAAACCTCAATTTTAAATGTTCTCAAGCAAATGATAGAAAAGAGGACGTTTATATTTTCCCCAGGCTAATTTCACTGGTTAAATTGGTAACTTCAGTTGTAATGCTTTTTGGCTACTCTACTCTGCAAGACAATTTAAAAAAAATATTACGGAAAATAATTATTCCCAAAAGTCAAAAACAAATCATTAAGTTAAGAGGAAAGATTAGCACTGGATATATTTCTACGTAAGAGGAGGTTATCAAAAACATTTAAATAAGATTAAATTATTTTTATGAGACAAAATATCCTCAAAAATGGCCTAAAGTATGTATAATTATTTTCCTATTTGTAATTCTTATTGTTTAATTATAATTTGTAAAACATCGAAATTATAACTTTCTAGTCTAAAGATGTTTGTATTTATTAAGTTTCTGAGTCATCAATTTTACTGTCGTAAAATGCACCGTCTAAAAATCTAAAACTGTTCTTTTTGCCGGATTTTCAGTCCTTAACTTTGTAAATTAAAACCTTCACTTGCTTTTGAAACTCTAATTTACACAAAATTTCAAAATTGGATTGTACGAAGGAAACATATTATTTGGTTGCATGTTCACATTTCCTGTCTTTATTCGAGTAAATATTTAATATTAATTTCAAAAAGCATTATATTAATCGAACAAAAAGAAAATGAAACTTGAAACTTATTAATTACTTAACTAAATAAATGTGCATTAATGAATTTAATAGTTTTCATCAAACATCGATTAGATAGATAGTTTGGAAAGATATTTTATCATTCAATTTACATGATTTAAAACTTTAAAAGGCATATTTAAGATTTTCAAGATCTCGTTAAATGTTTTGATAAGTGTGAAAAAATAGAAAATGGAAATGCGTTTCCATGAAGTCATTGCCAAAAATGTATTCATCATTCTCGATAATAAATTCTTTTTCAGAATATCGTTTCATTCATGACAGAAAAGTTATTCATGTTTCGTATTTCAACTTTCTAAGATTATGTATGGCTTATTTGCCCATATTTTCGACTTTTCATAAGCTTTTGGCTTTATCTAGTTAAACTTAAAATACCTTATGACACATACTGGGAGATAGCCAATCGGCATGCCAAGTTTGTTTGAAATAGATCCAATAGTTTTCGGGTAAACAGCGGAGAAACAGACAATTTAATTCCCTTCATATAAAAGGAACGGTTAATCTAAGACCTTTGAATATTTAATATAAATAAATTAAAACAGAAACAATAAACAAAATGAAATAGGCAGGAATAGATAACAATTACATTAAAATAAAACTTAAATGACTACATAGAACTTCCTGCATAGTTTACCTTTATTTACACAGCAACCTTTACGACAAAATTGGTGCATTCATAAATCTAAAATTTGAAAAGATTCCTTCTAGAGAATGTTTAGGGTTAGGGTTAAGGTTAGGGTTAGGGTTAGGGTTCCTTCTAGAGAATGTTTCAGCTCTCTACTCCAAACTCTGACATTCATTCACTATTTCATTTTATATTTCTCTCCTTCATCAATAAGCGTACATACGTTAGGCTCTCGTCCTGTTTGGACTCCTCTCCGGAGTTTTAATCTGGAGTAGATGCTTATCTTATGCATTTTGTTTAGTATTGGTTTTCCTTTAACTTATGAAGATTACTTCAGCTCTTTACTCCTAGCGCTTGTCCTTTCCTACACTAATATAACCCCACAGAATAACCCTCTACATTGACTGACTCTTGGGCCATGTATTTGGTGAATATTAGTAAAATAAATAAATATGTGAGAGTGCTGGTGCGTACAATGCTGTGTATTTATGTGAACTTAAACACTGCTATGGTTGGGAGGTTTACTCAAATTAGAGGAATACTCTTAAAGTGATTATGAATACTGCGGAGTGTACTATGTGAATGTGATCAAAGATTCTTGGAAGACGATGAGAATAAGTAATCTCCATATCAAAAGATCCATGACCTACACAAGTGTTGTGGAGTTATTTCGCAGTGGAGGCTTGTATTTGTACTAAATCGGTCCTAAATAGTTCGACGTACAAAACGTTAAGAAATTGGTATTACGCAGAGTAATCTTGTTTCTGGTCGATGATTACTTTCGTATTCGACTAACTGTCGTCCGACATCGACTGAACCTCGTTTTTCTTAATACTTCAACTTATATTAGGTGGGAGAGTCTATTAACAATAGAATAGGTGTGTTTCACCATAACACACCCTCCTGAAACTTAAACTCCGTAGTTTTTTTTTTTGTTGTTCTTCCTTCATATTTCCTGTAAAAAATAAATAAAGAAAACTGTTTTATTCCATCTTTTACCTCGTTAGACTTTAATTTTCTTATTTTATTGTCTTTATTTTTTGACCTGCAATGCGTGCTTTTATGACCCACTCTTTTACAGTTGAAACATTTTTTATTCCTAAATTCGTAATATCTGTACCAGTGTAGTTCACCGCAAGCAAAACATGGCTTCGGGAGTTTTTGTTTATTTTTCTCTGGTATTTCACTTTTTGCTTGATAATCCGCAATTTTATAAATTTTTTTGGTAGACTGACTTTCTTCTTTGTAGCGTATTTTCCTTACATGCGAAACGTCAGACTGTTCTATCTGTTTTGAATTTTCTTTACACTAACATATCTTGTGCAGTCTTCTGTCAATTTCTGTACCGTAATACTTGGATCGCTTTCCAATTTTGCCAGTACTAATTTTCTCATCTCTGCGTCTCTTTCCGATACCAGCCCCTGAACAAACAGCAAGCACTTAAAATTGTCTGCGCTTAACCCTGCCGGCTTGAATGCTTATTCACATTGGCTGCGTACGTTATATAGTCTTGTTCGTCATCTTTCATTTTTCATCAGATTGAAACATTTCCACCTCTTGTGAAACAGCGATGTGTTTTTACTAAATAATTCACATAATATATTTACTGTCTCAGTAAATGTCAACTCGCTAGTTTTTTGCAGTTTTGCAAAATGCAGTTTACTAATTTGCTATGCTCATCAGTTCCTAATTTGCTTAAAAGAAGCCTAACCTTCTCTCCTTCAGACCACGAATGGCAGTCTTCGTTATACACGTCCGTATATTTTTTATAATACTCCTCAAAAGTTATCTCTTCGTCTGTACTGTACGTGAATATTTCAATTGAATTCCATATTGTATTCTCTGGAAAATAATCATTTTGTAATTTTTTTCTCTTTCCTCTTCTCAGGTATTTCCAGAATGTTGTTTTGAAACTCCCAATGCATTTATTCCATTTTTTGTTGGAATTGCATTTGTCTATTAAAAATTTCCTCCTGTAGCTGCATCTGGAAGGTTTTTTGTTGCTCTAATGTTGTCATCTGTTGTTCCGACTGGAACTTAAAGAATTCTCGGAATATATTTTTGCATTCCTCCATCTTCGCAAAAGGTTTACACAATGCCTATATACTGTAGAGGTGGGGTCCTACGAATTTGCAATTCTTGACATACTTGAGCAAACTGCTTTTTCGGGAAAAAAATATTTTCTCAGTTGAGAATACGACAGATGTTTTCGTCACTAAGTTGACGTCTTGGCTTGCGAAAAACTTTGCCAATTTTTTTTTTTTTTTAAGTGTGAATCCGAGACTTTTTCGCCGAAGTTATTGTGGCGAGCGAATTTTTTCTTCCTCCGTATGAGTGCGAATTTCGTCGCCAAAGCTATTGTGGCGAGCGAATTTTTTTTCTTCCTCCGTATGATTGCGAATCCCTCGTCGCCAAAGTTGTTGTGGAGTTATTTCGCAGTGAAGGCTTGTATTTGTACTAAATCGGTCCTAAATAGTTCGACGTACAAAACGTTAGGAACTTGGTATTACGCAGAGTAATCTTGCTGTGGTCGCTAATTTCGTATTCAACTAACTGTCGACTACTATCGTCCGACATCGACTGCCCCTCGTTTTTCTTACTACTCCTACTTATATTAGGTGGAAGAGTCTATTAACTATAGAATATGTGTGTTTCACCATAACAAGCAGTTAAGATTGTAGAGTTCAGGGGAGCAGACATGTGGGTGTCTCTTCTAGAATGTGTTAGTACACATGAAATAATATCTGTGAAAAACTTTCGAGTTATATTTGAGAAACGGGGGAAAGGAGTGCGATACAACTACGTCCAGTTAGCGGCTCAACGACCCAGCCGCAACGACCATGAAAGATAAGATCCTATCAACAATGGCTCGGAGATTTAAGGGTAGTATAAACTGGTACTGTAATTAATCTGTTTACGATTTTGAACTGTAATGTTCCATAGATTTTAGAACAATAAAACAATCTTGAACCTGTCATAAGACCGGTATTTTAAGCACTGACTGAATACTGCTTAATGTCAATATAAGCATACTTCTTTTATCTGAGTCTCTTATCATTCTTACTTGATGTTCTTCACTATAGACTTTACTATTATCCACATAGAGATGCTTAAAACGATGCTGTATTATCAGAGGAATATCTTTTAATAAGAGAATGTGGGGTTGGCATCAAAAGAAAACAACTGCGAAAGTCGATATTGAAAATCGGAGGGAAAAGTAGAGTTCTGATAAACTAATGCTTCAGTCATCATGAAAATATTATAGTCTGAATCGACATTTAAAATTCGTGATATTGTGAGAATTGCAGTCGACTGGATACAAAACAATAAAATACATAAAGAAAAATAACGTATGTAAAAGAATGTTAAACAGAAATCAATGTTTTACGCTTTTGATTTTTATCTTTACTATTTTTCATCCAATACAAGGTTCAAGGTAGATGGCAACTGAAAGAAAGTGCGGAGAGCAGATAACGGTTAAGACGAAATTTGACGAGGGAAAAATTGCAGTATCGAGGGAGAATCATCTCAGGTGTTCTTTTCCACAAATTAGCCGATCGTTGGAATGGGTCGTTAAATGGATCTTTCTTTTTACCAATGAAATATAAAGTGAATGAAGTTTCAAGTCCGTCTGTCTGTACACGCTGCATCGTACATATAAACGCTGCGACTGGTAGCGTCAATGAATTTAGCTTGTCAGGACATTTGCAATGGAAATAGCTTAGCGAGAGTCTGGTGTCGTTTCGTCACTGAGAAAGGGGATTTAGTTTAGAAAGTATATTTTATAAAATTTTATAAGAACTACAACAGACAGGACGTTGTGGAGAATCATGACCGCCAAAGTTCTAAAAGAATGTGGAACTTAAAAGATGATGATGTCCCGTCAGAAAGTAAGTAATCATTACTCACTACATTATCTAAATCGTTATGACTTCTTTTGAAAAAAATGATATGCCTTCAGCTAATTTAGTCCCCGAGTATTCCTAGAAAATACATACATATATATATATATATATATATATATATATATATATATATATATATATATATATATATATATATATATATATATAACCTAGTGAGTCACACACACACACACACACACACACACATATATATATATATATATATATATATATATATATATATATATATATATATATATATATATAATTATTTATTTAAAAATATGATTCCAACTCGCGAGTTGGAATCATATTTTTAAATAAATAATTATATTTATGCTCTACTTCCGTATCGAGGACTATTTTTTTTAAAAATAATAACAAAAATACTAAGGAACTTTGGATTATTTACCAAACCAGTTTCTTTCCTATTTTCTATAATATTTTCACATATATATATATATATATATATATATATATATATATATATATATATAAACCTAGTGAGCCAAAACCTACATACCAAAGTTTCCCCTAACAGTTATTCAGGGTATTACTATTGGTAATAGAGCCAGTAATATCCTGAAAATGTGCTAGGTGAAACATTGGGAGATAGGTTCTGGCTCACTAAGCTTTTTTTAGATTTTGCCCTACTTTGTGTATTGAGCAGTTTTATGTTATCTGAATACGTTAGGCCTGAATTCGAACTCACATCTCACTTAACATGCTCAAATGGAATCGGCCTCGATACATTCCCATTTTCTAATTTTGTCAATACTTTACAGAATATTGAGCGGTTCGATAATTAATGTCTATGTTGTAGATTCCGGGTTGAAATCCGGTACCAATAAATAACAAACGCCAGGAATGAATATATGAAAATAATGTATTAACGTAATAATACAAACTGGTAAAGCAGGTTAGTAGTTCGAGGAATACGGGTTAGTAGCAAAAAATATATACACTCTTTGGTATTGAAGTATAGCTGTATGACTTTTTTCTGAGTCACTGTGACTCCTACAACGCCGTTACCTCAACCTCACTATCCGGTTACCTACAAGCTTTTACTCTGTCACTCTGGAATCGACTCGACTCCTCGGTCTTGCTCGCTATTTATCGATCCACCCACGAGGACCAAATGTGTCACAAGGCCGGTTTAATGTGGGTATCTCCGAGCCCGTAGTCTCGGCCAAAAATATAGCCTTTGAACCCGCCTAGACGGGTTCAGGCCCTGTCTACCTCCACGGACGAAACCTTGCCTTTCGGCAAAGCTTCGTCCGGGTTCCTCTCTGTTAAAGCAGAGAGTCTGACAGCTGTCGCTTACAGTCAAAGACTGTATCACGACTCAGGTAGACTCGGAGGTCTCGCTCTCTCGGGTGTTCACGTAGTCGTAGTATATATATATATACTGGTTGAGTCCATTTGTGTAAAAAGGGGAGAACCCCTCAACAGTCTACATATTGAAAGTATTTTTTTTATAATTATGTGGTGCACTCGAAAGCATTCCCGACAATATAGACAAGGCTATCTCACTTCATCCGTTTGTTCATATATTTGTGTTCGATGATTTTAACGCCCGCCATATACTGTGGCTTAAAAACTCTATAACTGACCTGGCTGGTATATGAACCCTTAACGTCTCAATTACTTCACACAGTTGCCTTTCCCACCCGTTTCCACCCCAAAAAACCATGAGAGTAAGGCTTCCCTTCTCGATCCCTGTTTCATCTCCAAAGAAATATAAGATTAAATCACGCTCATATCCCTGGTTCCCTGCTGCTTGCTTGGCTGCCATTGCCCATAGGACTCACAACTTCCGCTTGTACCGTAGTGACATGTCAGATTACAACAGACGTTTCTTTGTCTCGGCCCGTAATGAGTGCAAGCGTGTGCTCAGTGAAGCAAAATCAATATTTGATGATAGAATGAAACAGTGTATTGCACCTTGCAAATTCGACTTTTGGCAGCAAACCAAAAATACCTCCTTTGTCCAACCAATTTGAGGTCCTGACTTCCTCAGCTGATAAGGCCGAGTGCTTTACTTGTAAATTCTCATCCAATTCAACGCTCGACTCTTCCGATGTACCCATATCCGATTTCTTCCCTATAACTGAGGTTCTGTTGAGCGATTTGCACATAACCCCATTGTTGGTATTGGCCATCATCTCTAAATTAGATTCACATAAGTCTAGGGACGGGATAACAGCTATTGTCCTAGATAAATGTGCTCCTTATTTGGATTCTCTTCTCTCCAAACTATACAACTACTGTCTCAACGACTCCTGTTTTTCCGCCCTGAAGTATTTATGTGTTGTATCTGAATTCAAGAACACTGGTGACTCTTCTGACCGATCTAACTGCCATTCTGTCAGTCTCCTATCCTCTTTGGCAATGTCTTTAAAGCGTTAATCGACGCCGAATTGGTTAATCACCTTATATCTCATGATCCGCTCTCTGACAAGGAATAGGATTTCCACTTTGCCCGATCTACACCTGATGTGCTCACGGCCATACCTGAATTTGTTTACCAAGCACTTCACAATAACAGAAAAGCTCATGCCGTGGCGCCTTATATCTCTAAAGCGTTTGATAGGGTTTGACATGCCGGCCTCATTTGTAAGCTTCAGGGATACGGTATCTCAGGACGATACAATCATTCCTGTCAAATCGTGAAATGAATGTCGTCAGTAACGGTTTCTCCTCAAGTTCCTTTCTCAGGAACAAAGTTGATCCCCAAAGCTCTATCCTGAGACCTACACTGTTGATTATCTTCATTAACGATTTTCCCGATGTCATCAGTTCCCAAGTAGGCATATAAGCAGACGACACCACTATTTACTCCTGCCAAAAAACAAAGCTGGTAACGCTAATAAAACTAACCTGGACGTTGGTCTCGAAAAGGACCTCAGAGTCGGCAGTTGGTCCATCTACTGCGAGGAAAGTAGGTTCTCTTTGTCGCGCCAGATTTTTTTTCCTCGCCCGAGTCAATGCTTTAAATCTATAAAAAAAACTATTCGCTCATTCATGGAATATTATTATCACATATGATCTGTAGCCCGCTGTACGTCTTAGGGTCCTCAAAAATATTTAGAGACTGATATGCAAAGTGGTTGGCCCTGATCTGGCCTTTCTTTTACAGTCGTTCTCTCACAGTCGTGTCGTCGCCTCCCTCTGATATTTCACGGTAACTGCTCCGACGAGCTATTCTCGCTGGTTCCCAAACTGCATGAATTTAAACGGGCCACTAGGTCGACATCTCCGTCCCACCCTTTCGCTGTCGAAACGGCGGTTAAATGTAGCCGTCTCTTCTACTCTAGTTTATATCCCGCGCTTCCCGTCTGTGGAACTCCCTTCCTCTTACTTGCTTCCCTGGTAGCTATATGCAATACCAGTCGACATCTTCAGAGGCCTTGATCTATTCCCTGTCCTTCTCTTCATCTTTTCCTCTTTCACGCCTCTTTACACTTGCTCCCAATCTCTGTAAACCCTTGCGTTCTAGTGGCACTCCGGCCAAGTTTTAAAAAAAAATCTTATATCCATTTAGAACGTAGGTGATCATGGCTCTCCAGAGATTCCGTTTTCTCATCTGATTTGCTATGACATCATGAGAATGATAGCGGAATGACTTCCACTTGCCTTATCCACTGTTTTAAATTAATCCTCTTAGACTAATCCTAAGCCCAGTATACATTTAAATTTATAGCATAGAAGGTGATAGTAATTTGGAATTCATGACTTCCTATGGGAATTAGTCTGGATATGATCAGAACTGCCCCGACTAGAATTTGAACTCCTAATTCTGAACCGAACATCGTATATAATTACTAATGTATAACGGAACTCTCTTTGTTCTAAAGGTAGTATGTCTAATTAAACAATGCCCTTCCGTCGATAACATATTTGAATACAATCATGATGTTAACCGAATAGCTTCGACTATAAAAAGAATGTTAAACAGAAATCAAGATATTATTATTTTTATTTTTTGGGCTCACTGTTTTCTGTCCAATACCAGGCCTAAGGTAGATAGCTACTGAAAGAAGTTGCTGAAAGCAGATAACGGCTGACGCGAAACTTGAGATGGCAAAATTGTAGTGATCAGGGCGAATTCTCTTGGGTGTCTGTTCCACAAATTTACTGATGAAATCTTTGCAAGTTCCTTCGTGGCCATTCTATCTGGAAATCTGAAATGAAAAAATGTTACTGACAAGAACATTAACAAGACACCTAGCTGTACATGTCTACAAGATTTTAAAATGTTGCACACTCATGAATTGTTCATCTACCCAGGAGAATATCGTCAATGTAAAAAAATAATACAAGGACTATTCAGTATCTTTTAACTTCAAGATTTGTGCAGTCAGAGTGCTTACATACAGGATGTGGCAGAAATATTTACCATATATACCCCACAGAAATATATCCCACATAATGTTAAGTCAGTAAGAAGTATTAGTTATAGGTATGTATGGGAGGTTTTCTGCTGCACCCTGTATTTACTAATTTGTTTTATTCCTTGTGATATACTAATAAGCTTTTATTTAATTTAAAATGGAAAAATAGCAAATTAAAAAAATATATTTCAAGGAGACTTCCTGCTACCCATTCTGTCTGTTCTTAATCTCTCATTCTGTCTAATCTTAATCCAACATTCTGTCTGTTCTTAATCCCTCATTATGTCTGTTCCTAATCCATCTTTATGTCTATTCTTAATCCAACATTCTATCGGTTCTTAATCCCTCATTCTATCTGTTCTTAATCCCTCATTAAGTCTGTTCTTAATCCATCATTATGACTATTGTTAATCCATTATTCTGTATGTTCTTAATTCCTCATACTGTCCGTTGTTAATCCCTCATGCTGTCTATTCTTAATCCCTCATTATGTATGTTCTTAATCCCACATTCTATCTGTTCTTAATCCCTCGTTATGTCTATTCTTAATACCTTATTCTGTATGTTATTAATCCCTCATTCTGTCTGATCTTAATCACACATTCTGTCTGTTCTTAATCCCACATTCTGCCTATTCTTACTCCCTCATTATGTTTGTTCTTAATCCCTCATTATTTCTGTTCTTAATCACTCGTTATGTCTGTTCTTAATCTCATATTATATCTATTCTTAACCCCTCATTATCTCTGTTCTTAATCCCACATTTTGTCTGCTCTTAATACCTCATTATGTATGTTCTTAATCCCACATTATATCTATTCTTAATCCCTCATTCTCTCTGTACTTAATTCCACATCCTGTTTGTTCTTAATCCCTTATTCGGTATGTTCTTAATTCCTCATACTATCTGTTCTTAATCCCTCATTATGTCTGTTCTTGATCCATCTTTATGTCTGTTCTTAATCCCTCATTATATATATTGCTAACCCCTCATTATCTCTGTTCTTAATCCCACATTCTGGCTGTTCTTAATCCCTCATTAAGTCTGTTCTTAATCCCTCTTTGGCATGAATTAAACAGTAATAACTATATACAAATAAAAAAGAAAGTCTTTAATCACTAATTAATTAGTGATTAAACATTAATTCTACATGTATGATCTAAACCGTTTGCCAAAGTCGACAATGTGTTAAATGTTATCCCCAGTACGATAAAATATTTTAGTGATGACAACGATATCGATTTTGCATTAGATAAATGTGCAAAAGAAACATTTATGAGAGCAACACAATGACACACGTTCAGTGGATCTTGATTTTGTCAAAGATTATGGAACTGGGACAAGAAGAAACATATAAATACATAGGGAATAAGCGAAGAAGATCGAATACAGTAAAATGTAAAACGGAGTAAGATAAAAATACTTGAGGTGTGCATCTGGTGTTAAATAGAAGAGTTGAATTCACGAAAAAGAATATCAGCCATAAACATTATAGCTGATCCAGCGGTGCAATACAGTTTTAACATCCTTAATTGGACCATAGCTGATATTAAGCGAATGAACGTCAAGTTTCCTGGAAAGAACAGAAAACTAGATGATGATTTTTGTCAAAGAACTATGAACGTACCAACAAGTTCAAAGGGAAAATTCAAGTGGGTGAAGAAGTTAGAATAATCCATGATTCACCCACTGCAGCGGCAAAGAATTTAAGAAAAAAAGCAAAAGGAATTTCAATGTACCAAATTCAGAAACGATAGCATGATAAGCCTCTTCATAGTCAGTACTCTGCCGATAACAAATACGTTTATGTAGACGCACCCAGTATCAATAAGTGAATACATAGTGCAGGATTAAAAGCTGGAATCGAATGTTTTCTTCTTGCTGCAGAGGACCAACGTTTTCTAACTAGAAATTACCGAAATGCAGGCCCTATGAAGTATGTCCAGAAACAATTGAGCATATTCTATCAGTTAAGGTCGGTGTTATCATCCAATGACAATATAACTCTGCATGATAGAGTCGGTAATTAGCTGCACTGGAAAATATACAAATTTACGAAGGAGCAACTGCAAGAAACTGGTATGAACCAATTACCTGTTACCTATAACAGTTTTATGCAACTTTACAATACGCATAGAACAAAATTATTGCAGAGATATCGTGAAGGAAAACCACAAAAACTGAACATGCTTTCTTACTGACATGGCTCCGCCTGCAGATTGTAATGTATCTTTGAAGATGTTCAAAGCGCTATCAAAGTACAAGAATCTTGACGGGAAAATCAAAAATTATAGCACACAAGGACTGAAATAATTTCAGTTGTAGTTGGAGTCTCCGGATTCATTGGAAAATATTCCGATAAGCTATTTGAAGGGACTCCTTCCAGTCAATAACTTAAACTAATACAAAAATATGTTCTCACAAGTAGAGCTCACACATTACAAAGGGCTTAATTCATTAAAATGTGTGTGAGGACAATGCAGAATTGATGGACGTATTCTAAAGGCTACTAAATATTTTCAAATGCAATTAGGAGGTACGTCGGATTAAGAGATAGTGGCTCAGATTGAGGAATCGGAGAGCCGAGTTCGAATTCCAGTCGAATCCATTCGAATCTATTCACTTACATGCTAATACCCTCGGTAAAGGTATGAATCCTCTTCTCCCCAACCCCAGCTAAATAGCAGACCGAGTTCTATAGCAACTGGTCTACCGTAGAAAGAAATGCAGGAAAAAAAACTGCCTCGTCAGTCATGTATCGTAAGATACATGATCGCCAAAGCGTGTATCACGCATGCCACATAAATGACTGACGCTGAATGAAAAATATTGCCCTGATCCCTGGAAAACGGCAAATGTTGCTGTCGTAGATTTAGTCTGGTCAATAAAACAAGGATAAGGCGAAAAGCATAGCGAGTCTTGTTAAATAGCTTGAATTTCTAGGGAATTCTGAAATTGTGGGAACATTTTGCTTAGGAACAATGCCTAGAATAAATATTGAGGCAAATTGTAAGATTCCCGTTGATAAAATAACGGTTGAGCATTTAAAATCATTTAATATCCAAAGCTTTAATTAATTCAGCCATCTTCTCTCGCTTACTTGAAAATTCGCGACCTAATATTTCACCAATATTTAATATTAGGTTGGTGCAAAAATAATGTCATTTTCTCACATAGTAACATATTAAACGACAATTATTTTGCACCAACCTAATATTTACTATTTGACGTGCTTGTAACAGGCATCAGCCACTTAGGAGAAAATCTTGAAAGTATTGGCTGAGAAAGTTTGAAAAAGTTATCCAGAAAAGCACTTAGAGTTAAGTGCCGTCGTATTTTTATGATTTTCAAGGTTTTCAGACAATGCAGCATAAGAGATGTCCGTAGACAGTTTAAAAGATTCAATGATACAATCGACCGCCTACAACTTAACACGGCAGCATTCGGTAATAGAAGCTGTGAGTCGATTAGGCGAATAGTTGACCACTTAATTAGAATGATTATCGATGCCAGAAGATCGGTATTGAAAGGAAACGTAACTAAAAGGTTTAAGTTGAGTGCAGGGTCCCAATTAGTAAGTGGATTAGTCTGGTCGGCGAGCTGGAATGTAGGAGAGATGAATAGGTGGGAGGAGACGAATTAAGCTCCAACTGTTTCAAATTTGCAGAAATGACATTTAGTGATTCAGGTTAATGGTAGCATGATACGGACAAATCCCACATCGGGAAAACACAAAAGATCAAGGAGATATTTGAGGTTTTTGAGACAACTAAATGATTTCCTACACAATTATGGGAATGCACGGTGGAGTAATAGATAGTGGGTCAAATTCCAGTCGAATCCATTACATTCACTCTTGGAAAAAGGTATGAATTCTCTTCTCCCCCTCCCAAGCTATAGGTAAATAACAGGGCAGACTGGGTTCTATTGCCTTGAATGTCAACTGGTGTTCCGCAGAAATGGCAACCTACTACGGGGAAAAAAACTGCCTCATCAGTCATGTTTCGAAAGATACATTATCACCAAAGCATGACACAGAACTGACTGACTGATAAAAGCTATTTGTACTTAAGAAAACGATGAAAGCAAGACTTTCATAATGCCCAGTAACTCAGTCCGCCTTTAAGAAGCAAACTTTCATGAAAAAGCAATTTTGAATTTGAAACATTTATAAAAAATATTTTTCGTAGTTCCAATGCAAAATTGGGCCAACATTACAAAAACATAGAAATAGCTAACTATTACCATTATTCTCTGATCAATACAAGATCTGTCGAAAACTGATACATGGTGTCTGGTGTATGGGACAACAGTGAGTAATGTTTAATCTAACGTATTATAACATAATAAATAATTTCCCCATTATGAGCATTATTATATTGGGATGAAACGCGTAAAAATAAAACTTTTTCCACTTTGTCATACTTTTCCAATTTGTCATACTAATAATAAAGTTGTTCTTGAAATACGTATAAAATTATGTATTATATATATATATATATATATATATATATATATATATATATATATATATATATATATATATATGCGCGTGTTTGTGTGTGTGTGTGTGTGTGTAGCGGTATATGCGTGTATAATCGAGGAAATAAGAATCTCCAACCACGAATCTACACACACACACACACACACACACACACACACACACACACACACACACACACACATATATATATATATATATATATATATATATATTATGTATTGGAGTATTAATTTTTCATTCCACTTGAAAGATATGAAGGAAAAAATTTACATTTTTAGAAGCTTTACACAAAATATTTTGTGTATCATTTTTTTACAGTACAAGTGAATTGTGTGAGTATAGGATAAGCAATAAACGCGTCTATATGCATGAAGATGTATGCGACAGGTATACTAGATTTATTCGACAAGTTTAGTCTGTATAGATTATAGTTGGTGAACGAGGCGAGGAAAAGCTAGACGTTACCACTGCAACATGTAAACAAACTATCGCTATGCCGTACATTTTACAATGTTGTCTACTCGAATAAATAAGCGAAAGATGTAATTAAATTTCAGTTTCGATTATGTGCCAAACGATCGAACAAACACCCTAGTCAATGATTAACTGAATGACTAGTTAGAGGTCAAGAATTAAATATAATTATAATAAAATAATAGTCGTTCTAATTTTTTTTTTAAATTGTTATTGGCTAATATATATTTTTAAATATTCCTTTTATGGAAGAATAATATTGTTGAAAATATCTGAAGCTGAGCCTCCAAAATTTCATTTTAAGACATTTTATCGTCTGCCAATTCAAAGAATACGGTCCGTCATGTATAACGTAAAAGATTCAAATAATCGGAAGTGTCAATGGACATGAATTGAGTTACTTTCTGTGTGATGGGTTTTCCATAATTAAATCTGTTAGAATATTTTTACAGTTACGGGGCTCCACCTCTGTGTGTGCGTGGATGGTCGGACTGAGGGCAGGGGGAGCCGAGTTCGAATTCCAGTCGATCCATTGCATTCACATACGTGCTAATACCCTTGGGAAATGTATGAATCGTCTTCTTTCCCTTCAGCTATGGGTAAATAGCAGGACAGACTAGGTTCTATAGCCTTGGATGACAACTGGCTAAAGAGATCGACAACTCTGAATTCAAAACCTGATGAAGATTGTTTTGGGACCTTGTGACACGTAGTGCACCAGGACTCTGTACTCAGCCCTTCAAAATGAGAGGATTAGTTCTGCACAAAGCCTTCACCAATTTCATCAAATGTTATGTACTTGTGTCTGTCTGTCTGTCAGTTCCTGGGAACTGGTTTGCTGACCCCATACGTCGAATACAATGAGAGAGTTCACCATATATATATATCCGTATGAAATGAGAAGAAATGGAATATAAATTCAAACATTCACAACATCAATTTAAAATAGGAGTCGATACGATCCAATCTTCTTTATTATAGGATATTACGTACAAACGCTACATAAATGCACTCAGTTTTCGATATGTAGCAACAAATATCTTTAGGCGTTAGTAAACTCTAATAAAGTATATACATATATATATATGTATGTATATATATATATATATATATATATATATATATATATATATATATATATATAGGTGTGTGTGTGTCTGTAAGTTTCTACCTATTATATATATATATATATATTGTATATATATGTGTGTGTTTGTAAGTTTCTACTGATTATATATATATATATATATATATATATATATATATATATATATTTAAGTATATGTTTGGTGGTACAAAATTCTATCACTGCCATGAAAAGGCAAACATTAGTTTTACTATTACCACTCATGATGATAAAAAGTAAAAATGAAAAACGCGCTAGCTCTCTCTCTCTCTCTCTCTCTCTCTCTCTCTTACTATATATAAATATATATATATACATATATATACAGAGAGAGATACATATTTATATAGAGAGAGATAGGTAGATAGATAGATAGATAGATAGATAGATAATTTTTAATATTCCCAATCCAGAGAATTACTGCATTTGCAAATACTTACTGAATTTACTTTAAATTGTTGCTACTCTATTTAATTTTGAATAATTTGTGAAATCTTTAGAAGTTTGATTCTATTATATCCGTAATTATAGATTTTTCTAAAAATTGGTGCACTCCAAATTATTTTCTCTCCCTTATAGAAATTATTAAATAATATTGCTCTATGGCTATTGTAATGTATTTTTCCTCATTTGATATTCAATAAAAAAAAAAAAACCTTTTTGAAAATAATATTATATTGACCTGATACTCTAACATTGATAAAAGACAATATGTGAGTGCGACGTACCGCAATAATTCATTCATTCTGTAACAATGACGAAGATGGCTGACTTGACAATAATCTACGAATGACAGTTGATGCGTGCAAACAATATGATGGGTATACATTACGTTGTAAGTGTTTAAATATGCCATGATCAACAATTCTTTGCATTATCAAGATGTACAACGAGACAAATTCTGTTGAGAATAAATTAAGGCCTGGCAGGAGACTGGCAATTGTTAGAGATGTCTTGAAGAATCCTCACTGAAATACAAATTACATTGTCACTCTAAAAACAACAGGGTTGAATGTATCGACGAAGACCGTCACTGGATGCTTCCATCAAGCACGACATAATACCTAAAATGCAGATTCGCTTATGCTAGAAGCCGTCTAGAAGAAGGTAGTAAATATTGGAAATCTGTTTTATTGTAAGATGAACCAAACTAGAATTATTTGGTCACATGAACTCCAGTTATGCATTGATGAAAGAGAATAAAGCTCAAACCCCCAAATACCCTCCCTACAATTAAGGACAGTGATGGGAGCATTTTGATCTAGGGTTGCTGCTTCTTGACCAGGAGAACTATTGAGAGTACAAGGGTATCATGAATAAAGATCAGTATTTGACTATTTTTTAACAATAATATAATCGATAAGCACGAAATGAGTTTTTGAGGCGTCACTGGACGTTCCAACATGACAACGAGCTGAATCAGACAGCATGATTTGCAACAAAATACTTAGAGGAAAGAAGGATTAAAGTATTGGCGTTGTTCGCACGAAATCCTGACCTAAAGCCAACTGAAATTTTAAGGGCATATCTGTAAGAATAAAAGAATTGATTCGAATGTTGCCGAACGAGAAGCTGTTGTCAAGGAAGAATGGAGCAAAATACCTATCAGTATTTATTGTAAAGAACTATAAAAAATGACTAAAGTGAATAAGCAAGTATAAGTTTACAGAATTGATTATTGAGGGAAGAAAGCTAAAAACCGTCCCTTATGTTTGTTTGTTTTCTCTTCATTATTGTTTGACAGTATAATATATGTTGTAGGCATAACTGCGCCTTCTTTCAAATCCATTATTTTTATCATTTGTTAAAAGTGAGCGTGGGCGTGTGTGAGTGGGTGTGTATGCTTGTGTGTGTTTCATTGAATATGACGGACTATGATTGTGTAGAAACTGTCCCTAATAACTAGCCTCACGTGCTCTTTCAATTAATTTACTTACTCCCACGTGTAAGTGGGTGTAATTTTTGT
This sequence comes from Acanthosepion lycidas, assembly GCA_963932145.1. Classification (NCBI taxonomy): domain Eukaryota; kingdom Metazoa; phylum Mollusca; class Cephalopoda; order Sepiida; family Sepiidae; genus Acanthosepion; species Acanthosepion lycidas. The sequence goes on from OZ010582.1 coordinate 29,355,673, forward strand.
AGCTAGTATATGTTGCAAGTATCTCTCATGTGTCGTTTAAGAGTAATCAGATCGTCCTTTACGTTGGAGTTTTCTTTTCAGTAATTAGAACACAGAACATTGATTGTTTATGAGGCGATGAACTCTAATTTGATGTGCCCTGTATTTTTTTTTTATCTTTATTAGGAGGGCTTCATTTTGTTTTTTTTTTTAAACCATATATTCTTAATATATCTGTATTAACAATAAGTGTTTTCCTTACGCTCGGATGGCAGAGTTAAGTGGAACCATTTAAGCGACCTGAAACTGCTCAAGTAGTTCTATAGACGCCTGCTCGACGTGGCTGTTCCGTGACTTATTTATTTTATCAATTTTATATTTATTTTCTCTTTCGCAGCCCATCAAAAGATATATAAACCTATATACTACGTTCTGGTTCAAGGTTTAGATTGCATAGAATAATTATCGTGGTGGAAGAAAATATACTAACTGCGAAAATAACCCCGCCCACATGAAGATGGCTTCAATACTAGCCGAGAGCACTCGGGGACATTACTTCGAATAGATTCGAACACACAATCTTTGTCATCATCAGAAATGTGCGAGAAAAACGGTATAGAAACTTCACAAAATATATTTTTTTCCATCGGAAACTTGCATATAAAAGGACTGGTAGCAAACATTACATCTATTTGTCCGTTTATATATATGTAATCATCCACATACAAGTCTGTTTCTTTGTAAACACACCCCATCAGATTGGCTAGATATCCGATTGTTTCAAGTTAGGATCTAAAATGACCAATTTGGCAACAGAGATCTTACCCGTAAGCTATCGGAGCACGGTAGAGAAAAAGGAAATTGTAACGTATTATATATGAAGTGTGTATAGATATCAGTGGCCAAGAGGACTCAATTTGAAATTGAAGAGCGATGCGTTATATATTGGTGTATTTAGGCAGCATATTCTCCTTTAGGCATGCGTGCTTGAATAAATTACAGACATTATGTCTGCTAATTTTTAACAAAATCTGTTCATACTCACGAATAACCTTCCGTGTATTCATGTTAAAGGATGAGAGAAATGTGCTGCAGCTGTTTAAATGTCTTTTATTTTCATTTCCCAAGTACTTTCAATATTCTTTCAAGATCATCCTCCGGTGTACAACTAGTGCAAAACTATATGTTGTCCACTAGTCCAAATATTTATCAAAATTTATGCGTTGTTATCCATTACCGTAAAATGTTCATCATGCTTTTAAATGCAAAACGGTTGACAACGTACTGGGCGATCATTAGAACGGGTAAAAATGAAACATTATGGAAATTTTTCATGTTA
>OZ010582.1:29359490-29381990 GCA_963932145.1 Acanthosepion lycidas
CTTGTTTGGCTAGTGTTTGCTTTCATCCCCCCAAACACACATACACACATGCGCGCACACACAAACTCATACATACATACATACATATATATATATATATGTCCATACACTTATATATTCATATATAAAGTTATAGGAAGGTCAGATTTTTTTAAACACATCAATAATTCCATGAATTCTGATGGTTACATGGCCTGTGCTTTTATTATCTGTATTTCCTACGTTATTGCTTCGTCTTAGTCGCATAACAGAAGGATGTGTCTTAATCGGGGAAGATATTAATTTTTCAGAATATGCAAGAAAGTGTAATGCTTATAATAGAAAAGGGATCGGGAAATAATTTAACGGGTTAAAAAGTGAAAAATTAATAAATGAAATTGTTTTAAGAATCTTACTGGATCGAAACATTCCCTCAAAAAGAAAAAAAAGGCTCTACTCTAGAAACCCAGAAATACGCACCATATAATTTTACTGTATAATTATTTCATACAATTATTTACTTTATGAGTATTTCATATAATTCTTTCATATTATTATATATATATATATATATATATATATATATATATATATATATATATATATATATATAGATAGATAGATAGATAGATAGATAGATAGATATAGATATATTTTTTTCATATTATATAGATATACGTACCATATAATTTTACTGTATAATTATTTCATATAATTATTTACTCTTATGATTATTTCATGTAATTATTCCATATTATATAGAAATGCACACCATATAATTTTACTGTATAATTATTTCAAAGCGTAAGGATGTTGTCAGACAATAATTTATATGCTAAAGAGAAGTAAACTACTTCCTTAAATTGAAAAACGGACGCATCTTAATTAATTTGGAAAGAAAAATTATATGATCTTCAGTAAGAAGAAAAAGAAAATACACATTGCTTACAAATATTTCGGCTGTTTGCCTGTCTTCACACGGCCACATCACTTTTAAACACCGCTTCCCGTACAATCACAGAAGTTAAGCAACGTGCTTAGATACGCCACCGCTTGGGTATACCGGGTACTGTAACTTGGATATTCAGGTGGTGTTATTGATAATGCCTCGGAATTGTTTGTCGGAAAACCGAATTTTAATTCCGTTTTTGTTTGTTATATTAACTTACTTGTAAAATACCCTTGGAACAGATATGAATCCACATAATTTTCCCAGCTATGAGTTAATTATTAAGACTTTTATCCAAAAACACTTATTATCTCCCACTTAAAATATTCGTACAATCTAAAAAATATTTCCTGGATTTATATAACCTGCAATGTGTTTATAAACCGTAGAAAATGAATCAATCAATTAATGTCTTCCAGTTATGTATTTAAAATGCATTAGTCACTTATATGCTATTTGCTATACACGCTTTGGCGATCATAACTCCTTCAAATCATGACTGACGAGGCAGAAGATATTCCAGCAGTAGGTCGACGTATTTTTCTGCAGTATATTGGTTGCCAACCAAGGCTATAAGTCCTAGTCTTTCCTGCTGATAAACCCCTAGGTGGTGGGGTGAAGTGTGTCCAACTATTAAACCCATAGTTAAAGAAGAAGAGATGGCTTCATATCTTTCCCAAGGGCATTTTCACGGAAGTGAATGTAACAAAACCGTCTGGAATTCGAACTCAGCAATCTGATTTTCTTTTTCGAACAGCTATCTGTTACACCAGAACATAAAATTGTGCATAATATTTAAAAAAAAAAAAATCGCTAGGCAAATAGGTTTATTTTTTTTTTAGAAAAAAATGTCTGGAATGGTAATCAACTCGACAAAGCGAATGAAACGCAGCCAGTGTGAATGGAATGCAACTTAAATTGTTTGTAGTTGTTGTTGAATGATAGTTGATGTGAGATTATAAATGAATATAATGAATTCGACTGGAATTCGAAATTGGTTTACTGATTCCTCAACCCGAGTCGCTATCCATTACTCTATCGTTTCTTATTTATTCATTTGAAAAAACAAAAAATAATTCTTATATGAAAAAATATATTTCTTCTCTAGACAAAATATATATTTCTTCTTCAGACAATATATTTCTTCTGCAGACAAAAAAAATTATTATGAATGTCCCGTTTCTAAAACAAATGATATTTACGCGCATGGTGTTCCTTAGGGAAAAGCACGAATCATTTAAAATGATGAAAACGTTAACTTCAAGAAAAAGTTAAAAAAAAAAATCAAGAAACGTTACGGAGGACGAATCGAAATAAACAACATTTTCATAGACCTAATTTTCCTCGGGAATTCGGCGTGGCATTGAGAAAGCAAAAGGGCCACGTAGCACCTTATTTAAGAGAAAACCTTGAAAAAGAAAAAAAGGAAAAGACTTGAAAGCAAATAGCTACGGACTCAGTAAAGTACTCTACATTAACGAAACAGAGTAACAGACGCTTCATAACGTTATCACCTAACAAAGGACAGTCCGAGTCGCTACAAAGATTTCATGCTTACGCGATATTAAGGCGACTAGAATATATATATATATATATATATATATATATATATATATATATATATATATATATATATATATATATATATATATACTGTGTGTAGATTTATATTATTATTATTGAATGAGAATTGAAGTGAGACTTTGATACAGATATAGGAGAGAACCTGTGCAGCTACGATGCTCTTTCACTACTCCGACTCATAAAGAATTTCAGTCCATAGGGGACGTTACCAATTGGTCAATACAAGAAAAATTATAAATTGATATTTGCTACTGAACGAGATATTTACTGTAGCTCATCAAAAGAAAATTATGTATTTATCAAGACCGCCGATAAGCTAAGATCAAAAGCTATGACAGTTTCATTTGATGTAGCCTCAAGGCAGTTTATTATTATATTATTATTATTACAGTGTAACCCGGATATAAGAGAGTTGTGGGGACCGGGGTAGAAGTCTCTTATACCCGGGTTTCTCTTATATCCGGGTTTGGTCTATTTTGTTTAGGTAAGTATGGCTCTAATTTGGGACCAGAGAAAATCACTCTTATATCCGGGTTTCTCTTTTATCCGGGTTTCTCTTTTATCCAGGTCTCTTATATCTGGGTTACACTGTATTATTATTACTATTATTATTATTATTATTACAATTTGAATGTGTAGATAGAACTATATGACAACCAAAATAGGGATTCGATTAACTTGAAATGGATATTTTCTTCCAGTTTGAGGGGCTATATTTTTGGCTCTATCACCTATTCTTATATTCTATAGTTTGGCAGATAACGACCAGAGTTTAGATATATGTTTATCCAGTCTTTTTCCTGACCCCTGGGCAGTATCTATCATTTTCGTTTTTTTTTTTTCTTTAATTAGTGTACACGCCATTCATTTTTATGATGGAATCCATATTCTTTTCAAAATACCATTTAATATCTGTCTTCATTCAATCAGGCATACTTCTAACATACATTCGGATCAGTTTGCCACACCCAGTCTTTATTTGTGGGCATTGATTTTAACTCTGCATACCCACCCTAATAAATAGCCGGGTGGATCTTTGGATAATTCTTAGTTTGGGCGGGTCTCATAATCATTGGTACCGTGAGTGCTTTCTGTAAGAAATTGATAGTATCATTATGAAATGAAATGAAAAAGTGTCGCAATAAGTAGATAGCGTTGGTAAATATATCAAAATATGACCGTTGACCCCATGACAAATTAGATACGTTAGAATAGAGAGCTTCTACATTATTTTTTTTCTATACTGTAAGCATAAATAAGTTCCGTTTTAGAAATTCAATTATAAAAACAATCTTATCATACAAAATATGATATGTGGCAGTTAAGAATATATTTGGCTTTCAGTAGTCTATTTAATTTTTTGCCGGATAGTGGCACCGTACAACGTGGATTCAAATAAGTTTATTTGCCTCACTAATGGGAAGACTGAAAGTGAATTTACATTACATAATTATTTGGGGTTTCAATAATAATGTTATGGAAATATCTAGAAATCTATGTAATATTTATGGTCAAGTTTTTATAAATGACTGGCAAATTCGAAATTGATTTGCAAAGATTCGTCCTAAAGAAAACTCGTTAGAAGGATTTTATGATGAATGTGTCAATTAAGCAAATCTGTCAGCTGAAGGAGCATACAACGGCCGAAACGCTGTCAATATGACAATGAAGATGAGGATAACCGTCCGAATAATGTAAATAATGTAAATAATCCTAATACCTAATCTCATAGATATAGAAAGATGGTTAAGAAACTTAATATAAATCTAAAGAATCTGTCGGTAGTTAAGAATTTTATTATGGCTTCTTAAACGGACATATTAAAAGAGTATATTGCTTGTAACCCTGTGTTAAAGTAAAAAAAACACAAAAAAAACATTAACCTCTCAAGGGAAATTAATGGCAGATGGCTCTTATAATTAACTCTGAATCATAGGGGTCATTCTCTATCAAATTAATATATTCTGCCTCCCACCCCATAATTTTAGCCGCCGGGTACATATTTATATGTTTTGAACTTGTTTGAGTTCCGAATAACGACTGGTGATAACCGTTTAGATAATTTTAGTTGGCGCTTTTCTCTAATGTGATTTCATATATTATTTTAAGGTGGAAAATATCTTTCTACATTTGCTCTTAATTTGGTTGAAGAAATGCTTATAGATTATTAAATATTTAATTTTTTTTTTCTGTTTATAATTTATTTACATAAATGATCTTTTTCTTAATTAAACATTTATTTACCGGCCTGAATGTTCGAGAAATTTCCTAGAAAATATGTGCTCTCCGAGAGGAATTTAACCTGTAACCCCTATGGGAAACATCGTAGGTCTGTGTTTATAAACAGTAATTCGGGACTCACTAATCAGCCGCTTCTGCGTGGCTGAATGGTTAACAGCACGTCAGCCCAATTGATCCTTTCCGTAAGGGTTGCAGGTTCTATTCCGGTCAGAATGCGCATATTGTTTATTTTCTCGAACATTCAGGCTGGTAAATTTAATTAATACTGTTTAATTAAGAAAAGGAGTATTTAATTTGATAAATTATATCTATAAAGACAACGTATAAACAGAAAATATATTAAATGTTGGTTTTAATCCATTTCATAATATTATGTAACATTTTAAGTCCATTTTAGACGCCTTGACTAGATAAAAAATATTTTCTGTATAATTACTCGAATTATAAGTGTTAGCATTTATCTTGTTGAAACATTTAGAATTAGTCACAATATATCTGGAAAATATAAATGTTATAATCATTTGCAAACATATTTCGTCCAGACATTGATTGTATCATTTTTTCCAATGTTTCAAAAAGGACTAACACATTTGGTATGCTCTTCTACATTTTGCCTTTCATATTTATTTATGATATTATATAATATATGTTTTAAGGGTTCATACTGTGTTTTTGTTCATTAATTTAAATGGGTCTGGATATATATATATATATATATATATATATATATATATATATATATATATATATATATATATTTGTTGCATATTACATTTATTGATTGTCGGAAGTCTTTGGCTGCTATCAATCAGGCTATGGAGCCAAAGTAATTGCACATGTTTTTTCATTTATATTTGCTTAATCAATTTCATATTGACATTTGTTACTTGGCAGTGTGTAGATGTTTCTGGCAAGATCAACAATAAGCATTCACATGTAGATACACACACACACACACACACACACACACACACACACACATATATATATATATATATATATATATATATATATATATATATATATATATATATATATATATATTCGTCTACTGGTTATTTTCACAGATACAGACACATGCACGTGTGTTTGTGTGTTCATTCGCATATATTTTTTCAGTATTTTTCCTTTTTTGTATGTAGGATTACACACAATATTCTGTGTTCTTTAGATTATACTACATTACCCATAAATCCGTCGGGTTGCTTTTAAGAATAGATCAAAATTCATTAAAATTAGACAAATGGTTCTTGAGCTAAGGATTTTTTTTTTCAGATTTTATGGCATGTTTAATAGGAAATTCAGTAGTACTGCTTTCTTTCTCAGATATATTTCAAATTTACGAATATAGATTATACAGACGAACGCTGCTTGTCAGGTTAAATGCACGTGGAGCCTGCTTAACCACTGAAAATCAAATAGCATACAAATAAAAAATGTCAGACATTTTTCTATATCTTATTCTCTGGTGAAGTTATAATAAAAATGAAATATGTTCGATTGATAAACGTTTCCTATTTGTTTTTTTATAATATCATTTACTGAGGAGAAAAGACAATAAAACAGCAGGGATTCAGTGAGATATAAGACGGCGAATGACGTTGTTTTTAATTATTTAAAGATTTGAGGTGTCAGAGAAGCCAGAAGCCGGGAATAATTTCCTCTTGAGAGAAGCTCGAGGTAAGAAACTATTCGAAGAGTATTTCAGGCTATACATATAATCCCTCATATCCGGAATCCATGAGATCCAGAATCCCTCATATCCGGAGATGATATTGCTGTGTATATTTTAAATATTTGGGTTATATGAAATTGATTGGAAATTTCTGTTTTTTAGGAAATATACTTTTGATAATTGCTTATGCTTATTTCAGTCAAATGGCCCTGGATTCCTCAATCCGAGCCGCTATCCACTACTCCGCCATTTCTTATTTATTCATTTGAAAATACAAAAAAACAAATAATTCTTAAATTAAAAAAATATATTTCTTCTCTAGACAAAAAATATGTTTCTTCTTCAGACAATATATTTCTTCTGCAGACAAAAAAATTATTATGAATATCCCGTTTCTAAAACAAATTATATTTACGCGCATGGTGTTCCTTAGGGAAAAGCACGAATCGTTTAAAATGATGAAAACGTTAACTTGAAGGAAAAGTTTAAAAAATTCAAGAAACATCGTGCTCAATCATTGTTTATATATTTGGTTACGCATGAGAATTTGTGAGTGAACAAGTGAGGACGAATCGAAATAAACAACATTTTAATAGACCTAATTTTTATCGGGAATTCGGCGTGACATTGAGAAGGCAAAAGGGCCATGTAGTACCTTATTTAAGAGAAAACCTCGAAAAAGAAAAAAGGAAAAGACTTGAAAGCAAATAGCTACCGACTCAGTGAAGTACTCAACGTCGATATTAACGAAACAGACGCTTCATAACGTTATCACATATCAAAGGACAGTCCGAGTCGCTACAAGAATTTCATGCTTACGTGATATATATCAGACGACAAGAATATATATATATATATATATATATATATATATATATATATATAAAAACTTAAAAAAAAAACTTCTACATTCAACATCATCACTTGATAAGACACCAGAGGTGTTGAAACAAAAAGGCTTTTTTTGTAGTGATATTATAACATATATATGTTATAATTTTTAAATAAACAAGTAGTGATGTATTCGGGATTCAATAATAATAGCATTTAAGTTGGACGTTAACTGGTCTAGGAGAAGGATAACTCTGATTTCAAAACCTACGAAAGTTTTGTTTAGTGACCCCTTTATTCGGCTCTTCAAAGAGTGTGGTTCGTTCTGCACCAAATCGTTACAACTATAGCCATGTGCAGGTCTCTGGCTGTCGGTGTGTTGCTTGACCCTCATATGTCGATAGACGACGGGAGAGTATATATATATTGTGTGTGTAGATTTATAGTACAGTTAATGGAATTTGAAGAATAAAAAGACAATTTAGATGTGTCATTCAAGAATTGAACACGGTCATATTATTAGATCGTTAAAATAATCATGAATTGGAGATCATGAAACCTGCTAAGGATACTTGTGTGGTCACTATGGACCATACAGATTATGTAGCTAAGATGTCTCTAATCATGAATGATACATCTACATTTCTGCAGCTTGGTCCCGTTTAAAAATGTGATGCTACCACTTCAATTTAAAAAAAAAAATTCAAAAAACAACTTTTGAGGCGGGTAAAAAATGTTGGGTTTCTTTCCCCATAAAATTCTGAGGTAATTAGATCTTCTGGCTCAATCCGACCTAATCTTTATGGCCTTCCAAAAATCCATATGGATTAGTTTCCTTTAAGACGTATACACCCAATGATAGGGCGTTCTCTTCAAAAGGTCGTCAAGTGGCTTGTTATTGTGTTGCAACCTCTTTTACAACGATATAGTTCTTTCTGCATTAAGGTTTCTTTTCCCTTTAAAGATTATATCCACAAGTGTTCTTCTTCAGGTAAGTTCATGATGTCATTTGATGTTTGCTCTTTATTTACTTGTGTTTCTCTTTTGGAGACAATATTTCTTGTGATTTTCTTCATCGCACCTCTTTGTCCCCTCCAGATATTCCTGAAATAGTTGTTCTTTGATCTGATGAAATTCGCCACCTCATCTGTTGAATTTACCTTTGATAACGTTATGTATAGATAGATTGATGGTGTTGCAATGAGTTCCCCTTTGGACCCTGCACTGACGCGCATATATATATATATATATATATATATATATATATATATATATATATATATATATATATATATTATGAGCAAAGATTGCATTGTAGTTCACTTCATCCTCTATTTTATTGTCGCTATATGGACGAAACTTTTTGTTTATTTAATGATGAAGCTGAAGCGGATCTATTTACCTCTTCTCTCAATAGACTTCATCCAGCTTTGAGGTTTACGCCCGAGAAAGATTACAATTCTCAACTTGCTTTTTTGGATGTATTGGTGCATCGTACTCCAAAATTGATTTTGACCTTAGTATATAGGAAGTCTAATTTTGACGGTTTGTACACGAGTTCGGATTCCTTTGCCCAAATATGCGGAAGATAAGGCTCATCAAAACTTTGACGCATAGGGCGTTGATAATTAGTTCTGTTTTCCTTGATAGCGAAATTGATTTTGTCCCGAGGGCTCAATGTAGCAATGAGCATCCGCCTAATATTGATCATCCTGTCATTCGTGACTATATTCCTAATTAAAAAAGAAAAAGTAAACCCGTTAATTTAGAAAGGTACCAAGTACTTCTTTGGATTGGATCTGGATGTGAAAACCTCTCCAGGCAAAGTTAGTATAATGTCCGTAATTGTTATTTTGTGGCTGAGTCTCGTGTCGTGTTCAGTACCAGGCCGATACTCTCATCTGTTCATAGGGATGTTCTCCCCCTCACATCAAGTTAATTCTGTTGTGTATAAATATAATTAATGTTGCGGAGTCAAATACATAGGGAGGACTAACAAGCGATTAGATGTGGGGTAAAACAACACGTAAGGACAGGAACCACATCTTGGTTTCACATTAACTAATTCCAAATACCTACTAAGCCTCAATTTGTGTGCACCTTTTAAAAAACAGTAAATGCTCCGCAGAATTCAGTGTTGAATGATTTACTGTTTTGCCCCACTTGTCACTTTATATTAAGTCTCGCAAACCGTCTCTCTGTAAACAGCGTGATAGTCTCCTGAGGATTGCCCTCATTGGACGCTAGTAGTTTGTCCCTTTTCCCCTTCTCTATCCTCTAATCAAGCATTCGTTAATTATATTTACTCCATTAAGAATTTCCTGATTAAAAACGTTGAAGAGCGGGAGCAAAACCGGATAGTTTTCATCTTTCAGAATTTTTTATCAACTATTTTGAATCATGCAAAATAATAATCAGATTAACGTTTTCACAGCAATACTTAAGATCTGTACTACTAGGAATATTTTCAAATATATATATATATATATATATATATATATATATATATATATATATATATATATATTAATTTAATTGAAATTTAAAACAACAGATATCATTAAAGGTCCACTGATTATATTTTATTTCGCCAGGAAGGTTGTTTTTCCCATTGCTACTCAGATCAAATTCCCAAGCATAAAAAATGGTTTTACATATACGTATTATTTTATACGCTTTTGATGGGTAGATTTAAGTTGGTGTAAGGTGATAGAGAGAGGTAGAGGAGGAATTCGACAAATATGGTCGAAATTAGAGAAGGCAGGGAGAGATAGGAATGATTTTACTTTTATTTAAATACTTAAGGTTAAGGGAGTGGAATTAGGACCAGACATTGACCTATTTAATAACTCATCTGCAGGAAAAGAGACAAAATAATTAAAAAAGAGTGAAAATATATAAGAAAGCAATTGTGGAAGCAGAGGCGGGAGGAAAAATCGAGAAGAGGAAAAGGAAGAATAAATTAACATATATATGCATGTTGCAGTTAATTTAAAAAAAAACACAGATTGACATAGTTTACTGTTAACGCTTGACATTAATTTAAAGATTACAAACAAATTAAGATAAAAGCAAAAATAATAGAATGTGAATATTAAATAAACCAAAAAAAGTTAATAGCATTTATATTATTAATAGCAACTAAAAAAATATAATGAATAAAATCTAAAATTTCAAATTTTAAATTTATAATTTAAAATGTTAATTTAAAACAATTTCCAAATATTATCGAAAAATATATAATATAATATCAAAAAGAAACAAAGTTTAAAAACAATAATGATATTGTAATATCGTAATAATAATAATGAAAAATTATAAAAATACCAATGCGAGGAATAATAATAATAATAATAATAATAATAATAACAATGAGAGGAATAATGGTAGAGTTATAATGATGAAACTGTAATATTAGTTCAGTTATAAACCATTTAACCATAAATATTCCTGCATATATGTACATATAAACACGCACATTTACAAATACCTCTACACCCACACACTCACATATGTATTCATATATACACATACACATATATATTTTTACAAATACATGCCTACACATACATATATAAATACATACATATATATATATATATATATATATATATATATATATATATATATACACACACATATGTACACATATATACAGATATACATACACACACATACAGAGATATGCATCCATATATATATATGTATATATATGTATATATGTATATAGATATACATATATATTTACATATATAGCCATACACTTCCACATACACACACACACACACACATATATATATATATATATATATATATATATATATATATATATATATATATATACGTGTATGTGTGTATTCACACATACAAATACAAGCAGGTAAAAGTAAGTGAATACCCTCATATAAACGCCGACATACACATGCACACATATGTGTTTACTTATAAATACATGTAAATGTTAACACAATTATAAAGACACAGTTTAACACACATATGCCCATATACAAATATCTTTACGTATGTAGAGTATAACATAAGAAATTAGTCCTATATAGGGACACCAGTTGTTATTTCATCTCTATTTGATTTAAAATTCATGAGATTTCATGGACAGGCCTCCTAATGATTAGATGTAGTTTGCAATTTTGAGACGATGTCTGTACCTGCATTTTAAGATAATTTCATTTCGCTGATTTAGTAATTCATTAGGTTCCTTATGTTTGATTATTAAGAATTTCTCCTTAATACAGAGGTCACATCTGCCTCTATTTTTTTTAATTATAGAGTCTAAAGAATTACAGTTCCTAACTTTTTAAAATTTAGAATGATATGGTGGTATTGAATTTGTGGGATGTTTTTAGATTTATCAGATTTAATCCATAATTTATTTGAGGTTTTGATATCTTTAAAATCTTTTTTATTTAGTAGGGATTGGAACTGGTTGGATTTCAATTTAAAAACTATCTTTTTAATTAGATTAATCATGTCAAGCTCGTAGGAAACTAACAACTTATTATTAGGTGGAATGTTCTAGGATTTCAAGTTAAATGTTTCATTTCGATGTTTAGGGTTGCCGTGAGGGTTAAAGTGGAATTAGATTTTCCATCTCATTTTCTTTTATGAGATCAATTAATTTTTCTGTTAATGAAATGGTGAATGATTGTAATCAAGGATAAGGGATGTTTTTGAGTGAGTATTTAGGGTAAATTTTTCCATTTTTTTATTTTTAAATGTAGATTCTTAAGGCAATCCAACGGGAGGTAATCCAATGAGAGCTCAACTTTTTTTGTATAAGGAGTCAATATATATGACGGCTGCCTTCACGTCATCAAGCATAGACATCACACAGCACTTACCGTTGCCACGCACGGAAAAAGGCTTTTAAACCAGGCCAATGACCTTCATTGTTTTCCACCGACTAGGCAGCCATTATCAGTCACAATATTAGTAGGTTCTCTGGCACTTGCTTGCCATGAACCTTCATATGTCATTACATCTCACTATTTGACCTGCATTCATTTTCACCTCTATAATTGATAAGGGCTGATATGACTGTCTGTAAGTCCGCTTGCATAATAATTTTTAATGCTACGGGTAGTCATAGGTACCACACAGTAAAATACCCCACGCAATGTCGTGGAATGTCTGTACATGGAAGTTTTGAAGTGAAGAAAGACGGTGGAAAGTATCAGACTCAATCTCTGAGCAATAGAAGCAATAGTTTGCAAAGAAAAGAACGCAATCATCATCGGTTTTAAGTGTGCCGTAGTTGTTACGTTAAAGTTTTGTTATTCTTGGAAGACCATCTAGCAAGGAATAAGGAGAATTCCGCACACAATGATTGTCTATTTAAAGTTAACCTGTAATAATGTTAAGAAACAGGTTAAACGATAAAATGTGATAATAGGGTTGGGTTTAAGTTTCCCCACCAAAAGTAAAGGAAAAAGTTCAAATAAAATAAAAACGGCAAATAATTAAACTATACAATACTTAAGGAAAAGGGTTAAACTTAGGAATATTAAGATTACCTTATCGGTTATCCATCGAAACTGCAATCCATCGAAATAAGAAAATCTATTTAAAAGATGGTTCACGCAGCGGATTGGTTGTTACAAACATCCACTCGGATGTGCGGAATATGTGGTCTTTCTTCCTCTTATTCTTTAAAAAGGCCAGAGTAGCTGTTAGCGTTTAATAGGAAGGGGGAATCAAGAGTAGATCTCCACGGATTGGGTCGATTTGGTGATGGGGAGTATGATGTTGAAAGACCCGAAAGTCTCTGATGAACGAAGTCAAAACATCACTCGGGCGCCTACTTAAAAGCTTATTTTTGAATTATTCGAATTATTGATGGTGTTGGGGTGGCGATGAGTGACATTCATCAACCTGGGATTATATTTGCCCATGCATGGAGTCGTAACAGGTGCTACCACTTCGGTTCAAATGGAACGTGGGAATAACAGTAAATATTATGTGGTTCTACGCTCCTCAAAATCCTCGATCCAGAATGCCGGATGTGTATTACGTCATAAAAAGGACCAATATATATTTTAACATGATATAATTTATTTATTTACTATAATTTTTACCAGAAAGGTGTGGAAAGCGTTTAGTATGAGGTTTTATTTAAAATTCGGTATGGGCACTAGATTTCGCTTCCAGCTTATCGAACCGTCGCCCAAGTATCGCGGCAACTAACTTCTTATTGTGCGGAAGATATAACTTCTTGTATTCCCCTTTCAAGTTCTTCCAGTGTCTTGTTTCGTTATAATAGACGTACTCCTATAACCAACCCCAAATAGAAAAGTCACAAGTATTAAATCAGAACTTCCCAGTGGCCACTCATATATAGAATAAGGAGTTACTTTTCAAACTCCCTATATATATATATATATATATATATATATATATAATTCTTTGAATAAGTTGTTTCTTTATTATACACGCACACACAGACATATATATATATATATATATATATATATATATATATATATATATATATATATATATATATATATATGTAATAAAGAAAAACTTATTCAAAGAACTATATATCAATAATAATTTGATTAAAGGCAAAGTCACTTTGCTAACAGGACTTAATGAGACATTAATTTACTATCAGTTCCTAGAATAATAAGATCCTTATATTCGAATTGTTGTGAAATGGAAGACACAGGCCAAGTACTTTCCGCAATTTCAAATTGTCATCTTCAAGGCGCAATTTTCTAATACAGACGCAAATACTAAGGCGAAATATGTGTACAGCGAATGATTCTATTTAAAATTATACTATTTATTGACAGTTGAATATATGTTTTGGTGCGAGCGATGCAACGTCGCTAGACTTCTTGTTCAAATCTATTAAGTGAACATTTTCTTTAAATTTTTAAGAGTTATAAATCCACGAAATGTTCTTGTTATATGTATTTATCTGTTAAAGTGAAATAGATATGGTATAATAGTCATAGTAGTTTTCCACATAATTTAAGTTTCTGTTTCTTGCTGTGCTGCGGAGTTGATTTAAATATATTAGAGTGCATAACTTATATTTTATATCATAAAAAAACAATTTATACAAAGAAATAAAGTACTTCGCATGTGTCTTCTATCTGACAACAACTCGAATATAAGGATCTTATTCATCGTGGAATTGATAGTATGTTAATATCCTGCTAGTGAAGTGATTCCACCATTAATCATATTAACATTGCTATTTAATTCTTTGTGTAAATTTTCTCTTTATTATATATAATATAAGTAGCACACTCTAATATATATATATATATATATATATATATATATATATATATATATATATATATATATATATATATATATGATCGTCTCCCCCGTCGAGTTTCGACGTATGAGCGTCAAGCAGATCAGTTTCCAGGAAATGGACAGCCCAACACCGGCACATGAGATTTGATTATAGTGGTGATGGCCTCGTGCAGGACCATCCACACTTTTTGGAGGGACGAATACAGAGACGTGGTGCATCGAATGCCACAAGGTTCCCAAACGACCCTCCGCAGGTTTTGAATTCAGAGTTGTCCTTCTCCTAGACCAGTTGCCATCCAAGGCTATAGAACCCAGTCTGTCCTGCTATTTTACCCATAGCTGGTGGGAGAAGAAGAGGATTCATATCTTTCCCAAGGGTATTAGCACGTAAGTGAATGTAATGGATTCGACTGGAATTCGAACTCGGCTCTCCGATTCCTCAATTATATATATATATATATATATATATATATATATATATATATATATATATATATATATACACGCAAAACACAGACATTTATAATGATCTAAATGTTAACTATTAACAGGAATCTTTTTTAAATATTTTTGTTCGTATATTCCCTTTCAAAGTTATTCTCTAGCCATCTTCTCAGTTAACCAATGTCACTTTCAATTTTGAAATCATTATGTCGCTCTTTAGCTGTGACCATCATTTGTTTCATCTCGTACACTTTAATCCTTAATCTAGTCCCCGCTCTAAATCTCCGCTCTTTCAACGGTGATTTAGTTTGGGCAAAAGCCAGTAGCATCAGGGTGCCAAATTTAGACTGTAGGGTGGGACGTTCAGAACGGAGTTAGCCGATGTTTTGCCAAGAAATCCTTGAAACGAGATTTGATTATTGGATAGTGGAAATATTAAGAGTAGAAAGGTATTTTTCCTTTACTCACAAAGTAATTCGCCGATTTCCGTTGATTGCAACTCACACGCATTCAGATTTAACAATGCTCTGAAAGACATCTCACACTTCAATACGTAAATTCACATCATTGTTGACCGGGTGACACCTTCACACAATGATGTCCGCTCTGATTTGTTGAGAGATTATATCAGTGTTGCTTAATAGGTTCTGTAAATGATTTATAGCTAAAGAAAAAAAAATGCCGGTAGTATTTTTAAACTTCTTTAAAAATTAGATTAGGGCAGACATTACTTTTTTTTCCGATTTTAATCTATATAAGATGAAGAGTCAATTATATACACTTTTATTACATTTTCTTTATGTCGATCATAGTGAGTTCTTCAAACGCAGATGGGATTGAACTGTCTCTTTTTGTTGAACATTCGCCATTGATCAAAGAGTTGTCTTCAGCGAGCAGTATATTATGCCCGCTGCCTCATCTCCAGTTTATGTGAAAGAAAGAAAATGAGATGTAATTAGTTTCATGGAGTCTGAAGATTGACAAGGAGACTTTTACACAGTTAGTAAACAGTGGGTTACATTGTATGTAAAATGTGGTTTATGACGTCGCACTATGTATGAATTAAATTCGGCCTGCAAAATTTTCAGAAATTTAATAAGTACAGGTAAATGAATTAAAAAGAATTATAAACAAGTATAAATAATCCGTTTGATTTTTTTTTTAATCTAAAACTCTATAACTTTTCATTGGTTGATTTTGTTAACTACTGTCACTCGAAATTGAACATTGTCTTTCAGCATTTTGTTTCCCAGTGACTATCTTTTGATTGCATATTGATTTTATTTGCATGTACATTATTTTACATATTTATTTTACATTTTCTGTCTATTGTAGTTATATCTGGAAAGGCTGGGTACCATTCCATTAATTCGGTGCATACAAAATATTTCCTTGTCTAATAGTTGTATAATATATTTAATTTTTAAAAGATGAAGTAGCAGAATTATCTTGGATGACTTTTTATCAAGACTTGTAACCTGTAGCCCACAGAAACAGTTTTCAAGTTTTTAAAATTAGCATCTTCATTTATTCTGACGTCATCAACAAATTATTTTACAGACTACAATACTAATGCCAAAAAAATATCCCACCTACCCTGTTGTTTTCTCATGTCTGACTATTACCAGAAAAGGCCGAATTTCTCTCCAATATATCTCAACATTCACCAATAAAACAACGACTGGGAACATAGTTCTCATGATATTCTTCAGGCTATTCAGTTTCTTCATTTGTGATAATTACTTCAACGTAATGGTCTTGTTTTTTTTTTTTTTTCCTCCATTATACAAAATTCTTGGCATTCTGTAACTTTTCTCTTTGTTTACATTACTGAACATCAGTTTCTTCATTTTTTTTTTTATGGTTACCTTCTCTTATTTCTTTTCTAGTCAACTATTCAAACAGTCTCAGATCCATTTATAAAAGATTTATTTTATTATTTGTAAAACAATATTAAAGATTCATTTTTAATCGCCTAGGTTGTTTTTATACAAGTCTTCAGAAAAGTATATACGTCAAAAGTGTTAGACGATTTGTGCGTTAAATTTTGCGCATTTTGTATTGCCTCTTAGGCTCAAGCGATGAAATACCAAAATTGAAGTGTTCCGGTTTTTTTTTAATGCTTGGAGACGGTTTATATATAATGTATTGGCCAATGGGAAACATGTTTGCTGGCCAATGTCAAATTTTGACTTGAAACGATATCACGGTCACTTTTTAATTTTAAAAGCACTTCTATTAGCGATCTAGGAGAAGAGGGCCGAGACAGATCCGTGTGTAGAACATCAGATAAAAGACAAGGATGTGCTGTTGACGAGAACAAACTGAACATAGCAACACACGCACTTCAAAGAAAAATCCAGTCGGAGTTCATAAATCTGACCTGACAGATACATGGCAGATTCTTCCGATTATAGATTTCACACCCATGAACAAATAACAGAACTTTATAACGCAATAACCTTCCGAGCCATGTTTCATGTTTCTTAATACCGTTAATAACAAAAGTGGTTGCCATTTTAAAAATGTTTGCATTGTGAAAACTCTTCTCCAAGCTTTCTCCAATTTTTCTCTGTTTTTGAAGGGAGTAATTGTTGTACAATCCATTTCTTAAACTAATTTTGACATGATTCTGTATGTTAATCCCTTTCTTGTCTAACAATTTGTACCACATTTTTTATTGTTTAGGTGGACAATCTCTCTTTTATTTTGTTACCCCAGGAATGTTATCCTGCCCAAAGAGTCACAAAATGAAATTTTTGAGCAACTCTTGTACTTTTCAAGTTTGTAATTGTAAATAAATTTGTTATTACTTTTAAAAATTTACTCATTACTCGTCTTGTCTTTTTTTGTTTCTTTGTTTCTTTGGGGTTTTTTTAAGTTGTACCTATTTTAGAAAGTTTGCTACGAAATAAAATATTTATACTTTGCACAAAAATGTTTTATGTTATTGTAGTGTAACTTAACTTTTATGTTTTGCACAAAAATGATTATATATTGTTAATTCCTGACTGCAAAGAACAATTTTTTTGTTCGTTTTTGCTCTTACTGCATGAATTTTTAGGGAAATTTTTCTTGTTACCGTCTGGCTGGGTAACTTTTCTCATACGTGATAGAACTAGAAATAGATTATCACAGTAAACACAGGAAAACTTTCAGTGAACTCGGATTCAAAAATTCTGTTTGGAAGTTATGGGAGAAATTCAAAGTTAAAATTCTATCGTTGATATATATATATATATATATATATATATATATATATATATATATATATATATATATATATGTATATATATATATATATATATATATATATATATATATATATATATATATATATATACACACACACACACACACATATATATATATATTTGTATATGTATACACGCACACGCTTACACACTCACACATATATATATATATATATGTATATATATATATATATATCAAATATGTTCATTCAGTATTGTGACTGAACTGAACTGAACCTAATGTGTTAATCGTGCGTTAACTTTTCAGCAAAAAATATACAGAATTTATGCGTATGTTCTGTATTTTATTTTTCTTGAATTTGTTTGAAATAAAAATGTGTGTATCCAGTATTCCAGACTGGAACAATTGTATTGCCGTTAAAATAACCTGGGAAAAGTCATGCCTAAAATTTGTCTTATTCTGTTAAAACATTACATTGTCTGTTTTCGTCAACGGCATTAATAGCCACTATTCCGGACTAGAGTTACTTTGTTAACATTAAAACTCTCTTGAAGATTTTATGCGTCAAATTTTGCTAATCATTCATTTAAAAAATATATTGTATTTACTGAAGTATTTTTTTTTAAATTTAAATATTTTTGGAAGATTAAATAAAAAAGGAGGACGTTTCCAAGATATTAAAAGCAGACGTATTTTTAGAGAAGGAATTGACAGGTCTATAAACTTCTTGAAGGCTAAAGAAAATATTGTAAATGTCCATCACTTTTCTAAGGAGCAAACGATTAATAGGTGATTAGATAATAATAAATACTATTATTGTCAAAATTGGTTATATATTTATTGTTAGTAATATTGAAGAATCAGAGTATGATACTTATACAAATTGATGAATCATCTTGTATCTTCGTTGATTTTGATATTGTGAAAAATTCTTATAATTATAATATGTCTGTTATACTCATTAAAATTTTATGATTCCAAGATTTCTGAAACTGAAGAATTATCTAGTTCTTTGTTGGTTGCGATATTTGTCATGTTTCTGATATTGTTAAAAATTCTGACAATAATGAGATGTCTGGTATCCTCTTTAAAATGGAAGATTCGGAAATTTCTGACATTGATGAAATTTCTAACATTGAAGAAATTTCTAGTTTCTTTTTCGATAACTATAATTCTGGAGTTTATGATACCGTGGAAAAGTCTGTCAAGGGTAAGTTCTCTGGTATACTCACAATGAATTTAATGGTTCGTAGTGTCTTTGTTGATCACGAAAATGTTGATGATTCTGATACTGTTAAAAATTCTGCCAAGCATTAGATGTCTGGTATCGTCTTTGAAAGTGAAGATTCTGACACTGAGAAGAACTGTGATATTACCGAAGCAAATGAATTATGTGGTATTTCTGGCACTGATAGCATATCTACCACTGTAACTAAAAAGGAAAAATCTAGGGAACAATTTGTATTTAACATTACCTTGGGCAGAGATAAAAATTTATATATTTTCCTTCAATTCATGCTATAACTATTAATGTACAAAATTTGGTTACCTCATAAATCTATGTTAATATAGAAGACCTAACAACATCCAGTTTAATTTTTCGTTGTTCACTTAAGACAAATGAGGTCTCTTCACTAACCGAAGCGGTCCATGATGGCATAAATCTAACCGAAAACATGGAATTATTGTGATTCCATATGAAAAAATGTGTGTTTCTATTACATATTAAGTTTTTTTCTAATAATAACACTGAAAGCTAAAGAATATATGGATAGATTTGTTGCCAGTCTATTTCCATTAGATTATGTGATTAAGCATAGTCTCCCCAAAATGAATGTGCTGAAATGTTTAAAAGGACTTTTCATGTTGATAATTTAGTGAAAACTAATAATTATCCTGAAAGGCTATTGTATCTTTAACAAGAATCAACTGACAAAATGAGTGATGGAAACGCTGATTTGAAATACTGCAATGGTAATTGTGAGACTGATAATAATAATGCAAAATGGAACATTTGTTAGACAATCCTCCTCATCATTGTTACCATATTTATCACAACGTTTCGGTCGTTGTACGCTCCGGCCTTCTTATGGTGGTTGGAATGTCGAACTGAACTCTTTATTTCGCTCGTTGGGTTAGACTGTTCTAGTTCCACGTGCCATGTCTAATGGATGTCAGTTATCAATTGTTTATATGGACTTTTGTCTTCGTTGTGGCAGAGTGGATAAAGTCGTTTGTTAGATAGTGAGAGGACCCAAAGTGTTGTATGTTCAATACCTGGTTAAGGTGGCGGAACACTTGCCGAAGGCAATTATCAGAAGATAACTGACATCCATTAGACATTGTCTGGGAAACTTTAACAGTCTACTCCAGTGAGCGAAATAAAGAGTTCAGTTCGATATTCCAACCACCTGAATAAGGCTGGAGCGTACAAAGGCCGAAACATTGTTATAAATATTGCAAGAAAGATGAGGACGATAGTACGAATAATGTAAATAGAGTATATTTATCTTAAAAATTTATCTAATATACATATATACCCAGTAAAATGTAGCAACATATTATGGTTAATATACATATAATCTTAAAAGAGTTACTTGGATAATAAGATCGGTTAATATTATTAAGACGCTTTGTTTTTTATGCCTTCCTATGGCTATAACTAAGCTGTTCACTCGACACTTCTAATATTTGAACACATAAAATTTCAGTTTGAAGGGTCATATAGAATATGTGTTTATCAACTTTGTTTTTGCGTAATATTATAGATCATCGTGGCTTACGTAATTGGGTTACTTTTCTTTTCATTTTTTGTGTCGTTACTTAGAGAATTAAAATCCAAAGTAGAAATGGGAAATTTGATAGCCGCTTGTATAATTCCCTTCTCTTTTATCTTTTACCAACATTCTCCAGATTTACTTTTTTTACCGTTCGATTATTTCCTCACCATTTCCCGCCTAAAGAAAGAAAAACGAGGGAACGAATGCAGATTAAAGGGAAATTGAACGAAATTACTCAAGCTTTTATAAGCAAAGAAAAAACTTTCAGGAGGCCATAAAATCCGAGAATTTCATCTTCAATTAAGATAGAAATTTTTTTTTTTTATTTCTTGAAAGTTTATTTTCTTACGTGACCCTTCCATATTTACCGCAAGATTTCGTTTGTACTGAATTATTAAAACTTCTTTCTTACTATTGTTCCTAAATGTAAACCTAGAATCTGTAACCTACGATACGTTTTCCATTATTCAAACATCTATAAATTATTTTATAGCAATGATTTCTCAGTCTATCGCCCTCCACCCTGATACAATTTTGTAAGGATACAGAAGGCGCTTATCTCCCTTTGATAGAGATAAATCAGGCGGATAACATGACGGCTCCTTTATGACGTCACTTCACACAGTGACCAAAGTTATAGTTGTTATTCAGTTCGTAGACAGCAACCGAACGAGAAGTTTGTTTTCTTCTAGCCTGGACCGCTTGGCACAGGCTGTTGCAAAATCTTCCTCTGCCAGCAGCTTACAAGCACATGATGCTGTTTTCCTTTCGGACATAATTGAATTTGGCCCATTCAAAAGTAGCTTCCTAAAAAATAGTTGCTCCATGTCGGGAATGTCTCCAAATTATATGTAAAATTTTCCTTTTTGTTCTTCCTTATAATTTATTTTGCTGTGTAGATATATGTGACATATTGTTCTCTATGTGAGACTTATATATATATATATAATTATTTATTCGAAAATTATAACATAAATATGTTATAAAATCTCTACAAAAATAGCCTTTGTGTTTCAACACTTCTGGTATCTTATCAAGTGATAGTGTTGAATATAGAATCTTGAAATTATTTGTGTCAATTTTCTAGTAGCTTTTGTTCGGATTATTTTTAACTAAGGTATCATAATCCTTAGGGGATGGCTTATAAAAGTTAGTCATATTATCGGATTTGACATAAATATCATCGGATTTATTAATATCCTTGACAATCACATCAAGATTGTTTTTTATAAAGAGTTTTTATATTTATGGAAGGTTAATCCTTTGACGATTTCCAGTAGGTCATTTTCAAAACCAGACAATTCCTTAATTATTTAAACTTTAAAAGCATAATTTTTATGTTCAAATAAATGGCCCTGATCATGAAGAAAAAAGTATGCTTTCCATCTCATTCTTCTGATAAGGTTTTTTCGTTTGGCAAAAAAAAATGGACGAAATAATCCCGTTTGTTTGTGGTGGGAATGTTCTTTAAAGACAATCCGAAACTGATTCTATCCATAGTATAAGAATAG
>OZ010582.1:29384490-29506990 GCA_963932145.1 Acanthosepion lycidas
CGTACGCCGGCAGATATGATTTTTATTTACGGTCGCACCAATGGTAATAGACACGTGGCTGCGCGGCTATATAAGTTTGCGTTTCTAGACCGAAGGAAGCCGAGTCATCCAACCTTTGCTGCTGTTTATCGTCGAGTTGCTGAAACAGTGTCATCTAACGTAAATTTTCTATAAACTTAAGGACTCAAAAACGAAGGATTTGCAGAGATATGTTTATATGGATTTTTTCTTTGCTGTTGTGCGAGGAGCCGCCCACTTTCTCCACTGTTAGTGAAAGTATTTTGATACACCATTTATACGGCCTCGGTAAGACGTTAGACTTTCTCAGCGTCCTGGGTGGGACGTTGAACTACGTCCGACAGCAGGGCCTCTGATCGAGAGGTTTTGAGGAGCGTTGAGCCACCTATTAATTGCTGATGTTCCCAGGTCCACCCTGACCCGGGGTGGTAGCACCTGTTAGGGTCCCAGCTATAGGCAAATAGTTAACTATTACGAGCCAGACTTTTTTGAAAAAAAATATTACCAGCAATACAATTTTGAAGAAAATACATTACCAGAAACAGATTTTTGACAAAACAAAATATTACCAGCAATAAAAATTCTTATCATCATTAAATGACCTATTGAGCTTGATATGGCGCAAAACAAAATAAACTAAACCAAACTAAACCAAAGAATACATATTCTATTCATACGAATCTATCCTAAAAATGTTGTTAATATTAAATAACCCTCTGAGGTGGATATGCCGTAAAACAAAATAAACCAAACCAATCTAAACCAAAGAATACATATTCTATTCATACGAAGCTATCCTAAAAATGTTGTCGGCATTAAATAACTCATTGATGTCGATATGCTGTTAAACAAAATAAACCAAACCAAACCAAACCAAACAACCTTTATATATATAATGAGCTATTTAAAATCTATTTTACTGTGCTTATAGATATCGATAATGTAACCAATGAACTTCCTTTAATGACCTCTTTTGGTGACATACATAAAATGCAAAGTTCCCTTGTAAAAACCTCAAAGAGACTTTTATCATCACATCTTCTTCTGACGAATAACCCCAGCATAATTTTGTTCCTAAGGATGACCACATAACTCTATTGCTCAGTGTTGTCTTAATAAGCGTAAACTAGCTAATTTAATAACATTTTTAATCGGTATCACCCCAAGCAATGCAGCACAGTCACTAGCACACAAATGGTTATATGATGTGGAATGGAGTAATTAGGAACAGAAGCATTAGTAATTAGGAGAAAGAAAAAAGACAAACCGGGAGGACATTAGATAACGATTGACAATGCATTTAATTTTTTGCAGATTAAATTTGGTTGGAAAACCTGGAGCCGGCAGAGAGGTACATACGCGAGAATTGCGGTATAAGAAACTGTTAGCACAGAAGTTACGTCTACCTTTAGCTAGTTCAACAGTAAATTGATGAGATCTCACCACTAGCTTAGTATTAAGCTTAAATTCAGTCTTGGTACCATAGCGAAAAACTCATCCGAACCCTGAAAGTATTTACAAAAAATCCACAAAGAAACAACTTTACGGCTGTGGACAGGTGACTGAATCTGAGTTGTTAGAAGAAGACCAACAATATTGCTGATTCTTCTTTCGATTTTATCAAGGTGCTCCAGGGAAATAGAAGCTATATTCTAAGCAAGGACGAATATTAAACATATAGCTATGCCAAATAGACTCCGGAGAGAATAATTGTCGCCCCCGTCACAGTGAACCGACTTTCTTAGCAGCTGATCTAGCGATAATTTCAATGTAGTCCTTTCACCACGTGTCAGCTGAGAGCTTTAGCCCGAGAAGGTGTAATTATTCCTTTTCTTGGAGAACAGCATTAGCTATGCTGATGGAAGTCAAAGAGGAGTCTCTTAAATGATTAATGGAGAGCAGTTTAGTTTGGGAAGCGTTAAAATTTACAAGCCATCTTTTGTCCCAGTTAGGGACAGTCTTAAAGTCGTTTTCTACACAACTGCCATTTCGTCCTTGTCTGAATGAACAGCCTTACTATCGAGGTAGAAGTAAATGGTAGTGTCTTGGTAGTGTCAATGCATGGCCCTGTCAAAGTCTTTCGAAATGTCCAATACTACAGTTCGGGCTTCTTGGTTTTTACCTCGAGCATGATAGACTATTTCCGCAGTTATCATTAATATACCAGCAATTGTCTGAAAACACGCAATGTGCTGAGAAATGATGAACCAATTCTGCATTGATTAGGGATTCGAGGACATCCCCCAAGGGAAGCAGAAGGCTAATATGCCGATAATTGGATGGGACAGGTGGGTTGAAAAACTGTAAAACAAACTTCCAGCAAGAAGGAAAACAGAAGGCAGCGAGACATTTGTTATACATTTTAGAGAGAACAGGAACTAATTCGAGAGCACACTAATTGATTACTATAACAGGGATGCCACCGAGTCAACTGTCTTTGTGGGGATCAAGATTAGAAATGATAGCTGAAAGCAGAGAAGAGGTTATATGCATAATTAATTCTAAGTGGGAAGTTAGACAGATATATTCTAGATGAGTTAAGACTAATCTTTGAGGAGAATTTACGGGCAAAGCATTCCGGTTTATCAACAGATGATGATAATACCTCAAATTGATTGAAGAGGGGTGATAGAGACTTTATATTTATTTAGGACCCTATTTCAGAGACGCCATGAGTCACAATAGGTATATTTTTTGAGGCTCTGCGGTGCCCCATTCTCTCAGAAACAGGGCTTTAGCTTTTTCGAGGACTCGCTTTCATTTGTTATAAGCAGTAGCAAATAGACTCCTCTTATGACGAGAGATATCACTCTGGTATAACCGGAAATAGTGCTTTCTTTGTGCTACGACAGCCGTGCATGCTGGTGTGAACCATAGAGAGAATTTTTGTTTCACCTGGTATTCTCCAGAAAGAATGGAAACATGCATGCTGGCTTGGGCACAAGAAGAAGCTTCAGTGGCGCAAATTTCAAGTTGGAGGTTTAAGATGTCAGTCCAAAGGGCTTCACGAAAAAAATCCCAGAATAAGTCTCAATCAGCATGCACATGAAAGAGTAATCAGTGATATCGAGAAACAATTCCCTGGTCATCGGAAGATTATCCTGGATGTAAGCACCAAGGTCATGCATGCGAATTCTGGAATGGTTTTAGCAATGAGGAAGAAAACATAAAGGCAAGTATCTATTTTTAGCAATGTAAGTATTTATATTGATTTCACAGAGGGACAATATATCTGGCTACTTCTCCAGGAGAAAAGATTCTACACTCTGCAGATGGAACGGATACCATGAATATTAGAGAAATAATGATTGAGGGGAGGAGAGGTGTTTTTTTTCTTCTGTTAGCTAGTTTAGTTTTATTTCTTTTTGCTGTGATTTCTATGCGATATGCTTTGAGGAGAGAGAAAAAAGGACCACGGTAATTGTCACTATCTGTCGTCAATGGCAATACAAACCAATCAGTACGTAAGTGAGATCAGGGCATGATATGGCATCTGCTGTTCATGATGACATTCGTCTTTGAGTATAGAATCCAGAGGTTAACAGTGAATATTTCGAAGACAGTAGGGAAGTGTAGTTCAGGCTAGCAGTGGATATCCCGGTAAAGTAGCAGAGCGTAGGTCAGTAGTTCTTCCTTCTGTTCCTCTTCGCCTGACAAGCTGGCACTGGACATTCGGATAGAGTAAACAAAATGGCCGCCTTTATACACGACAGATTGAATATTCTACGTCTTGTGATTGGTTAACCTTCTATTGGTAGACTATAAAGTGAGTCAAGTCATGTGGCCTAGCTCACTAGTAGACATATACACAAAAAACTGCAACAGCATCAGGGTTTCCAACCGGAAATACATGCAGGGACACGTACCCATGCGCGACCTGGCACTACAGATAAAAGAATAAAGAGAACTGGTGAACCATATGCTGAACAGGGAAAAGGGATGAAACACTGCTCCTTTTCAAAAGATAAGGAAGTAGTGTTGACCGGACGATAGGTTAGCCTATCTACTCCTATCAACCTGTTAAAATATGAGCAACAATTCATATTATATAATTACTTCTTATAAATTCCTGACCGTCCATTTAGATGAAACCTTAGGTTGGTTTACCTGGCTCTTTATGTTCATATTAGGTTCGCTCTACTTCGTTTATTGAGCACTTTACGTAGTTATTTTTACTCGTTTTGGAGTTTTTTTATTGGACACTGAGCTTGAATTCAGGCGACACACACACACACACACACACACACAGACACACACACACACACATATATATATATATATATATATATATATATATATATATGTGTGTGTGTGTGTGTGTGTGTGTGTGTGTACAAAAGACTTTCATTGCGTTTATATGTGACTGGCTTGCTGGAAATAATAACCCTCAGCAGGGAGCAGAAAAACAGGATATTAACATCAATGTGGCCAAGCTAAAGCAAACCAGTGAATTCAAATATCTGAGAAGCATATTTACTGAAAGCTAGACAGAGAAATCGTCACCAGATATCAGAAAGCCAATGCAATCAGTTAACAGCTTGCCCCTCTTATAAAACATCCAAGGCAAATACCAACGTTGACATACCAGTGCCAGACATAGGCCCTAACAAAAAAACATTGAAAGGAAACTGCTCACTTGTGAGCTGAAATGCCTGAGGAAAGCAGTGACAAGGCCAGGCGAGACAAGATCAGGAATGAGGGCATTAAGAGACATGATATGAGCAATACCAATCATACAACACATCGAACGCCAAAGAGCAAGTTGTTCCAACACCTCACTCGTATGCCTATCAAACAAACAACCCTACGAGAATACACCCTCAGGTACTCTGGCTGGAGAGAATGAGGCAGACCAACAAGACACTGGCGTGACTCAGTGGCAGACACTCTAAGAGCCCACGGGATGTCTCTTCTCAAGGCCACTCGCCTTGCTGGTGAAGGACGACTGTGTCTTCCCGCGACAACTAGCATCACAAAACTGAATTAAATTATATATAAACGGGCTCAGGCAAGTATTAAGAGAAAAATTAAAACAAGGAAGGAATAATTAGAAAAACACAAATACAGAGTAATATTTGAAAAGAGGATGACATAGAAAAGTGAAAAGGACAAAAAAACAAAAAAAAACTCCAGTTAAATACAATAAATAATAATTAAAATATTCATTCTAACGATACCAATATACAATTAAGACTTACGGTGGGTTCTTAGATGAAAATTGAATCCATAAAGATTTGGTGACGTCATCATTCTGAATAGGAGTGGGTATATTTAATTGAGGGCTGTACTCGTCTTGGGAGAGGGGCATGATGGTATTACCAAATTTGGAACTTCCATTGTCTTTCTTTTACATTTTTTACTGGTTTTACCTTTGTACATGTTTAAATAGCATATATCTAGTTTGATGGAAAATGGTCAAATCAAAAGTTCCCCAACTAGTTTACCACTCAAGATAGAAACGGGATGCCTAGAAATAATTAACGTTCAAAAAACTGCATCTCTTGTTATCGCAGATAAGATTTCATAATCGATTTAATTATATACAACGAGAAAACATTCTTACAAATGTACAGAATCAACAACTACATTTGACCTAGAATTAATTTTGTGAGATTTTGAAAATGTTAAAATACCACTTGTCTGGCGTTAGATCGACTCTAATTCTTGCTTACGTTGCATTAAGATAAAGAAACGTTTTTATTTTCGCGTGAAATGTTCTGATTAACTATTGAATTTATCAAAATTTGGCATACATTTAGTTGATGAAATGTCGTCATTACGCTTTTTCTTTAAGATCAGGCAGAAATGAATCTTGGTGAAGAATTGTTGTAAGTCTTATGAGATAATGATACTACTTAAATATAATTAAAACTTGAACTGCTTTTATATTTCTTCGATTATGAGTCAGGTATTATTAAAGGTTGCATTGGTAGCATAACGGTTATTGGAGCTGAAATTAAAATCGACGAGCTGAGTTCACAATCGGTGTGTGATTATCTTGTTCAGTTCGCTCTGATTATTCAGTTTTATCCCACATTTTTCGTTTAAATATTAGTTCAGGCTTATGTCTTGAGCAATTACCAGTCGGGGAAAATATCTACGTAAAATGTTGAGAGAAAGAAAATTATCGATCATTCCATTATATTCCCAATATTTCAGAGCAATTCCAGACATTTAAAAAAAGGGGAAGCCGTGAAGATGCATGAATAGCTTCGTCTCCATGATTTTAGAAGAGAACTTACTGTCCATGCAAGATACACCATTTTGTTATGAAAGAGAAATGTTTGATTTAACTTTTCCTTCGTTTTAAAAAATATTACTATAGTAGGTTTGATTTGGTTAATGTTCTTATACAGCATATCAACCTCAATGGGTTATTAAAAGTCGACAAGTTTTTTAGGTTTGGTTTATTTTGCTTTACAGCATATCAAACTTAATGGGTTATTAAATGCCGACAAGATATTTAGGTTTGTTTTTTTTGTTTTTTTTCGGATATCAACCTCAATGCTGATGAGATTGTTAGGTTTGATTTATTTGGTTTTACAGCATATCAACCTCAATGGGTTTTTCAATGCCGACAATATTTTTCATTTTGATTTCTTTTATTTTACAGCATATCAACCTCAATGGGTTATTCAATGCCGACAAGATTTTTCATTTTGACTTATTTTGTTTTAGAGCATATCACCTTCAATGGGTTATTTAATGCCGACATGATTTTTAGGTTTGATTTATTTTGTTTTACAGTATATCAACCTCAATGGGTTATTCAATGCCGACATGATTTTTAGGTTTGATTTATTTTGATTTACAGCATATCAACCTCAATGGGTTATTCAATGCCGACATTTTTTTAGGTTTGATTTATTTTGTTTTACAGCATATCAACCTCAATGGGTTATTTATTCAATGCCGACACAATTATTATTGCTGTAATGTATTTTTCTTCAAAAATATAGTGTTGCTTATATTTTTTCACAAAATTTATAGCTGGTAATATTTTGTTTCCAAAATGTGTTGTTCGATTTTTTTTTTTTCAAAAATATATTGCTGTTATTAATATTTTTACCCGGAAGTATTTCTGCTATTAAAACCTATTTTTACATTTCCATGGTGTTTTGACCCACGTTTAGGGGTCAACTATTTGCCCATACCTGGGACCCTAACAGCTGCTACCAATTCAGGTGAGGTTCCACGGCCCCTCAAAACCTCCAGATCATTTTATCATCTTACCCAGCGCACGGATGCAGTTTATCGTCGTACCCAGGACGCTTACTATATTAGTAAAGTAAAAGCTAAATTCGCTTATTTTTTTGTTACATATTTCAATTCAAGTAAAGAAATAAAGTTCCTCAATCACAAAGATTGAGTGTTATGGAATATGAGAAAAAATGTAAAGAGAGACAGCAATAAAACAATATTAAGGATCGATAGCACTAATAGAATACTCAAGAAGACAGTAGATAACATTGCATTAACATTTGCATAAATCCAAGTTGACTGGAAAGCAAGAATCCAGAAGAAAGTTCTGTAAGTGAGAAGTGCAAAGAGAAAACTCTTCACAGAGAACTAACGTTTATATCTATCAATTTCAACAGCAAAATGGTGACACTTAGATGCTAATCTAGTACTGCTCTTAAATCTGTAAAGTCTAAGTATCAAAAATGAATGCTCATCAGAACAATGAATCTGAAAATACTTATAGACAAAGATCAGTGAAATGACAGTACGGCAGTGTGAAAGTGACTCCAACCAAATGCGGGGTCAGGACCAATAACATTGCAGACTCTTTCTGCTTATTTTAGCAAGAATCTCTAAATACTGAACAGAAGGCAAAAACGAGAAATGACAAACGATATCATCGGCGATTATTAGACTTAAATTTTCCCTGAGTGTCTACAGTATGTATTTCCTTATTGCGCTATTTTGTATTTGCAAATATCAAGTTTAATTCTTTGTATAGGACATTAATATCAAACTCTGTTAACGTTCCACAAAAATATCCCCAGTTGGATAAAATCAATGTTAAATGTCCATCGTTTACAAGGTGTACATTTACAGGTCTCATTTCCGGTTTGCAACCTTTTGAAATACTTCCGATGATTTTAGGCATTCTCTTCTGCTTTAGAAAACAATATACACACTCTACACACGGATTTTCTTTCTTCAATCAAATTAGCACAGGTGAAATGAATTCAAAATCAGGTTCTTTATGTTGACAAGCTGATTTTCTCTTCCGTCATTACATTTCTCGTTAATACTTCCCGGCTACATTAGCGCACATTTTATGTTGCTGACAATGCTCCCGATTTACCTGCATAACGCCTTGAAACACCTGTTTCCGTGGTATCACCGAAATTAAGATATTTCAAGTTTGCTAATTACCAACATGGGTGAATTCTTGGGAATTCCAGGTTGTGTAAGCTTAAATGTGCAGGAGATGTAATCGAAAACGGCTCGGAATGAGGAAAGCAGATTTCGGATTCTAGTCTGGTTCATCACATCCTCTTTCACACAAATAAGCTCGAGCGATCATTAATCGATGAGAGACAGTATCTCTCAAGTGTTTTCTATCTGCCACTCCTAATATGAAACTTGGCCAGTGCTGTATGGTAACGGCCCATACCTCCAAATGAATATAATGAAGGCCTACAATGTGTCTTCACAGATTGCGAAGAAAACGCTCCGGGCTGAAAATTTACTAACCCATGTTATTACTACGTAAAATTCCCGCATATCTTTTTGCTATCTTCTCCAACATCTACGGATTAAATAACAGGTTAGAATTTATTGTATAGCTTAGATTAGAATAAATGTCCAGGTATATTGAAATGTAGAAGAATTTATTAGGTTGTATCATACGTAATTTATGTTTTTTTTTATGAAATGCATTCTTCAAAAAATAAAGTATATTATATTCAATTATATATGTATTTCTTTTTGCGAAGTCACCCCGGCCTCTCTCTGCCCCCGTGCTATCCAGTGACGACAAATGTGACTTGTTATTAGTCGCGGCACCAAATGTGACGTGATCCTGCTGTCACGGCACCAAATATGACGTTCTAAACCTTGGCTGATTCGGATGGGAATCTGGTTAGATTCAGTATCAGCTTTATCGTTCCCCTGTCGCCACCAACGTCTGGTTACCGAACTAACTGGTTTGACTTCTAGTCTAACCTACCTACGTTGTGATTTGATCTTAGGTAGACGAAATCAATCAGTCGCCGGGCCGCAGTGCAAGCCGAGTACGAGCAAATGTAACACCACACAAGTATATGTAAAATAAAATAAAGTAACGACTCGAAAATTTCAAATGTGTAAAAAAAAAGAATAACAAATATTTTTATATCTGGTTGCTGAACACAGGACTGCGTCTTTCTCCCAAACCGCTTCTATGGATTCGGGACACTTTGTGTTTGTTAGGCGAGTCTTAATATCTTAAGTTGTTTTTCGATAACTGTTTTTTTTTTTTTTATCTTCAGGTGATATTCGTAAAACTTATTTTGGTGGTGTGAGTCTAAGTCGTTCTTCAAAAATAAATTGTTCTTGGTTAGAAGTCGAAGTCGGGATGCGTGGATCTTCAGTCAGCTTTCTGCGAGGCTGGTCTCAGAACTCACAGCTGAACTCTGAGTCTGCGTCTGCGTCTGCGTCTGCGTCTCTCTCTCTCTCTCGATGTGCAACTCTTTTCTGCCGTCTACTCGTTGCGACTTTGTTTATATGGATGCCTACCAAAACCTGGTGTGGGCTTGTCGTGGTTTGAGTTCCTCGATAATTCTAAATCCACAATAAGGATTTTCTTTGTTTTCGGAGGGAAAATTTATCACTTTCCATTTTTGGAAGTCCATTACTTTTTGCTTTAGAAGGGTTCTTAAGAGTATCGTCCTCCCAAATTCTTCGTTTCTCAAATTGGTATCTCACACCAGTCCCCTCTGAGGCGTCAACAGGCCTCCCCTCCTTTCTCATAGTTTACCTTCGCCTACCGCTCACGCAACCATTCAGCCAATGAACGCCCAGCAGCGTGGGTGTGGCTAGATTGGCCTCAGTTTAAAAATTTCCCTCAAAGGGAAAAAAAATTATCTTCCTTTTTTTTCTTTTCTTCTTTTTCTTTTTTCACCAGAACCCTACGACTCGTAGTGTGGTCCTTAATCTCTATCTTAACCGAATTTCATCTCGAATTAGTCAACGAGATTTTCGTCAAATAATCATTGGGGTTGGTCAAGTGAATCTCTTTTTCTCCTTAACGGCTACGTGCTTCCGTCGCCACAATCTGTCTAGGCAACAAACTCTTATCATGACTAAGTCTGAACATAAAACAGGTGTTTTTTTCCCAAACCAAATGATATCTCCGAAGGATAGTTAATGGTTTATTCCTTCCCTTCTTTTTCCTTGGGGGTGGTCTAGCTGACCTTTTTCTCGGTCAGTACGTGATCTGATTACAATTATATCCCAGCTACTGTTTTGTAGGCCACTTGACCAATTTGAAATTTTCATTATTGCCATGGGCAGATTGCTATTTTCTTTCGCCGCGTGATAACATAAATTAATTCCGACAGATCCGTGGTCTTACGAATTTCCTATCTTCCGCGAAAAAAAACAAACTTTTTTTTTCGCAAATGAAAATAAATCCTTTACCACTTTTCTTTGTTAAAAAAAAAATAACCTCGCTCATTATGTCTTTTCGTGATAGCTTCTTCTCGCCTTAATTATTTCAGCTTATTCTCGCCTTAATTATTTCTCGCTTTTAATTTCCACGCGACCATTAAATAGTGTCACATTTTCAATAAAATGTGACCACTTATCAGGTACCTCAATGATATCTGTTTTTATCAAAATTACGTAGGTTTTGATGCGAAAATGTTTGGAGTGATCTCTTGAAAATGGTTTGCATTAGAAGTTTTCCTTCACGAGGTTTACAGCCTTCGAAAAAGTTAAAAATCCTTTGGTGCCAGGCGAGTTAAATATAGAAGGCTTAGAACAACACATATAAGTTCCCATTTTTCCCCTGATTTATCCTTGCTTTATGTGGCTCTGAGTTCTTATAGAGGCGAACAACATATTGACGAGCTTTGGGCACTTTACGACGAAAAGGTTTATGGATCTATTGCAGCTACTGGACATTTTAGCGGTTAGCGTTTCATCCTGTTTTTAAGAAACATTATTTTTTTTCTTTAATGTACCTTAGCTTTTGTGGCCGTTTTAGAGATTTATTCGCGCCAGTCTTTTGCGTTGAACATTGTCGTGCATTAGTTTACTCAAATGCATTTTTGGCTTACCGCTATATCAGATTGAAACACCCGGTGCCGTACGATCACCGAAGTTAAGTAACGGCGAGTCTGGTCTCTACCTTGATGATTGACAGCTTGGAAATACCAGGCGCTGTAAACATGGATGTGTGGATGATCTAATGGATAATGACTGGGAATTGTTAAAGAAAGGAATGAGTTCCAGTTTCGCTTGTGTTCGTTATATTCACTTATTCGCAAGGTATGAATTCCGCTAGCCTGCCTTCAGGTAGGGACTAATTAGTAAGACTTGCGTCACAATAATTATTATCTCCATAAAAATCATACTTAGAATCTAAAAGTATTTTATGACTTTAAATACCCTACAATGAGTTGACAAGCACTAGAAAATTAATTAATCAATTATTCAAAAAGTAATTTTAAATGCATCATATGAGTAATATTAGGTTAGTACGTTCACCATTACAATTCATTACCCTCTAAAAAACATTACACATGACACAGCCTAATTATTGAAATTAATATTTACCTTGCAATTTTACTTTGTATAATGCTCTAATTCATAGATGTGTTGCAATTTCTCCCTCTTTATTTCTCTCTTAATCTCTCTTTTTTCTTTCTGTCTTTTCTTTCTCTCTATCTTTCTTTGACTATTTCTCTCCTTGTTTTTTCTTTCTCTATTTCTGTTTCTTTCTTTCGTTATCTCTTTCTTTCTTTCACTTTTTTTCTTTTTCATTCTCTCTTAATCTCTTTCTTTCTTCTTCTGTCTCTTTCTTTTATTTTTTCTTTCTTTCTTTCTTTTTTCTTTCTTCCTCTTTCTTTCATTATTTCTCTTCCTCTTTCTTTCTTTCTATATTTCTTTTTCTTTCTCTTTTGCTCTTCAGATCTATTTCATTCTCTCTTTCTTTTACTTTGTTTTTATTTCTCTCTAAATCTCTTTTTCCCGCTTTCTGTCTTTCTTTATATTTCTTTCACTATTTCTCTCTGTCTTTCTTTCCTTTCCTCTTTTTTTCCCCATTTATCTCTCTCTTTCACTTTCTTTCTTAATCTCTCTCTCTTTCCCTTTCTGGATCTTTTTCTCTGTTTCTTTCATTATTTCTCTTTCTTTCATTATTTCTCTTTCTCATTCTTTTTCTCTCTTTCTTTTTCTCTCTCGCATTAGGGACTGCGAAAATTTTCTAACTGTTGTATAAGATATGGTTACATTTGTGACAGAACTATTCACATGTACTGAGACATTCTACACCGTTGTTGCTTTCTTGTTGGAAAAAGAAAAGAAAAGAAAGATGTTCTTTAATGACTAGGCCGGAAATATGTACTTTTAGACTTCATGTCTTTGTCCTTTTCAGACTCCTAGTATTTACTCTCTCGTTCACCTTTCCGGTGTGATAACTGCAAGCATTCTTCAAAGTCAACTGGTGGAACAAAACTTACAGAACAAGGCGGGTTATGTGTTGATTTCATACTTGTAAATTTAGTTAGGCAATGCCGAAACGAAAGACAATATGGGGATAGTCATCAATCTTTCGTCATAGACCAAATCTAGAGGTAACAATATAACATATCTTTCAAGAAACGATAGCAGGATTTCTTTTCAGAATTTTGCAAGTGTCTAATCAGTCGAAGACCGCTGAAGAAGATAAAAAGCGTACTCCTAAAACTGCTGTCGGTATCACATGAGATTTATTTGCCTGATATTGATTAGTTTCACGAAAAGATGACGGCTGACGAGGAAAGCATTATATTCGGTTTGATGGAGATGGGACATTAGTGACGACGTATTCGAACGGTTCGATTGTAAGAAGAAATATAATCGAACTTAGTGACCGAGGTTGCCTCACCGGAGACGAGACAAGCGTGAGGAATCACTCAAGTTGAGAGGAATTTGCAATATTTTCAGGGTCAAAAAATTCTCATTTATAGAGATTCTACTGGACTCACTATATCTGAACTCTCTGTTGGGATTGGAGATGAAACGGGAGAGATAACCTTCTTTCAAAAAAAGACAATTGAGAATGTTTGCTGAAAGAAATGAAATACTGCTGGGTTCTTTTATGAAAGGAGCGTACAGCTCCAACGATTTAGACTTTCTTTCTTCCTTTAAAAAGGAAATGCATACGATGAATTTGCCCTGAGTAGCTGACTCGAAAGTTGGGATTTTGACAACGTATTAAAAGTAACTGCATCAATGTAAACCTGTAATTCTTAAAACGTGTTTTGTCAATTTAGACAACAGCTTTGTCATGGTATAAAGGTCAACAAACAGCCCTTGTTGATCATGATGTATAGTATCCGTAAGACGAAGAGAAAATGTTGACGTATTCAAGATGCTTACATTTCATACTTGCCAAAAGAAAATGCCATGAAGAAAATCCCTCAATACTGGACAGAACATTAGCAGTTATTGGAGTTGCCCCACCTGGAAGGAGCATTAACAGTTACTGGAGTTTTGAGATATGGAAAGAACTTAAACAGTTACGGGAGTTATGATACCTGGAAAGAGCATTGACAGAGTTTGCAAGACTTAGAAAGAGCATTAACAGTTACTGGAGGTGCAAGACCTAGAAAGGGCATTAACAGTTACTGCAGGTGCAAGAACTAGAAAGGGCATGAACAGTTACTGGAGGTGTAAGAACTAGAAAGGGCATGAACAGTTACTGGAGGTGCAAGAACTAGAAAGGTCATGAACATTTATTGGAGGTGCAAGAAATAGAAAGGGCATGAACAGTAACTGGGTGTGCAAGACCTAGAAAGGGCATTCACAGTAACTTGAGGTGCAATAACTAGAAAGGGCTTGAACAGTTTCTGGAGGTGTAAGAACTAGAAAATGCATTCACAGTTACTGGAGGTGCAAGAACTAGAAAGGACATGAACAGTTACTGGAGGTGTAAGAACTAGAAAGGGCATGAACAATTACTGGAGGTACAAGAACTAGAAAGGGCTTGAACAGTTACTGGATGTGCAAGAACTAGAACGGGCATTCACAGTTACTGGAGGTGCAAGAACTAGAAAGGGCATGAATAGTTACTGGAGGTGCAAGAACTAGAAAGGGCATGAACAGTTACTGGAGGTGCAAGAACTAGAAAGGGCATTAACAGTTACTGAAGTTGCGAGACCTTGAGAGATCTTGAACTGTTACTGGAATTGTGAAACGTGGAAAGGGCATTAGCATTTACTGGAGTTGCAAGACCTGGAAAGAGCAATAAAAGTTACTAGGATAGCGAAACATATTTTTCTGAAAAAATGTTTAAAGACAAAATGTTTATAACTGTCAACCGACAGCAGCACTGGTTGTTCGGTCAATGGCTGTCGTATGTTTCCTTATAAGGAAACGTCTAATTAACCTTTTCATTATTATACCTGAACATAGAGTTCGGTTCTCATCCGGTGCCCACATTTATATCTAGTATCAAACAACGTTTAAGTTTAGTAAATGTTTGGACATCCTTGAGTGGATTAATGATTAGCCAGCTGGTCTGTTTGACGAGTGATTGGTGAGTACTTACGTATCGAATACTTGTATACTTTTCATAAACTCAGCTAGACTTAATAAATGACATTTGCTCTGACATTATATTTTTATTTTGGGTTTCCGTTACTTAATAAACCTTTAATCCCAACTAGAGTACAGAATCTTATCTTCTGTGTCAACGGCTGCGTTATCAGAGTTTGAAGAGGAGGGATTTATATATATATTTTAATTCTTTTTGTAATCTCGGAGTCCACATATCTTTATTACTTCGTTTAATGTAATGAGGCTACACCTGGTATAGGGTTACGTTAAGGGGTATTATATATATATATATATATATATATATATATATATATATATATATATATATATATATATATATATATATATATATATATATATAGCATGGGAAGATATAACAGTTAATTCTAGATTGAACTGGTTAAAAGTATTTACATTATTCGGACTATTTTTCTTATCTTTGTCGGCATATTTATTACAACGTTTCTGCCGTTGTACGTTCCGGCCATCTTCAGGTGGTTGGAATGTCGAACTGAACACTTTATTTCGCTTACTGTGATACACTGTTCTAGTTCCACGTGACATTGGGTACACGTGGCACAGTGGATAAAGGTGTTGGCTAGATCCAGTGACAGGACTCAAAGAGGGTTAGTTCATTACCTGGCTAAGACAATGGAGAACGTGGCGAGGGGAATTAACAGGAGATAACTGATAACTGACATCCATTAAACATGACACGTTGTGTAAACTCTCATTTTCATCACTGTCAAAATTAATACCGGTATATAGGAGCAGTGATATTTCATATTATTTCTCCAACTGTTACTTATTTTTTAATACTCTTTTTATATACGTTGGTTTTCAACTATCTAGTTTTCAGAAGAGAGTTCAAATCAAAATAACAGGCTTCTTTTTCCTAATTTGTTCATCTACTAGAGTGATTGGCCATTCCCTGTTGAAGACGCCAGCCCAGGCAAAATTTATTACTTCTAACCCACCTTTAACAACTGTTTGTTTATAATGACAGTAACATTGGTAGAGTTTCCCGAAGAAAACACATCATCTTCATGCTAAAATCAATGAAATTATGTTCAAACACTCGGCCACGAGGGCTTACGAGTTTTTGTTACCTTGACCATCAAATGTTTCCCAAGATATATGACTACAACGAAAGGCTAGAGTCGAACTTTCTTATCATTTTCCTGTACTCCTCAACGGTTCTGCATGTTGTAATTGTCGATAATTTATATAAAAAAAACCCTAATCAGTCGACCATGGTGAGAATCGAACTCGGGTCCCAGCGTCGGATGCTAACAATTTGAGCATTCGGCTACGTTTTCATTTGAATACGTCTGATAATGAATGAGAGTGGTATTCCGATTTAATGAATTACTATAGCTGGGGAAAATATTGCTTCAGTGAATGGGATTATATGAATCCATTAATCCTCTTGATAATCTACATCTTCGCATTCATTGTCTTCGTCGTGTTACACAGCTTTATATAAATGTAGCAATTGTTTTAATACCACCTCAGGATAGAAAAGATTATGGTAAAACTACAAAATACTATTCTTTATTATCTCTGAATGACTATGTTTTCATTGGAAAAACAGATTTTTTTTTACCTTTTCATGATTCCCCGCTATTATGTGCCTGTTTAAAATCTAAGGCTCGAGAGTTTAGTCTACTCGACAACTCAAAATATAGATCGAGGTGAAGAGAATGTTTCGTGACTTTTTCGTGTATTAAATCGAAGCCAAATAGAAAATACTACGATGGAATTTTAAATTGTCTCGTCGTTCCGAATTCCACGCCAATAACCTTTAGACGATGATTGTAATAAATACTATGATTCAATATAAGACAAGAGAGACTTTTTTCCAGCTCTGTGCACCTGAATACTGATGAAGGAGAGTTTGGACAAGAATCGAGTAAAATAAAACAAATACAGACACAAGTATGTTTTAATTCGCCTGATCATATTTGGAATGATAACCTTTCAAATAAAATTTGTCTTGGCCTAATATACAAACTGAGGCAAAATTCGCCCATCATAGGCGTGAATAGATTGGTCGAATTGGTCCTGTTGAATGACCATCGATGTCACCAGACATCACAGCCTTGGATTTGTTTCTGTGAAACCATTTCAAATCAGTTGTTTAAAAGATGCACTATGGAAATTTTGAGGAACTTAAAGGAAGAAAGAAATTTTGAGGAACTTAAAGAAAGAAATTTTGAGCAACTTAAAGAAAGAAAGAAATTTTGGGCAACTTAAAGAAAGAAAGAAAGAAAGAAATTTTGAGCAACTTAAAGAAAGAAAGAAAGAAGGAAATTTTGAGCAACTTAAAGAAAGAAAGAAAGAAAGAAATTTTGAGCAACTTAAAGAAAGAAAGAAATTTTGAGCAACTTAAAGAAAGAAAGAAATTTTGAGCAACTTAAAGAAAGAAAGAAATCTGAATGAATTAACATTCCAGAGGAAATTTCCCGATGTGTTAAGGAAACATGGAGGCACACAAATGGAATGTGTTGTGAAAAAAGATTTTTAACAGCATATGCAACAATTAAATAACTAAGAAATATTGTGTTTATGCGTAAGTAACTTTTGAAAACTATCCTTACCTTTTTTGACTTACCCCGTATATTCAAGTATACGTAATACATCCTTTCTCGCATTTCAGGAGACAATTGCTGGTTTTAATGTTGTCAAATCCTTTTTCAGTATAGGGAAACATGATCTACGTTTACATGTCATTGGCAGCATGACTTGGTCTACTGCGAGAAGGATTATTGCAAATCAACACTGAGAATCTAAAATCAATTTGCTTATCGCGACAATGCTTCTTCACAAAAATGAATAAAGTAACTTCAACCCAAATTAATAAAACAAATTATTGTGCCACACAGCAATAATGAAATTAACAATAACAACAAAGACAGCAAAAAAACGGTAATTACTTAAATAGCAGTAAATGATGGACGATTTCATCACAAATGAAGAAAACCTTGAAGCGAAAAAGATGTGGCTCTAAGATTTTCTAATCGGTATCACCTCAAAGAAAAGCAGTAAAACCAGTATAACTCAAGGGGTTACAGACAATGGAAGAATTAGGAACAGAAACATTAATGGGAGAAAAGAGTAATCAGGAGGACACTAGATAGTGATTGACATTGCATTTTAAATTTTTGCAGATTAAACTTGACTTGAAAGGAGTTTCACAAGCCAGAAGTACGAGAAAAGTAACAGTTAACATAAAATTTACGGCTGCATCTAGCTGGCTCAATTGTAAGTTGATGAGATCTTGACAACTGTCTAGTACTGTGCTTAAATTCATAGATGCTGGCTGCCATGGCTAATTGCTCATCCGAACAATTAACATGATAGTATTTATGAAATGCAAAGCACAGGGATAAAATTACGATTTTGGGTAATTGACTGAAGCCGAACCGCCAGATCAGGATCAATAATATTGCTGATTCTTCTTTGGATCTTATCAAGGAACTGAATGTAAATAGCAGGAACTCAGGGCCATATGTGGCAGCAATATTGGGGTAGACTTACAGATGTGAAAAATTATCTCGCACGACACAGTGAACCGATCTTGCAGCTCCTGACCAAGTAATAGATTCAGTATAGTTTTTCTACTTCACTCAGGACCATTTTATGAATACTTTTAAGGTAATTGTTTGTATGACGAAGATTAAGAATATGATGTTTAGCATGAAACAGACTGTCGTCTCTTGACTTCAATGTCCACATTTATACACACACACAAATTCGAAGTTATCGCATTCACAGATACGCAGTTATTATTGGGAAAAGCAGGAATATGCCTCATTGTGTCCTCCTAGTTGTGGGATAAATAGTATTGAAGTAGATGGTCATTATTCTAGGGGTAAGACAACTTGTAATAAAAAAAAATAGTCATGTGGAGGATCGTTCGTGAAATCTCTGACCCTATGTGCACCAGAAGTCTGTATTCCAGTCTTCCGAAAAGTATGGTTGCTTCTGCAAAAGCTTTCGTGACTACAATCAAATGATATGTTCAGGAAGTCTGGCTTTTCAGGCCTAAGAACTTAGCTTTTAGGTCCGCAAGGGAGAATACATTATATATATATTAGATTGGTGCAAAAATAATGACGTAATAATGTCGTTTTTTGACGTTAAAAAATACGTCAAAAACGACATTATTACGTCATTATTTTTGCACCAACCTAATATATATATAAATGTATATATATATATATATATATATATACTGTTTATAATCATTACTACCTCTAGCATGCACCGTAATGTAGTATCATTATAATGATGCGATACACACACAAATACAAATTAAACTATCCCCAATCACCATTTTTCTTTTAGAAAATTTGATATATATATATATATATATATTATATATATATATATATATATATATATATATAGGCAGCATATTTTCATTCAAGCATGTATGGTTAAAAAATATAGATGTATTAATTCTATTTTTGTTTTAAGCATTTCAAATCCATCAATTCATTTCTTGGTGGCTGTAGAAAATTATTAAGGAAATTCACAAATTGTCTTTCAAATAATTTACATATATATGTATATATATATATATATATATATATATATATATATATATATATAAAGGTTCCATTATAATAATTTATTTCACGAGAGCCCTTTTAAATATATATATAATTTTAAATATATATATAATTTGACACAGCGTAATCGTTAGGTGTACATTTATATATATATATATATATATATATATATATATATATATATAAAAGTGAACATAGAAGTCAACACTTAGAGGCGACAGTCTGTTTCATGCTATATGCAATCGTCAAGCCACGTGTGCTGTTATTTTTCTCGGCTATTTATATATATACGGGTTAGTGGTGCATTGTGGGTATTCTATTATGGCGGTTATTTCACCGGAAGTCGTTTGTTTATCTATTTAGGTCAAATTATATTGCTTGTTTTTATTTTTGTTTCTTATTTTATTTATTTATTTATTTATTAACGTAGTAAAAATTTGTTTATATCACTTATTTAACAGTTTTGTTTTGGTTTGGGAATTTAATTAAAACTATTTGTTCAGTTTTGGGGTTGATTGTTGTAGTTCATTCTAAGTATTATTTTGGCGGGAACAATTTTTAATTGATTATCTTTATTTGGGATTGGTTTGTTTATTTATTTACTTGGATGAATTTAGGTTAATTTATTTTACTTGTATATTTTCTCTTTTCGGTTTTCGATTTTTAAGTAACATAGTATTTTTTTATGTTTTATTTCTATTTTTTTTTTTTTTTTTTTTGTTATTTTGTTATTTTTGCTTATTAGTATATTTATTTGTTTTTATTTTATTTTTCCCGTTTTTTAATTTTTTAGGTTACGTAGTAAAAATTTATTTTCATGTCTGCATTTTGAGATGAGTTCGGATCTTTTGTTTAATAATTTATTTTGGTCGGGAAAAGTAATGATAGCTATTTTTTCCTCCGAGCAAAGTTTGCAAGTTTTTGATTGGTTATTGTAGGCTGATGATTTTTTCCTTATCTTCCAAGATATTTTTGGTGTGATGTTCGTTTTGTTTTTAATTTCCCAGATATACTTAGAAAGCATTGTACTGTTTGCATATTTACTATTTGTGAAAGATGTTTTGTCTGTATAATTTCTTTGTTTCCAGGGTCCTTCAGTTACTCCTATGTATACTTTTTCTTCATTATCTGGTGATTTTATCGTGGCTTGGTATATTATATATATACATATATATATATACATGACTATATGTGTGCGTGTGTGCCTACGAGTATGTGTTATACTTTTATCGCACACACATGTATATATATGATCATTGTTATTAGGAATTTAAACAAGATATATATATATATATATGTATGTATATATATATATATATATATATATATATATTAAATAATAATAACAATAATTAGACCAGTTGATAAGCATTAAATTATATAATTT
Source organism: Acanthosepion lycidas (assembly GCA_963932145.1). NCBI lineage: Eukaryota > Metazoa > Mollusca > Cephalopoda > Sepiida > Sepiidae > Acanthosepion > Acanthosepion lycidas. Next base: position 29,405,230 of record OZ010582.1, read on the forward strand.
AAGTTATGTGAATGTGAACAGACTTTTCTCAATAAAGTCTGCTATAGATGTCTAGAGGCATAGTTATGTTTTGTTATAAAGATAAATGTTTGATTGTACAGAGAAGATTGTTGTCTGATCTCCCAGTGAGTGGAAGCTTAAATCAGACTCTGATAAGAATTATATTATATTTTTATATTATTCATAATATATATATATATATATATATATATATATATATATATATATATATATATATATATATATATATATATATAGATAGATAGATAGATATGTATATATATATATACATATATGTGTGTGTGTGTGTGAGTGAAATGTACAGTTATGATTATTTATATTGTTTATTCGTACTGTTACCCTCGTCTTAATTGCCATATTCCCGACGTTTTAGCCGTTATACGCACCTGCTTTCCTCGGATGATTGAAAGTTCGAAATGAAACCTTTATTTCGTCCACCGGGTGAGGTTTTTCTAGTTCCAAATGCCATTCGCATATCTCAGTTATTTCTTTTTAACTCACCTCTTCAAGTTTTTGATCTTCGCGTCTGGTGTAGCCTGGTATTGAACTCACAACACTTTTGGATCTAGGTGCTGGATTTAACCAACACCTTTAGCTACTGAGACACCAAATAAAATCCTCGGTTAGAAATTCGACTCACCTGAAGAAAATCCGGAGCGTACAACGTACCCAAAGTTGCGAATATAGAAATGAAGATGAGGATAACAGTCCAATAATGTAAGTAATATACATTTGTGTTAATAAATATACACATACCTACGTTTGGTGTGCGACTTAAGTTTCGTTGGTTACCCAACTCGTTGGGCACAAGATATAGCTTATTTTTTTTAAATATACAGTGTTTCATGGGAAGGACGCTGATTCATAGATCAAAATTAAAATAGTACAAAGGCAATACTGGAGTTTAAAGTGTAGAAAATGTGGTGCAGGTATGAGTCATTAGGAACAAAAAAAGGAAAGGAAGCAAGTTTAAATTTAAAATATGAACGACGTACTCAGCTCAATAAGGGACGTTTGATTGGTTAAACGGATTTAATCGGTGTATACCCTAAAGTGAAGTCGAACATGAAATTAAATTTAGAAACAAAAGCATTATCCAGAATTTAATATTTTAAGAGAAACATCTTTCTATGCATGCAACTAGAGATAAATTCATTTCGCTTATTAAGTGGTTTTAAATTATTAATATTTTTCCGGGTGATTTTTTTTTTAGTAAACAGAGATTGCATAGCCCCACCCCGACATGAAAATGAATTGATTTTAGCGACATATTCCCATCTTACTTCATGTGTATAACTATTTGATTTCATACCCCAGTAAAACTTTGAGAATGCTGTAGCATTTGCGTATTGTTCAGTATTAATTTAGTTTTAGTTAGTAGAAAGTCTGTTTTACACAGTTTTGTGCAGGCTAGTAAGGATAACTGGTGCTTAGTTAGATTCTTTGCTAATGTATATATGTTTATTAAGTTCCTTATTATAAGGCATGTACACTCGTCTGGTTAGATCGAAAGTAGTGTATAAAAAGTTGATCAACTTGGCGTTTGTGATAATGCTGATATTAAGTCCGTGATCCTTAAAAACATTGATTAGTTGCTTCCTGAGACATCCAGTTTTCTCTGGATTGGTATTTCTAGCAGGAATATCAATCAGAAAATCTTCAAGAAGAACAACATTAAGCTTAATTACAGGTGAATTAGAAACCTAGAGCAGTATATAGCCCAGCATAATAGTGTAGACTTAAACATATACTTTAGCAACGCTAATAACAAAACAGCTATGATGATCAAAAATGCAATATCCGTAAAGAGACCATGTGTCCTATGAATGGTAAATGTATGTATAAAGAGGTTAACAATAAGGCCAGCATCAGGTATAATGACCAAATTAATTTTATTATGGGTCAACTTCAAACAACTGGAAAAAAACTATTTTTTATCATCACTAAATATCAAGAAAAAATACGCAAATGCCACAGCGCTCTCAATGTTTTACTGGGTTATGAAAAGAGATAGATACACACATGCAGTAAATTGCGAACTCGTCGCTAAAATCAATCCATTTTCAGGTCGAGGGGACCGATGCAATCAGTCTTTACTCGAAAAAAATTCATCCGGTAAAATATTAATAATTTACACCTTCTTTATAAGCGGAATGTGCTTATTTCTACTTGAAAACAAAGAGAAAGTTTTCTCTTAAAATATTGTAATTCTGGATAATTTTCGTTTCGTCTAAATTTACTTATGTTTGCTTTCATTTTAGGGTATATACCGATTAAATCCCTATAACTATTCAAACCTCCCTTACTTAGCTGCGTCCAACGTTCAAAATTTAAATGTGCTTCAGTCCTATTTTTATTTAAATGACACATACCTGCACCCCATTTTCTGCACTTAAACCCCAGTATTCCTTTTGTAATATTTCTGTACTTAATTATGATCTATGAATCTGGGACTTTCCCATTAACCTCTGTATATTTAATACATGTAATGTATATCTTGTGCCCGACGAGTTGGGTAACAAATTAAACTTAGGTCGCGCACCAAAATTAGTTATAAGTATATTTATTAATATATATCACCTAGCGATGTGTAACCACATCGAGCACTATTATGTTTACACCTCTTGGCAGAATTTGATAATTATTTATTTGCTTACCTATGTATTCATCCCAGCACGGGTGTATACGGTTGCTAATATATAGTTATTTCATTTACCTAACCCAATAACTATATATATATATATATATATATATATATATATATATATATATATATATATGTGTGTGTGTGTGTGTTGTTAAGGCATGTTATATATACATGGGTAAAAGCGCTCAATATGTAAGAGCGTTTGAGAATATAACTTGAAACATGCCTTTAAAAATGAAATTGGCATTCTGAGCTGAATCAATTGTCCATAACATTGGCATATTCAGACCTCATGAGATCACACTGAAAAAAGAAACCATACATTTAATGTATTCTATTAAGAATTCAAGAGTGTTTAACACTATTTTTATCAGTCCTGTTTCTGGACATTGGAAATTGGGACATACATTGCTGCATTTTTCGTACGTGCCGTGAAACGGTACATATACCGCTTTATTCCGCTTGAAAGTGACAAGAGACCATGCAAAACCATTAGTTCAATGAAGGATATGAGATTATAAATGTATATAATAGTTAAAGACGAGTGTAATTTTCCTTGGCAAGTCATCGTAGTTGAACGAGTGTTTGCTTTTTTACAGTAAAATCATGGCCAAAATATTTGCTCAAACTAAGATTAAAGTTGTAGGGAGAGAGATTATAGTTGTAGAGAGATGTCTAAGAATTTCAATAAAATATGCTCATACCATCGATATAACAGTTGCTTCTTCTTGATGTGATTAAAGTGCAAAAAAACAAAAAAAAACGTAAGGCAACAAAATGCAGACAAGTGCGGTAAAAGAAATTTTGTGAGATTCTCGGTAGACAATCCAAAATTAATATTCAGATAAGTTCGGAATGAATTGTGTCTTAACAGTGATGTTTCAATTGATATAGTAAGTAGATTAATACGAAAACCAAACAACTTCAACTTCTCCATATTAGCAAATATCATTAACCATATGCATTCGGAATAGAAGATTGAAGTGGCCAAGCTAAAACCAAGATACTGGATATTGGTAAAATTAATTATTATTAAATGAAGTTACATATATAAAATGAAGTTACATTCTAATGCTAGAAATAAAGCAAACCAGTGGAAGTAAAAAATAATTCAAGATACGAAACAAAAACAGCCAAATGTTGTGGACATGTAAGGATATGGGTTGGGAAAAAAAGCGATGGAAGAATGAAATTAGCAAAGTTTGATGTCAACCTAAACAACGAACACTGTCAGACAACAAATATGGAGAAACGTTTTAGCGAAAAGTTCTGTTGTGTATGAAAATGTTCAACGTTAAAAGACTGGCCAGCACAAATTGCAGATTTCAATATAATGGAAACGTTGTTGTAAGAGGTGACGAAACGAGTGCTCATACGAAAACTAGAGCTTTAGGATTAAAAGGAATTTTAAAATTCACAATGAAAACATCTCGACCTTATTCTATTCAATACCGCGGCGGTCTGAAGCAGTTACCCGAGACAATGGCAGCGGCACTAATTACTTTAAACTTAGACGTTCCGTAGTTTCTGTAATCACAGAAGTCACATTTTGCTAAAAGAAAAAATATATATATTTTAATTTAAGAAAAGAGTTGAAAGGTGAAAGTTTTACTGGTGGACCAGTGTTTTTTGATGGGCCTTTTTTTCTGCATCACTATGCTTAAGATATTCTGTCATACACCATAAAGCATAAATGAACATGCATTAGCAAATTTTCTGGCAATCAAAGTTTATAAAATATACATAAATATGGAATATTTCTGGTCAGTCTCGGTTTGGGAGAAAATGTATTAAAAAAAAAGTAATTACTTAACAAGATGGCCCAATATATTTTGCACGAATTCTTACCTATCTTTCGCTCTGTCGAGAACGGAAATCTTATGTTTGGTCAGCTGGCCACTTTATTTGATCAACCGTTAAAACTTCATCAACGTCGATTTTAATTGCCAGTTACTTCTGTTGTTCGAAAACACACTTATATATACAATGGACATTTCACAATTGGGTAGCTTATATTACTGGGACAGGAAATCCTTTCAGAACCGCATAAATCATTGACAATCGTATCTTTGCTCTTGTAACATGTCTGCTATTAGATAAAAATAGACGCTATGCACCCAATACAACCGGTTTAATTGTACTTGTAATGTTTTTGGAGTTGGATTTTCAATTAGTTCTTTCCAATTTAATATGGCGAAAACGCTTTCTTTTATCAGCGAATCAATATTTTTTTTGTGAAAATAAGCCAATTTCTATTCTAATTATCATCAGCAGTTATATACAAAAAATATTAAAAATCATGAAAATACATCTGTCAGTGTTTTCTCTTTTATTCCATTGAATACCTTCATAAAATCCACCCACGCCGACAATGGGATATTCTAATTTGGAATAAAACATCCTTTCATATCAATTTGCCCATTTTCTCTGATATTAAAATCTCCGAATTGAACCATTTTGTTTTACAACGGCTTGTCGGCGCCATTTTCCCCCTTTATATTTAAATTGATTTTTAGGTCACGTGATAATATCTCTTCATTAGAAATTTAAAAAAAAAAAACATTTTGCTGGCTTCTCTTTCAATAAACTTCTTTTTGTGAAAAAAAAAAAAAAGGATTCATTATGGTATCTTTATTTGATGCATCCTATTAATTCTCTTCTGTTGCAGGATATTACTGCTATTTTTCTTGCCTCCCACTTTCTCGCCACAATATTTTTTTTACTACTTTCCCCTTTCACATTTAAAAGTGATCAGTCGATCTTAAATATAATGGACATATTAATGGAAATTCGTCGCCGACAGAAAAAGTTGGTTTGACACTTTGATGCGACAATTATTAATTTTCTATTATCTCATCTACTCAGCCCTGACAGCCGGTCATTTGTTCGTGTGTTAGACCGAAGATAACATTGTCAGGGATTTAATTTCTTGTTGGTTCCTCCTAAACGAGAAATTGCTAACTCAACTAGTTTATTGTTGCAAGTTTTAAGAGCTTACCGTAGAGTATTTGAAGCTACTTTTAATAAGTTTGAGTTTAGATTCAATCTCCAGTCATTGAGATATGAACAAAATCGAATAAAAATTCTTAATTTTTGAATTCATCAGACTTCAAAGTGAATCATTTTTATATATTGTCGAATATATTTGATTGATTAATTCGCTTTATACATTTTAAATCTTTGCGGGTTACTGAGAACCTGAAAATATTTCTAGATTGTGAGAATACTTTGGAGATGGTAATGATTTAGTGATACAAGTCTTACTAATTAATCCATATCTGGGGGAAAGAGGTGGATACATATCTTTCCCAAAGTTATTTGCGAGTAAGAGAGCATAAGCAACCCAATAGGAGGTGGAATTCGGCTCTCCAAATAATGATTCTGAACCATTATCCATTAAACTGCCCGCATATTCAAGCTTACAGCACCTGCTATTTCCAAGTAGTAATCGTTCTAAGTAGTGGCCAGTGCCTTGGTTGATTGTATGAGAAAAAGTTCGAAATGATTTGACTTTCTGTCATTTAAATGGGCTTATATTTATTAAACTCCAATTAATAGATAGATATCATCTCGCAACATAATTTCTATTTACTTTAATTACGAAAAATTTCGTTTCGTCATTATGGAATTTGGGCTGAAAATGGCTCTTCACAACTTCCTATTATCGGTAGATGTAATCAATATCTGAAACTTATCCTTTCTTAAGCGTTCATCTAGTCAAAACTGTTAAATGTTGCCGTCTCTTCTACTCCAATAGCTTCATGTCTCGCACTTCTTGCCTGTGGAACCCCCTCCCCTTTTCATGTTTCCCTGATTGCTATAATCTCCAACTATTCAAACGTAACGTCAATCGACGTCCACAGATGCCTTGATCTATCCCCCATCCTTCTCTTCATCCTTTCCTCTATCACTCCTATTTGCTCTCGCTTCAACTCTCTGTAACCCCTTGTGTGCTAGTGGTTTTCCGCCTTGCTTGTGGTGTAACGCTTAATTCCTCCGGATGTTTACTTGATGATTCCCCTGTGTCCATTTGCTCTCACTGCGTTATGGGATTGTCTAATGCGCCAATCTCCATTTCCTCATTATGCTTTCCAAAATGTTTAGTTGTCATTTTCTGACCCTTTTTAATTTTCAATAAAACTTCGTCCTTGATCAAATGTTCCGTCTCAGCATTTGTGTGTACAATAATATGTCTCCTACCTCAAGTTTCTTCTTCATCTGTGAGGAACTTGTACATAATTCACTGTCATAAATGCGAATTTACATTGCAAAGCATCTCACCAGGCTTTTCCTTGATTCTGACAATATTCTCCTTTGTATTGGCACTTTGTTTAACTTTTTGGAAGACATCTTTCGCGTTCGGATTCACATGTTACATATCTCTCGTCTATTATAACACTTCAAGATCATTAAAATTCTATACTTATTTATGGCATCTCCAATTCGTCACACTGCCCTATCGGCTGCAGCTTTAGAATATGTCGACTGCACTTTTGTTGTTGGGTAAAAATAAAATGTGGCGTCCTGAATAAGATGATAGTCTACATCCATATGCAATGCCTTTGATCGGGAGGTTTAGCGGAGCGTGGAATCACCTCTTAATTGCTGGTGTTCCCAGGTCCATTCTGAAGCTGGGTGGTAGCACCTATTAGGATCCACGCTATGAGCAAATAGTTACGCCCCCCCCACAATCTGGGTCCAAATCATTATGAAAGTGTAAAAATAGGTTTTAATACAGGCAATATATTTTTGAAGAAAAAATATTAACAGCAATACATTTTTGAAAAATAAATATTAGCAGTAATAAAAATCTTGCCGGCATTAATTAACCCATTGAGGTTGATATGCCGTAAAACAAATCAAACTAAACCAATCTGTCGCTTAGACATTGGGCTTTTTCTCTTTGAATCACCATATACTATCTTTTCTTGTAACTGATTGCTACTCCTTTCAACAATATTTCTTCATTGCCTAGTGTATAATTTCAACTAGATTTTTTTATTCGGGAAACATGAAGCAACATGGCCACACGAAGAAGTAGGCTCGAAAGGAAGTTTTTCCAATGACAGCATTTTTTTTAAAAATACTTTCGCTCATCGGCATTATTTATTATTTTAAAAAGCGATTATTCGAATAGGAATAAAACCTAAACATATGATGGGACTTTTTTTAATATTTCATTCGACTTGGGCTTTCATGGCTGTTTCTGAAACAGCCACTTTCGTATTTATTGATGAAGTAATGCATGATAGTAGCAGCAGAATGAATTTAGAAGTTTACAGAAATAATTTGTCTGTTAGAAAAATGAATTCAAACTTATCGGGATGAAGTTTATCATGCATCAATACAAAGAGCCAAAACGTACTGAGCAACAACAAAGAACTTCAGTGGAAAAAGACTTTTATACTCTCCAAGTTAATCTTCTTTTGTTCCTTCAGGATTTAAACTTTTATGGCTCTCCACTTTCCTCTATCACCTGTAGTTCTCAATTTGTTTAAGTCCTTATACTAATTCTCCCAGCACTTGTTCTGCTATCTTCTTTATCTTCACCGTTCAGCATTCTCTGTCGTAAAGGAGGACAGATATCACATAGTAAGTCAATACTCTTTTTTTTGTTACCAACGAAATGATCCTGTCTCGTAATACTCTTGTTAGATTTTGGTTTGGTTTATTTTGTTTAACAGCATATCAACCTCAATGGTTTATTTAATGCCGACAACATTTTGGGGATATATTCGTATGAATAGAATATGTATTCTTTGGTTTAGATTGGTTTGGTTTATTTGGTTTTATGGCATATCAACCTCAATGGGCTATTTAATGCTGACAAAAAAATTTATTGCTAGTAATATTTTGTTTTGTCAAAAATCTGTTTCTGGTAATATATTTCCTTCAAAATTGTATTGCTGGTAATAATTTTTTTCAAAAAAGTATTGCTGGTAATAGTTAACTATTTTCCCATAGCTGTGACCCTAAAAGGTGCTACCACCCCGGGTCATGGTGAACTTGAGAACAACAGCAATTAAGAGGTGGTTCCACGCTCCTCAAAACATCCTGATCACAGGCCTTGCTGCTGGGCTTAATTTAACGTCTTACCCAGGACGCGAATGTAGTTTAACGTCTTAACCAGGACGATATCAGATTTTCGAATGCATCTTAGGTCTTCCCAATACGTATTCAGATCCCAGTGTCGCACTTATCGTCCTTTGTCAGAACATTTCTTTTTACTGGTAAATATGCATTCTGTCTTCTTATAGTTTATGCTTAATCCTTTCTTCTAGCTCTCTATCGCTACATTCTGTAGAAGATTTTCTAATTTCCTTTCTGTGTCTGCTAGCGGACTAATGTTGCTAAGATGGTGGCCGCCAATGATGAATTCTTCTAGGTTTCCCAATTGTCTCGCTGTTTAGGTTGAATAAGTCCCGTGAGAAGATACGTCCTTGCCTTACGCCCAATTCTATTATTATATAACTGCTGAACTCATTTTCTATCCCTATGCAGTTCGTACAAGATCATAACTCGATAAAGGGTGCATTTCATTTGATATCAGTGGGTGGCAGGATTCATACAGTTATTGCAAACAATATTTAATGTTATTTAATTCAACACTATCTGTTCCTTTAAATTTTTTCCCTAAAAATGGGATCACCTGATACACAAGATAAGATGTGGTCCTAAGTTGTTTAATAGAATTAAATGAAAATACCAAGAAATAAAAGCTAAAATTCTGAACACTTGTCACATATTCATCTGTTGATCTTAAACTGAAGTGAATTACACAAAGGAATTGGACTCGTCGTCTCAATACATATCGAGGAGACAGAGTGTGTGTGTATATATATATATATATATATATATATATATATATATATATATATATATATGTGTGTGTGTATGTATGTAAAGAAATATAATTTTAAGCTGTACTATATTTATGGAATAAAGTGCTCAATATTGGAGAGAATATTTAAATAAAAATATAGAATGAACATTGAAGTCAACACTCAAAGGCGACAGGTTGTTTCATGCTAGACGCAGGCCGAATTCGATTGAGTGTTGACTACAATGTTAATATATATATATATATAATATATATAATTGAATGAATAAATATAGTTTGATGTACGAGCGAGCGGTCGTAGTCAAATACGTATAAATACTATGTAATGAAAGAGAAACAGTGTTCAATGTTAAATAAAAAAGCTATTAAGGAATAAGCAGAATACCTTATTTTGCACAACTTCATGCCAAAGAAATTATCAAGTGTCGGTATAATTACTTTTATTTTATACATACATACACACACACACACACACACACACACACATATATATATATATATATATATATATATATATATATATATGAAGAAATATAATTTTAAGGTGTTCTATATTTATGGGATAGAGTGCTCAATATCAGAGATAGAGCGTATGTAAATATAAATACAAAATTGAACATTGAAGTCGACACTCAGAGGCGACAGGCTGTTTCATGCTAGGCGCAATCGGCAGGCCACAAAAATAATACAAATTTATAGATAATAAGAAATTAAAAATAAAAAAATTAACCCAAACAAATAAATAAATAAATAAAATAAACAAGCCACTCCCGCAAAAATAACAGCCAGAATAGATTACTCACAATGTCCCACTGACCTATATAAATAAATAGTCGAGTAAAGATTCAACATTTGCAACCTGATCATTGTGCCTGGCATGAAAGAGCCTCTGAGTGTTTTCAGTGCTCACTTATATATATATATATATATATATATATATATATATATATATATATATATATATATATAAAGAGAGAGAGAGATATAGATAGAGAGAAAAGTTGTCGAATTGAGTATGGAAACAAATATCCCTTCAGACGTGAAAATGATAACCAGAATTTTGTATTGATTTTTATGTTTATATATATATTTCTCATTTAAACTTTTATTAACGATTACAATTTTGAAGATGCGTTAATCTTTTTCTTTAACTTACGTAAGCTTATTTACTGTTCAAATTTGTGGATTATTCCCATTAAAACATTTTTTTCAGGAAAATAATTTTTTTCTGGTACCTCAGCTGTCATTACTGTATTAATGGGCGCTTCCTTCCTAACATTTTACCTGAAGTGATGTAGAATTTCACATTTTCATGATATCATTATTTGTGCTATTCTTTTTGTTTTTCACTGATATTGAATGTCCTTAGGTGATGTGTTTCTATTATTTGCTACAGGTCCTGTAGCACCAATCCAAAATGACCGAAAAATTACGGTGACTAAGTTTAACAGTCCGACACGCACGTTGCCCGTTTTTATAATTTATTTCATAAAGCATTCAAATATATATATCCACAGAGAGCTCAATGTTTTTAGTTTAATAGAGCATATGTAATTTTTACAGCAAAAAAAAAAAAATACCTCAACATAGCGGTAGTATATTTCAAGATGATAGCCGTGTACAATACGGCTTGAAAATGAATATCTCAATGTGGAGATAATTTTTAATTTTTGTTGTATATATATATATATATATATATATATATATATATATATATATATATATATATATGCTATATATATATATATATATATATATATATATATATGTTATATATATGCTATATATATATATATATGCTATATATATATATGCTATATATATATATATGCTATATATATATGCTATATATATATATATATATATGCTATATATATATATGCTATATATATATATATATGCTATATATATGCTATATATATATGCTATATATATATATATATATGCTATATATATATATGCTATATATATATATATATGCTATATATATATATATATATATGCTATATATATATATGCTATATATATATATATATGCTATATATATATATATGCTCACTCTATATATATATGTTATATATATATATATGCTATATATATATATGCTATATATATATATGCTATATATATATATGCTATATATATATATATGCTATATATATATATGCTATAAATATATATGCTATATATATATATATATGATATATATATATATGCTATATATATATATATCAAATATATATATATATCCAATATATATATATATATATGCTATATATATATGCTATATATATATATATATATATATATATATATATATATATATATGCTATATATATGCTATATATATATGATATATATATGCTATATATATATATATGATATATATATATGCTATATATATATATATATATATATATATATATATGCTATATATATATATATATGCTATATATATATATGCTATATATATATATGCTATATATATATATGCTATATATATATATGCTATATATATATATATATGCTATATATATATATGCTATATATATAGATATATGCTATATATATATATGCTATATATATATGCTATATATATATATGCTATATATATATATGCTATATATATATATATGCTATATATATATAGCATATATATATATGCTATATATATATGCTATATATATATATGCTATATATATATTATATATATATATGCTATATATATATATATATGCTATATATATATATGCTCTATATATATATATATGCTATATATATATATATATATGGTATATATATATATATATGGTATATATATATGGTATATATATATATATATATATATGGTATATATATATATATATATGCTATATATATATATATATATATATGCTATATATATATATGCTATATATATATATATATATGCTATATATATATATATGCTATGTATATATATATGCTATATATATATATGCTATGTATATATATATATGCTTTATATATATATATATGCTTTATATATATATATGCTATGTATATATATATATATATGCTATATATATATGCTATATATATATGCTATATATATGCTATATATATATATATGCTATATATATATATGCTATATATATATATGCTATATATATATATGCTATATATATATGCTATATATATATGCTATATATATATATGCTATATATATATATATATATATGCTATATATATATGCTATATATATATATATATGCTATATATATATATGCTATATATATATGCTATATATATATATGCTATATATATATGCTATATATATATGATATATATATATATGCTATATATATATGCTATATATATATGCTATATATATATATGCTATATATATATGCTGTATATATAGCTATATATATATATATATGCTATATATATATATATATATATGCTATATATATATATATATGCTATATATATATTCTATATATATATATATGCTATATATATATGCTATATATATATAGGCTATATATATATATGCTATATATATATATATATATGCTATATATATATATATATAGGTACGTCCACTAGGTCACGTAAAAAGCGGCTTATCACGATTAAAAATGACTCATAAATCAACGAAAACAAAGTTTTGTCTCAATATGTTTATGTTGTTATGAAAGGGGAACAACCAAAGTATTTTTTAAATATTTTTTTTGAAATTTTTTACTCGTTTGTAACACGTAGAAGATTTTGGTTAAAAATTATGTTTTTTTTTACGACAGCGCGATAAGAGTAAAAAAAGATTTGTTTTATTTTGCGCTTTTCCCGAGGAAAACACTCGTTAATTAGGAAATTCTTCCAAAAATCAAATAATTGTTGGATTTTAATGTAACTTTTAGGACTTATTCAGAAATGAATGAAAGTATTAAAAACAATTTTCTTTCAGAAAATCTTGTTAAAAAGAGATTTTTTTTTAACATGTTTCCACCCACTTACATGGTTTCAGGAAATTTCGAGAAATTAAATCAGAGATCCCGGGATTTTTTTATTAGTTTTAAACAGGAATCATTGTAGAAAGTAAATCACCAATTTTTTTTTGTCAAACATTTGCTACTTTATAGAAAATCTGAAAGATTTGAATTGTAAAAAAAAATGTAAAAATTATGACATTTAATTAATTAGAAAAGCTTCCACCTGTTTTTGTAGATACGTTATACTAAAGACATTATTTTGTGAAGAAATAAAAAAATTTCGATGAATAATGTATTTTTTGCAAATTTTTCCAGATTTTAAAAATTTATTCATTAACGTCTTAATACTTCAAAAATCGTTTAAAATTATTTATTTCAATCGTTCACACAATGTAATGATAACGTTAATGAAAATGTAAATTTACGAATCGAACTTTGAAAAGCACATAACACTCGTTTAAGCAGAAATAATTTTAAAATAATTTTAAAAATAAATTTTTATTGAAAAACGTTCATAATTTCTATGTATGGAAATGTATACGCGACGTAATCCTTAAAAAGGTCACGTGATTTGTGTCGTCTGGCACTGCAGTTATTTCTCTTCACTGTCCAGTTCAGATCCACATCCTTATCGTGTTTGCAGAAATTCTTTTCAAATTTTAAAAGTTGTAATTATTTTTAATTACTTTTTATTAAATATTTTTCTTTAAAGTATTTTCTTTTATTTTGGATAATATTTCATTGAAATAATTTTTTTCTTATTAATTAATTTAACATAAGATTAAGAATGTAAGAGAAACGGAAACCAAGACAATAACATTACCTGAATAATTAAAAAAAGTTTAAAGAATTACGTGAATAATAAAAAAAAGTTTAAAGAATTACCTAAATAATAAAAAAGTTTAAAGAATTATGCATTTAAAAAATTAAAAAAAATTATATAATTAAAAAAGTAAAGAATTAGTATCTAATAAAAACTTCAAACAATTATCTAAAAAAAAACAAAAAAAAAATGGTTAAAAAATTATTATCTAATGGAAAAGTTTGAATAAGAAAAGTTTATATACAATTATCTAATTAATAAGAAAAGTTTAAACAATTATGTAATGATTTGAAAAAGTGTCTAATTAAGAAAATATGAAATAAAAAATAAAAAAAAATAGTACATAATTGCTGAATAAAAATGTTAATATTTAAAAAGTACTAGTTAAAAACGAAAAACCGCGTTCGCCTAATTTAAAAATTTGTCAATTTTGATCATCCATAGCTGTCTGTCATCGCCTCGTCAATTGCGAAATCGATGAAAGACATGCAAAAATTTCAGACACATCGTTAAGAAATGTTTGGATACAAATTTTTTAAGCTATAAGTAAGTACTGTTTGTTTCATATCAGATTATTTTAACTTTAAATTTTCTAATTTTACTCAAATAACGTGGCAAAAATATATAAATTTATTTTAGAAAGAAGTTTAAATTCAAAATTTAGTTTCTTTACAAATGTCCGCTTTTAAGAAAATTAAACAAAAATCGAGCATATATTTGACATTCCAATCTATATAATTTCTATCTAAAAGATTTGAGAATATTTTACTTAGTGTAAATAATAAATTTAATGCTTTAATATATATATATATATATATATATATATATATATATATATGGCATATATATATATATGGTATAAATATATATATATATGGTATATATATATATATATATATATATATATATATATATATGGTATATATATATATATGGTATATATATATGGTATATATATATGTATATATATATATGGTATATATATATATATATATATATATATATATATGGTATATATATATATGGCATATATATATGGTATATATATATATATATATATATATATATATGGTGCATATATATATATATATGATATATATGGTATATATATATATATGGTATATATATATATATATATATATATATATATATATGGTATATATATATATGATATATATATGGTATATATATATATATATATATACATATCGTGTATATATATATATATATATATATGGTATATATATATGGTATATATATATATATATATATATATATATATATGGTATATATATATATGGTATATATATATATATATGGTATATATATGGTATATATATATATATATATATATATATGGTATATATATATATATATATATATATATATATATATATATATATGGTATATATATATATGGTATATATATATATATATGGTATATATATGGTATATATATATATATATATATATATATATATATATGGTATATATATATATATATGATATATATATATGGTATATATATATATATATGGTATATATATATATATATGGTATATATATATATATATATATATATATATATGGTATATATATATGGTGTATATATATATATGGTATATATATGGTATATATATATATATATATGGTATATATATATATGGTATATATATATGGTATATATATATATATATATATGGTATATATATATATATGGTATATATATATATATATATGGTATATATATATATGGTATATATATATGTTATGTATATATGTATATATATATATGCTATATGTATATATATATATGCTATATATATGCTATATGTATATATGCTATATATATATGCTATATGTATATATATGCTATATATATCTTCTATATATATATGCTATATGTATATATGCTATATATATATGCTATATGTATATATGCTATATATATATATATATATGCTATATGTATATATGTATATATATATGCTATATGAATATATATACATATATATATGCTATATATATATACTATATATATACATATATATATGCTATATATGTTATATTTAACATATATATATATGCTATATATATATGCTATATATACATATATATGCTATATATATACATATATATATATGCTAGAAGAAGAATACGGTTAAAACCCACTACGGGGAAAATGATCATACACATTCCATACTTGAGACATTAAAAGAGAAGGACACTGCCTACACCCCCAAAAAACAGACATGACTATACAGACATTTGAACTAGCCGTAGCAAATGTCATAAACGAAAACAACAGCACGTAAGCTGCCACGTGACAATATTACTGAAGGGGAACGTATAGCCCTCGATACGCTGACACATACAGATGACCTAATCATAACACAGGCTGACAAAGGGTGTGCGACAGTGATCTGGGGAATCGAAAATACATTAAAGAGGCCAACAAACTGCTAGCGGACAAAGAAACTTATAAAAGCATACCTACAGCTCCCCTTCCAGAATACCAAAAAGAATTAACTAGCTCACTAAACATAATGCTTCGCAACAATCTAATCGACAAGGAAACACGCACAGCACTTACACCCACAAACATTACACCTGCTCGTTTCTATCTCCTTCCTAAAATACACAAAAGCAACAACCCAGGAAGGCCGGTTATTTCATCGTTCAACTGCCACACAACAAAAATTTCCAAATACATACATCATTACATACATCCGCTAGCTAAGGAAGTAAAATCATACATCAGAGACACAACAGATCTACTGAACAAAATTAATCACATCCAAACAGTACCAGAGAAAGCTACTCTAGTGACTATGGACGTTAGGTCACTCTATTCAAACATTAAAAACATCGAAGGGCTGACCGCCCTTCACGAAGCACTTACTAAAAGAAGAAAACAAGACCCCCCCACAGAAGTCATCATAAAACTCATGGAGCATGTCCTTACATTGAATACTTTCAATTTCAATGGAGCACTCTACCTTCAAATAAGAGGTTGTGCCATGGGCACCATAGCAGCTCCATCATATGCTACAATATTCATGGGAAAATTTGAGGAGACCCATATCTATCCAATCATTGGTAGCGACTGCGTATTCTATACAAGATATATCGATGATATATTCTTTGTATACACGGGTAGTGATGACAAACTTACCCAATTCCTTATGACCCTAAACACAGTGCACGTCTCAGTTAAGTTTGACTATGAAAAATCCACAACATCAGTAACATTTTTAGACACCCGCATTTACATAGATGAAAACACAAACTACAAACGACACTACACACTAAAATCACCGACACCCACAACTATCTACACTTTAAGTCTTCCCACCCTAAACACCTCAAAGAGAACCTTCCCTATTCACAAGCACTTAGACACAGAAGGATATGTTCCAAAAATGAAGAATTAAATAAACACATTGAAAATCTGGAGCATCAATTCACAACACGTGGCTATAAACAACACCTAATCAGGGAACAAATAAATAAAGCAATTTCCACACCTAGAGAAGACACCCTAATGTACAAGATTAAAAATAAATCTAGCCGCATCCCTCTAGTAACCACTTTCAACCCCACTCTGCCTCCACTATCCCAAATAATCAAACGTCGCTGGGAAATACTACATCTCAAACCAGACCTAAGAAAACTGTTTAAGGAACCTGGCCTTCTTGCATATCGTAGACATAAGAACCTAAAATAAATCATATGTAGTAACCACATTTCAGGGGACAAGGTAATCCGTAATAAACTAAGAACAAAAACAACAGGATTTTACCAACCATGCAACAACAAAAGAAGTTTATGTTGCAACCATATTGAAAACACGAATTCATTCACTAGCTCAGTCACTAAATCTACTTTCAAAATCTACCACGATTCTAACTGTAGAAGTCATAACATAATTTACCTCCTAGAATGCACACTATGCCAGAAACAATATGTAGGAAAATCTGAATGGCCCTTTCACTACAGAATTAACAATTATCGTAAACGAATTAAGTCGACTCCCCATGAAAAATTATTACCTGTAGAACAACATTTCCGCCTGGAAAAACACGATTTCAAAACCCATGCCAAATTCACTATAATTGAGAGAATAGAAAAGTTCAGAGCAGATAACATTAGAAAGATTTTAGAGTCGCATGAAAATAAGTGGATACAACGTCTAAAAACAAAATATCCAGCCGGCCTAAATCACAAATTTAACAATATATAGATATAACTCAACAAATCAAAACCTACCCACATTTCTCACACACACAAGACAGACAGGCTTACGGAGGTGTGGAGGCCTCACACTTATACACTCACCCACACGAATATACACGCTTACACACATCATACGCACTCACTCCCTAATGAGCCAAATGATAACACCCACCCACTGCAATACACACACTTACACATATCATACTCACTCCCTAAGAACCAAATAACACACACACAAATACTAAACAGAGACACATCCTCTCACCAAGTCCAATAAAACTGTCAAACTGACCAGAGAATTCATAGGAGCATGTATCTATCCAGCTCTTATCTCAAATAACAACTTAAAAGAGACTGTTTGACCAACACAAGGAATGTTAAAAGATTCATATTAAAATGATAAAAAAATAAAAAAAAACAAATGAAAACTACAGACAAAAGTTCATTTTCTCCATCAAGACATTCATTTCTGTAGTTTAGTGCTAGCAGCAAGCAGAAATATTTCTCCTCCCGATGATGGCCATTTCGGCCGAAACTAGTCGAGGAATCTAAATGGAATAATAATAAAAAAAAACAAGAAAAAAAAACGAAAGAATATTAATCTACAACCCAGTGTGTCTGAAGATTTTAATTTTTAATTTTTTTATTGTTCAATATATATATATATATATATATATATATATATATATATATATATATATATATATATATAATAAAAAGGCTTAAACACTAATATTCCATGGTCATAATTTATTCCATTGGAATCGTAAATACGATCCAATTCATCAGACCTACGAATTGGATCGTATTTACGATTCCAATGGAATAAATTATGACCATGGAATATTAGTGTTTAAGCCTTTTTATTATATCCTTACTCTGTTCTGGACATTGAGTTCTTCCTGGATTCTATCCTCTCGGAATTTTTTATTCAAAAAATATACATGTGTGTATATGCACCTGTGGATTTTGCATATATATGCATATTTACAACTAATATTATCTATCTATCTATATATATATATATATATATATATATATATATATATATATATATATATATATATATATATAAAGAAATATAGTCTTAAGGTGTGCTATATTTATGGAATAAAGTGCTCAATATCAGAGATAGAGCGTGTGTAAATATAAAAGTGAACATAGAAGTCAACACTTAGAGGCGACAGTCTGTTTCATGCTATATGCAATCGTCAGGCCACGTGGCCTGACGATTGCATATAGCATGAAACAGACTGTCGCCTCTAAGTGTTGACTTCTATGTTCACTTTATATATATATATATATATATATATATATATATATATATATATATATATATATATATATATATATAATATCAAAAAGGAAGCTGCAATAGTTGTTTCCTGACCAAGTACTTTCATTCCAGACAGAGATCATCATAAGGGACGAATTGCAAAAAAACCTTATTGTGACCGGGATCTTTGTAATTATTATTTCTAAAAACTCCCGTCAAGGCCCTCAGTTATAATGATTTTAAAATTAAAATTGATGAATTTCATCGCACATTCAAGAAACTTGTTATAAAACTAGAATGGGATTATAAAATAGGCATTATATGTCTATATTATTCAAGGAAACATGTGGAAGTTATTAGACTTAAAGAGAAGAGGTTTTACGAAATTAAACCCAAATATGACGTTCTGATATTAATTTGATGTTATATGAAGAATGAAATATTAATTTATAATTAAGAGAGGAATAAAAAACGGTTCACAAAACATGAAATATTTAGATAAATTTATATTTAAAAATATAAAATTCAAACTAAAAATTATAATTCCAAATACAAGTTATATTTTGAAATAAGATATATTAAAGTTAGTTATATTTACAATTGTCATATATAAATAATTTATATTAAAAATATGTAAATTCATATTTTACATTTAATATAAGATCAATAGGTTGTATTAAAGTATATAATATTGTTTTATAAAAAGATAAATAATACATTTAAAAAAGATAAAGATAAAATGAATTATTCATTGTAAAATCAAAATATAATGAGATAAAACAAGGTAGAAAAATATCTGTAAAGATATGTTAAACCTGAAAGCAAGTTATGTTTAACAATATAAAGTTTTACTTAAAAATACAAAATAATGTTTAAAAACAACGCTAAAATATATAGATAACGTGATGTAAATGATAAAATGAAAGAGAGTTCTTAGAACGGGGGCAATTATAAGCTATAATCGTGTAACGATGAAAATATAGAAATTATAATTAGTTATGCATTCGACTTTTGAAGATATATATATATATATATATATATATATATATATATATATATATATATATATATATATATATATATATATATATATAATGTCTGCATAAAAACAAATTCAAATTTCCGTGAAGAAAGGTTTTACTTTCTTAGATAGAATATTTCTCCAACTCTTCAAAAGTCGAATGTATATCTAATTATAATTTATATATAACTTATATATATATATATATATATATATATATATATATATATATATATATATATATATATATATATATATATTTGTTTGAATAAAAACAGACCACTTTAAGGTTCCATGTAATAAGTTTTTTTCACCACAACCCCTTTAACAGGGATATGGATAATCAGACTTTACTTCCAAAGGTTGAAATTAAACGATTTTTCATTTCAACCTTTGGAAGTAAAGTCGGATGATCCATAGCCCTGTTAAAGGGATTGTGGTGCAATAACTTTTTGCATGGAACCTTAAAGTGGTCTGGTGTTTTATTCAAACATATCTGCTCTGAATCTTACATTGAGCTCTCTGGATAACATCCTCCTTGGGTCTACCCTTTCGGATTACCTAGTTTTGCATAAACTATATACATACATACATATATATATATATATATATATATATATATATATATATATATATATATATAACATTAGTGGTAAATATACACATATATATGCAATCATATATCTAAAATATATAAATATATATACATACATACATACACATACATACATATATATATATATATATATATATATATATATATATATATATATATATATATATATATATATATATATGTATAAAAAAGAGGATAGAATCCAGGTAGAACTCAATATCCAGGACAGTAAGGATGTAATAAAAATACTTAAGCCCTCATGGAATATTAGTGTTTAAGCCTTTTTATTATATATTCTTGTGTGTGTGTGTTGATCGTGTGTTTTATATATATATATATATATATATATATATATATATATATATATATATATATATATATATATATATATATATATGCTACATATATATATATATATATATATATATATATATATATATATATATATTAGGTTGGTGAAAAAATAATGACGTAATAATGTCGTTTTTTGATGTTAAAAAATACGTCAAAAAACGGCATTATTACGTCATTATTTTTGCACCAACCTAATATTAGAGTGTGTGTCTTTGTGTGGGTTGTGTTTGTGTATTTGCGTATTATTTTGACTAAATCTATATTTTTTCAATCGAAACATTTTTCCGATTTTTTAATTCTTGATATATTCCTGACATATCCTCTGAAAATTCTTTGTTATATAGTTATTTAATTTTTTTTTTTTTGCTTTCTGCGTTTATTTTTTCATATGATATTCAGTGTAAGCATAAATATTATTTTTAATGAACATATG
This sequence comes from Acanthosepion lycidas, assembly GCA_963932145.1. NCBI lineage: Eukaryota > Metazoa > Mollusca > Cephalopoda > Sepiida > Sepiidae > Acanthosepion > Acanthosepion lycidas. The sequence goes on from OZ010582.1 coordinate 29,427,472, forward strand.
TCCTTTTCACAGACTTTGTTTTTGATTCAACAACTATTTTATCTTCACTTCGACGATAAGTTATAAACCTTCACAAATCTGTGTGGGAAATACAATATTTTTCTTTATCAACGATGTTATTAAATATCGAATCGACCTTTTTCACACCCATATATAAAAACACATTTAAACTATAAAAGGAATGAATTATATTTGTTAATATTTGTGCATTTTTCCGATAACTAGAAAAACTTTCATCATTAACTGACTTGTCCCAAAATTGTTGTTGCATTTATTGAATGACATGAGTTTCCAAATATTTACTATATTCATAACAAAAAGTTAATCCTTTTTATTTACAGATTTTCACGTTGAAATTGCTCCTTAATAACTTTACCAATGGAAAGTCATTGCTAGTATTTGACGTGATATCAGGGCTAAATAATTTCTTACATTTTCACCTATAATTGTTTTTTACCGTCTAAAATAGATTTAAACTAGCAGCTATACCCAGCTGGTCAATCACAAAAAGCGTTCAATTAGAATGGCGCAAAAACAGCGTCATGCTTAGATGTAACAGTGTTTATCTTCCTCAATTATTTTAAGTACTTTTATTAAAAAACATTTTGAATTAATACAATTACTGATATAACAGAAGTAGTCTGTATTTATTCATTCGAAATTAGCCGAGGACATGAAGGGATAAAACAGGCAACATGAAGACACACTTCGGACCACAATTATTTTGGAGGTTTTGAAATTACTTTTGTCAGTATACTACCAGAGATGTAAAAGAGGATATATTTATAACGTAATTGTTAATGTTGATGAAAATTAATTGAAGGATCAATAAAAAATAAGAAGGAAACCAGTAAAAATCGCTTTTTTTCGCTATTTACACGTGTTTTCAATATCTGAGTGAATTTAATTACCAAGTTAAATGACTGTTCAACAATCAACTTATTGTTGGCTACAAATGAGTGAAGATTGTATTAGATTGCTTGAAAATTGAGGGAGTTTCAGTTCAGAATTTATGTTGGAATCGATTTTTCGAATGTTGCTGTTTTTCTCTAAACGCAATTTGTGTAGAAATAAAAATAAGGTATCGTTGAGCTCGACATGATATAAGTAACCTACATACCGAATTTGTATGAAATCGCTGGATAAAAGTAAAATTTATCGATTTTGATCGGTTTTATCCATTATTTTTTTTTCAGAATTATCGATTTTTTACACTAAGAAGCTATTTCTTACATTGTACGATGTATATGCTAAGTTTGGTCAAAATTAGTTTGATGGATCTCGAGTGAAAAGATATGAAACACACAGACACACAGACATCCTTTGTTTTATATAGATAGATAGTCATATTGCAACTTTGGGAAACCGCATGTACTAAATCTATAGGAGTAGAGGTTGTGTTTAGAGCAAGGCAACCTAATGGAAACTAACCATCTTCATGCTTGTCTTTCTCCACGTTAGTTAACTTACCACAGTTAAATGGCCTAGTGTGTCTTATTATTTAGATGTATTTGAATTCTGTTTTTTCCTTTTACAATGGCCGCCACCGAAGTCTAGTGAATCTGCATAGTTTTACTTACTATTTAACCCATATAGAAGGGATATAGACTTATGGCCTTTACAATGGCATTAGCGCGAACTAGACAAAATAGACTAAATTAGAATTGTAATCTCGTACGTCTATTCCACTGTCAGCGCTGATAACCGCCAGATAGGTAAAAGCAGCAGATGCTATTTTGATATTTCAATTTTTGCTCAGATGTGATTAGTTCGCTTTCATCCGTTTCACGTTATTTAAGATTATTACATCAGTCAGTTTTAAATGTAACGAGTTGTTTTCAAATATAACCATTAATTAATGTGACCAAGAATTAAAACCTATTGTAGAGCATTGATAGCAATATCCTTTGACTGTCTGCTTCTATTCTGTTGCAAGCTACATTGCTTCCCATCCGAGGAATTTTTCATACCTAGCCAACAGAATAATGCGTTTAAGACTAGAATTCAAGTATTAATAATGAAAAAAAGTTTACACCTCGATAACTTGTTTTCGAATGAATGCAATTACATATTCTCTTTATTAATTTTGGTGAAATATTCTTTTTTAGTCGAAATTCTTCCAGGTGAATTTAACGACTGAAGAATGATCGATCGATAAAAATGTAGGAAATTGATGAAAAACAAAAGTACAAGTAGATAAAACACACGGAAATGAATTTATTTAACCTGGTAACTTTAGAAATAAGTTGAAATCTCTACAAGCTAGGAGAGAAACAATATGGCGTAGTTAAAAACTGTATGAACGCTAAAAATAAATTAATTTAAACAGTGATTTTCGTAAATTATTTGAGATTGCTACCACTATGATTATTACATCTAAGATACAAACAATATGGCGTTGAGGATATAGAAACAAAACAAGATAAAAATTAAAATGAATTTATTTAATCTGAATATTTTGTAAATAACTTGAGATTACTACCACTTTTATAACTACACGATAGGAAACAAATATGTCGTAAATAAAATGGAAAATCTGTTCCTTAAAAAGTAATGCATGTATGGACAGATATTTTATGAAAATAAAGTTGTGATTTCTAATAATTTCATGACTAAAAGTTGATGAACATAATTTAAGTAAAGATTAACAAGGAATTTATTTCCCCTGAAAACCTCGTAAATAATTGGAAATAATGCATTTCATAACGACTCTATATGAAACAGATCATCCTGGCTATGAAGTTTCTGGAACAAAATCCAAAGTTGTTGGATATGAACAATTGTGTATGATATTCTCAAAAGATCACAAGTTATCTTTCTTTTTTTCATCTCATCTCGTCCTACCGGAAGTACTGTTTTTATTCTCCATCAATATCATGTTAAACTTCACTACGTTATAGTTACTCGAATTTGGATTTCGATGTGCCATACCTTAAAAATTATTCTATATTGTAATAAATAATTTTACCTTAAAAACTATTTAAAAAAAAAGAAAAATTTAAATTTTAACGTCTCCGATGTTATATTCTGAGTTAACAGACACTTAGGTCTAACAGATCCCCTTCCCTACTATTTGTCGTTTAAGTCGGCGTTTTACTCTACTGGCTGACCTCTACGCTCAAGGACATCAAGATCAACTGCTAGCGAATGCCAAAACATTTCAGCAACTACAAGCATATTCCATGAGGCATATCGCTTCAGGACATTGCTAATGATAACTCTGCACACTTTCCTATCCTTTGTAACTCTTAGTAAAATTCATCTTTCTCCTATCTCTTTTAAATCTTGTTACGTCATCCATTTATACAATATCACGAGGTATGTTATGCGTTTTTTTCTTCTGTCCCTAGAGGATTCAATATGATAAATTTTCCATTGCCTCTTCTTTCATTATTTACCCTAGAAATTTCCACTATCTTTTTATGGTGTTTAGCATAAGTGACCCTTGATTCTAGTTTCTCTAAATGTTCCTAGTGGCTTACATTTTCATCTCCATTATTCTCAACTTTCTTCTGTGGGACCAGGTATTTGTTGCTTTAAATAATCTCGTCAACCGAAACGTGATGTTCTACTATTCGGTGGCATAAGGGAAGATTTATCTTACGTTGCAGGTCAGTACATTTTTCTTCTTTTTTTTTTCTAACGAAATTTTCATATTTCTTTACTTACATTTGAAGGCTTCGGATTTCAGTGTCACATTTCTGTCCTCTCTTAACAGATTGGCAAGATATTTAAATTGCTTTACTCCTTTGATTTTCTTATCTCCATTTTTTTAATCTGCATGCCAAGCTGTTGCTTTTGCTGACATCCAAGTATTCTCTCTTCATCCCATTACATTTTTAGTCTTTCCTTCTCCCTTTTCTTCACTACATTCTGTAAGAGTTGTTGTAGCATCCTTTTTGTCTCTTCTATCAATACCGTTATATCAGCATAGCTTTTGGCCTCCAATAACGAAAACTAGTAGCACTTCTAATTCTGTCAAAATTGCCTAACTCTATGGGTTGAATAAATCCGGTGATGCGATTCATCCTTGTCTTACATTGCTTTCTATGTTTGTATATTTACTGAATTCATTCTCGATTATAGCAGAGTTCATAAATGTGTCACGGGTACTCTTTTGGTGTCCTCCCTCTAAAAAGTCTATGTTGGACTCTTCCGCCTACTCTAAGATTATTAGGAGTGAAGGGCTTGGGGAAACAATCGACCAGACTTTTAATTTCTCTCGAAGTCTCTGCCGAGGCGGAGAGGAACCCAGACGAGGCTTTGCCACGGGGCAAAGTTTCGTCCGGGAAGGTAGACAGTCCCTGAACCCGTTTTGGCACGTCCAAAGGGAATATTTTTGGCCGAGCCTACGGGCTCGGATTACCCACAATGAACAAGCCTTGTGCCACACACACTCTCGTGGTGGTGTCGGGGCTGTTAAATATTAACAGTCGACCATACTGTTCATTTCTGTCCAACTCTCTGCCTCGAGCAGAGAGGAACTTGGACGAGGCATTGCAGCAGGGCAGCTGTTGTCGAACACGCTGCCTTTGGAAAGAGAGGAACCTAGACGAGATTGTGCTGAAAGGCAGAGTTTCGTCCTGCGAGGTAGACAGATCCGAACCCTGCTATGCGGGTTCTACGGGAATATTGTTGACCGAGAGTACGGGATCGGAGAACTTACGGTAAACTCGGACTTGTGCAGCATACATCCATCGTTTTTTTTTTATAAATATTAAGTCGAATAGATTCTTCTACGGAGGCTGTGACTTTTCACAGCTGCTGACTGTCTTCCTTTGTGCAGGGAGGAACGCGAACGAGTCTTTGCCGATGGGCAAAGTTTCGTTCGGTGAGGTATACAGATGTTGTACCCGTTTATGGGGGTTTTAAGGGGATATTTTTGGCCGAGACTACGGGCTCGGAGAACCCACTGTAAACTCAGCCTTGTGCCACATACATCACTCGTGGGTGGGCTGATTATTATTAACAGTCGAATATATTGACAGCGGGGTCATCTGACACACACTCACTAGTCGTGTAATACTCTTCTGTTTTACTTACTGTTTAATGTATGTTATATCTGCGACACTTGTTTTGTTATTTCTTTAAGCATTTAATTGGGTTACAACAGTTACCTAGTATTTCCAACAGTTGTTTTTCATCTGCTTTTTGCATACGCTATACAGCATAACTATACATCCTTTTTCATTTTTACGTTCAATATACTTTATTTTTAATAACTGACTAAGTAAAGCTACTGTCAAGAACTAATACAGATAAATTAATTTGTGTTATCATGTTTGGCGGTCACTATGAATAATGGAGGCTCTGAACGGACTCCAGATACTTCTCTGTGATGTTATTTATTTCAATTTATCTAATACAAATAGAATAAGTAAACGCGTGATCAACCCTTAATTTTAAACCCAGCATACGGTTTCTTGGAAAGTTATTGCTTTCCCGAAAAGAACGTTCTTTCTTTTTCTGGAATTTTCTTTTATGGACTACCATCTTTGTAGATACATATGTATCTTTCAATTAAGAACATAATTCTCCAAAATATTGACGAATATTTAGTAGATGTTCCAAGCAATCGCTAATGAATCGTATAACGAGGTTGTTCACTAGAAAGAAATATTTAAACAACGCGTTTTTATATTAATGTCTAAACGGGAGTTGAAGCAAATCTATTCTTCGTATTAAAGGCTAACGGTTCTGTTTTAATAGAAAATGATAGATAAGAACCAAAAATAGGAAGAAAAGAATCAGTCATAAATGGGAGATCAAAGTACAAAAAAAAGAATTAAGTAAGGCAAAAAGAAAACATTTTACATTCCAAAATCAATGCTAATCGATTCTCGTATATCGTGATGTTTTATTAGGGACGTTAGTCAAAGAAAAGTGATACCTTAGGACCCGAGCCAAATCATCTCTCTTCTTCGAGTAGGATTCGATGGAAATTCGTTTGTTCATTGGAATTGTGCCAATCCCACAACAGACAACGTAATAGGATCCAGATCTGAAACCTTCTAAAAGAATGGTTGTCGAGAAAAGCAGGAGCGACAGAAGCAAATAGTTTAACGCTGAAAAGAATCAGCAAACGACATTCTGATTTGCTAGACATCGGAAAACATGTTACTCTATGAGAACTAAGAAGGCTTCTTAGGTGAATGGTCATAGAATACCATTCACAGCATGCCAGATACGGTTTATTTGTTATAGTTAAGGAGGGTAGATATAAGTACAGGAATAATCTTTTTCTGACGATTGATTATGCTGAACATTACAAAATATAGTATCAAGGAAAATCACATTTTAATAAATCACAAATTATTTCCCCAAAACAATTACATAGAAAAATATGTTGGTACCTGAATTGTGGTTGATATATGCATACATGCCTATTGAGCAATACTTGCATATTCGAGCTAGCGTTTAGTGGCATTTGATTTTGAAAACAACAACAAAAAAACACTCTTTCATTGAAAATCCACTATCCTCACAAAGCCTTGTGCCAAACTAAATTATGTTACGTAACATTAGATTCCATGAATATTCTCGTCATTTCACACAAATCACACGAGAATGGACAGAGGAGGAAGATATGCAATATTATAAAAATCAATTACAGACTAAATAGAATAATTGCTAAAAAAATAAATATTACATTTGAAATCGTTAGTGACCCCATCAACTAACCCCGTTGAAGAGTGCTAAAAAATAAATAACTCTTCATCGTCAAAAGTTATCGACGACATTTATATTATGGCCGCCATTACCATCGTTAAACATTTAATACAGTGGTCATTACCATTGCAGTATTCGCCGATAGATCTAACAATATCATTGTTTTAACCATTGCTATTAATATCTGAAAGTTAAATACGCTCACGTTGTCATATATCTGTCGCTGTAGTCAACATTTTCAGATTGGCCCCGGTGGGTACCATTAAATAGTCGATATTGTCGACATATTTGTTGTCTTTTTCACCAAATTATCTTACAGTTACAACTGCAGACGTTGTCATTGTAATGTCATGATTGTCTTATAGATGTAATCAAATTAGAGATCGGTGTTCAATCACTCGTGAAATTCAAGAACTTCAAATTAAAATTACCGCGTTAAGAATATATTTAAAATGGACGTCATATATTCTTACAATATATATTGACTACATTTTCCTTTGTGTAATATTAAGCGAACACTTAATCTCTCTGAGCATTAAGACATAGTTTCTCTACGTGGGGTCATATATGTGCTTATTTTCCATTGGGACATTATTCTGTGTAGGATCCCATATATATAATGGCCAGTAATTTCCCTTCTGGAAACAGTATCAAAATTCACATTTCTACTGAAAATTAAGCTTTAGTGATATAACCATCCGCCTGTCTATGTTATTGACCAGGTGTCAGCCGTTACTGACACGGAAACTAGACTGATGACAATTAAGCATTTATGATGACTGATTTAAACATTTACTCATGTCTTAATAGTAAGTCTGATAAGTTCAATAGAATCAAATCTCATCTTGAAAATAGGAATCTGATCTTGAAAATAAGATTTAGCCTGGTTTCTAACGGAATCGCCATGTTAATTTTAACGGTTCCAAACCGAAAGTATTTTCTATTAAGCATCTTAAAATATCTGTTTTGCTTTCCATCAGCATGGCTGATGCTAACCTCCAGAGTAGCAACTCACTGCGCCATTTTGATTTGACGTTTTTCTTCTACCGTGAAGGGAAACTACTATATCATATATATATATATATATATATATATATATATATATATATATATATATATATATATATATATATATATATATATATATATATATATATATATATATGTCAGGGCACATCGGCATGGTGTAATAGTTAGCAAGTTTGTCTCGCTATAACAGATATGACTGTGTAGTGAGCTCAATCCTCACTGGATGCCCCAAACTGTAGGCCTTGTGCCACATCTAAATCACCCTTAGAAAATCATAGGGCACCTCAACGTGGTGTAATTGTAAGCAAGCTTGTCAAACTAGAACAATTACGCCTGAGTAGTGAGTTCGATCCTCACTCCGTGCCCCCCTCGGCCTTATGCCACATCTAAGCTACGCTTGGATAATCACTATATTGCTATGCCCGCTGCTCGGAAAATAACCTTACTATGTCGTGTTAATTTTTTTTTTTCCACACCAGAATCCATCTGGTGCATTTATAAGCATAGCATTGGTCCGGATATCCATCATTCCTGCTATATTTGGTCAGGTGCTTCTGCTCTATATCTACAGATTCGTGACAAAATCCAATGATAAAACTGAAACGGCCGTGATCGAGTATTTAGTCTTTAGTCACTTTCCCACTACCGTAATTTAGATTTTCTGTGTCTTTTATTTACATATTCTCTCGGGAATTGTGTGATGATCCTTCTATTCGGTACAGCGATTTCATAAATGTAAATGCAGTACTAGATTGCAAGCTACTTTTCGCCATTGAAATTACTATTTTCAACCGTATAGGCTTTATGCTCATCGTTTTTTTTCTCTCACATTTCTCGCTAGTTGAATGTTTTTCTAGCTCCGAGTTTTTTTTTTTTCTGAACTACGATCTTCCAGAATTTGAATGCAATCGTCATCGTCAGTTTGAATTCTTTTTTTTTTATTTATTAAACTCTCTTATTTCTATGATTTTTAATAACACATTGAAACATTGTGATTGCTGTTGCCTTCCTTGGAGTAAAAAGATTTAAAATATGTTCTAAATATAGATTTGACTTTTGCTATCGTAGCCACTTCACTCAAGGCTCTTACCCGTGAGGGTGGATTGCGAAAAGAATATTAACAATAATACAAAACAAACTTTTGAGTAATACAATCAATATCAAAATTATTTTTTGTATACTATTTACATTATTCGGACTATTGTCCTCATCTTTGTCGCCATATTTATTACAACGCTTTGGCCGCTGTACGCTCTGACCTATTCAGTTGGTTGGAATGTCGAACTGAACACTTTATTTCACTCACTGGGGTAGACTTTTCTAGTTCCATGTTTTAATGGATGCCAGTTGTCTGTTAGCCCTAGTTAATTCTCCTCTCCAAGTTCTCCACTGACTTAACCGGGTATTGAACTCAAACTCTTTTGTCCTGTATAAATTTAGACAGGTTTTTTTTTTTTTTTTTTTTTTTTTTTTGTAATATTACAAATGCTGGAAAATTAATCAGTATATTAGAAAGTATTGATTCTTAAAATAATTTAAACTAATATAATTATACCCGAATTACTTCGTTAATTTCTTTCTTATTCGCTTCCTTTTAGCACTTCCGCTATGTATTTAATCCGAATTCATAAACGATCATAGACGTCAGGCCTGTTGTCAGCCAAATCACTGATTCTTCATAAAGTGAAACATTTCTACAGTCCTAAGCTGTGCGCACACTGGGCGCTACATATGTACTTCTTTGTCGTAATATGTTGAGCTTATTAATTACTCATTACTGCTATTGTCGTCGTCTTAATGGTTTTCCATTACAATTGTCGTATTTACCACTGTTATTGACATAATTGACACGGCAGTTATTGCCAACAAATAAAGCGCCAAATTTCACACGGATAATGAAAATTCTAATGTCGCAAATCATTAATATGAAATCTAATTAATCTAGTTAATTTTTCATAAGTTTATTTCTAAAATTAAATCGCATGTTACAAATTATAATATTTCGAAGAAGTTGAATTGGGTACTATTTAATTCATTGAGTTTAAAACAGTAGCATCTTGTGGATTCAAATGGACATCAAGTGACGTCTATGCCTTAATAATAGTTGTCAAAATTATAAATTTATTTTTCAGTATAGCCACCATTTACTGCTACAATCCAACACCAAAGTGTTCGAAATTTACATTCAATTCTTGAAAAAACTATCAGATCTATATTTGATACATTTCGTCACATGAAATTAACCTTTTCCTTTACGAGGAAAATCCAGACATTTGACCAATTACTTTTCGGGAAAAACCAGAAGATTTAAATTTCCAAATAGGCGTTTTGCAGAGGGTTTCCACCAAATGACTTTCTGGTTTCTGAAAATTTAGGCAGATTTTCGTGTAACCAAATATGATCTACATCCAGAACTTCTGTTGTCGCTTTGTTTGACTTCTTGCAAATTATCATTACATTCATACGTCATAAATCGATCGAGGCGCAACTTCTACTGTTAAAAACGTTAGTAATGATTTATGCTTTATCAACAAAATCACGTCTTACTCAGCGCTACTGAAAACTATTAATGCCGAAACAAAGCGATCTGGCACTAAACGTGTTTGAACAGGACTTCATATACGAATGAATAAACAGAGCCACGTATTTCTACCTCCACTATAAGTGAGGGGAAAATATACTTAGCAATATTACGATTATATCAGTGTAGCAGGAAGATGAAGGAAGTGATATTTTAAAAATGGAATAAGTACGTTGCACAAATAAACATTTATAAAAAATACTAATCCGTGGCCTAAAAACACCATTCATACTCTTTATAGTTGATTGTAATAATTGATATTACTGTTGGTGATTGTATCATGGAAATCATTTTCGTTCTTTGCTGATAGAATCGATGGAATCTTTAATTAGCATTAGTAGCATCTTGATAATTATCTGGTATTAAAAATGTATCTTTGCACTTGTCAGATATCCTAATCGTGAAGCATTTGATTAAGTCAAGAGTTCTCAAACGGTGTTTGCTTATAAAAAAACATCTCCTAATGTTTTAGAAAATAATGCATTCATTCCAAGAGTTTCCGATTAAAAAGGTGCATTGAAGAATTACGTTTTGTCGAATGCTCATTATTCCAACAATTTGAATCTGCCAACCTGTCTTCAGATATTCACTTTTGAAACCCTAAAATTCAAGCTAAAGTTAATTCCCCTCTGGTGGATAACTTTTGATTATGGCCTGAATTACATGGCTTCCTTGGTTGATGCATTTCAAGAGTTGAAAGGAATAAAGGAAAAATTCTGAATAAAATGAAAATATAGCCATTTCCCAATGTGGCATATAATTTAACGGTAGATATATCAGTTGAGAAAGTTTAATATTTTTCTCCGTTCAAGATTAGATACTTTCCATTGGATGTAATAAATAACCTTTAATTTCAACCTTTTCAGTTCCTTCTTAGTCTCTTTTATTCTTTACTCATGTTTCACTTGACTTTTATCATTTCCTCTATTTAGCCATTTGCTTTTCATTCTTTCTTCCAATCTCCTCAAAATTATCCGAGCTGTTATTTGACATCTATTTTAGCAATTCTTATTATTTCAGAAAGTTATTTAGCCTTTCTCAGTTGTAAAAAGTTAGATGATTTAATACCCGATATGGACACGTGAAAGCAAAATTATTTCGTTGCTGTCACCAACAAATATGTGAAAACAAAATTGGCTTACCTGGACATTATTGGATGCTATCACCTTCAAATAAGTGAAAACAAATGTGTCTTTCATGATCATTATTGGTTGCTGTCACCTTCAAATATGTGAAACAAAATTGGCTTACCTTATTATTATTTGCTGCCGCCACATTCAAATATTTGAAAGCAACATTGGCTTACCTGGTCAATATTGGTTGCCATTTCCGTCAAATATGGGAAAAGAAAAATTCGGTTATCTGGTCATTATTAGTTGCTGTTACCTTGAAATAAGTGAAAACAAAAGTTGGATTACCTGGTCATTATTAGTTGCCGTCAGACTCAAATTTCTCCTCTTATGCAGCTTTGAATTTCGTGAGACGATGGAACCAGTGCTAGAAATGTTCCTTTCTTTAGTTTTCTGGAATATATTTTTAAAATAGAGATGCATGTACCAGGACACATGGAAGTGTACATTTTTTCTTAATGCCCTAAAATCGAAGTTGGCTAATTCTGATAATGTTATAGCATACCTACGGACGATAATGGGTAGCCCCCATTCACATAAATACAGTAGTAAATACTGTGTGTTGTCTGCAGTTTTATAGGTGGGGTACAGGGATTTTTTGGCCGAGCCTACAGTCTCGAATATCCCACATGAAATTCGGACTTGTGCTACATCAGCCCGCGTCGGGTGTTTGGCAAATATCCTGCAGTTTCAGATTCATTGTGGAATTCACTTGACTCTTAGCACTGGCGAATCTTATATGTGCTATACTTGTCCTAAGTATTATCGTCCATTACCAACCTTCATGCGATTATTCTATTCTGTAACCTTCCCTAGGTTACAACAGATGAATAAGAAAGATGACACATTTTTGGAACGGACTTCTTACCGATGAAGCATAGAATTGTAAATGCAGCATTTTCAGGGTCATTATCATTGTGAATAATCCATTTCTCTGGAAAGAGATCAGTTCTTCCACACAAAACAATTAATCTTCAGCCCCCGGAGTTTGCATTTTCCGCATATTTGCATTTATTCATTGTGTTTTGGATCACGACATCATGCATCATCCAGCCCATCTACTCGACCTTACTTGAATCGTCCGTGCCACTCAAAAACACTTGATTTCTCCATAGCGTGTTTCTTACAGTCCATTTTAACCGAGCAAGGATTCCAGAGTATCTTTACCAATCTTCATGCAAAATATTGATAATAATATGCTTCTCCAGATTCCTTTCAACCCTTTTATGGTGTCGTATTAACACATAAAAATTCCATTACACTCTGCTAAAATGATTAATTAATAATGCCTATCAATAAAGCAATAGTTGGAATATGATTAAATGTGCTCGGGTACCAATCTTTGCATTCGTTCCTGAAATGAAATATTCATACATTGTATCAGTCATGTGCCCTGCGTGATACACGCTTAGACGATCATGTATCTTTCGATACGTGACTGTCGAGGCAAGTTTTTTTTTTCCCGCAGAAGGTTGGCATTTCTATTTGCTGTTGACCAGTTGCCATCCGAGGCTATAGATGCCCTGCTATTTACCCATAGCTGGGGGGGTGGAGAAGAAGAGTATTCATACCTTCCCCAAGGGTATTAGTAATGGATAAACATTAGCCACACAGAAATCTCAGTTCTATATATAAGACAAAGTGGATATTTTTTTCTCAGAATGTGGGGTGGGGCGGATATTACTTTGAATTTAGTCATTGAGTTTCAGTTTTATTACATATACTTGCTTTATTCTCTTCTTAGTAATCAGTCAGTTATGTGCCATGCGTGATACACACTTAGGTGATCATGTATCTTATGATACATGACTGACGAGGCAGATTTTTTCCCGCAGTAGATTGCCATTTCTTTCTGCGGTAGACCAGTTGCCATCCAAGGCTATAGAACCCGGTCTGTCCTGCTAATTACCTATAGCTTCAAGTGGGGGAGAAGAGTATTCATACTTTTACAAAGGGTATTAGAGCATAAGTAAATATAGTATTTATTTCTGTTGAATATCTCTCTCTCTCTCTCTCTCTCTCTCTATATATATATATATATATATATATATATATATATATATATATATATATGTATATATATATCTGATCCTTCCTCCCTTGAACTCTTTTAGTAGCTACTTTTCATTCCGCAATATTTTCATTCTTTTTTATTCCTCAATTAATAAAATTCTACCCAGGAAACCGTCATCCGTAACCGGTAATTCCCTACGAAGGTAGGAGAGCTGTAATCCCTGGCGTTAAAAAAGGACATTCCGGGGAGGTTAAAATAGTTTTGCCATCTGGCCTCACACTAATGGGAGTACCACTTAAGACTTGGTCCTGTACGCGAGCGGCCCTACGGATAAATACCTTCTTTATTTCCTTTCTTTCATTATTTATTTTCAACTTTCCCTCCTTTTTTTTTTTTAAATTTTCACCTGTAAAGATGCAGAGGGTTAATATTTCCCGTTTTACAGGATGTATTTCCTAATTCCCATTAAGTGTGCACAATGTCATATGAAAAGAGCCCGTGGCTAAAGACTTGCAGTTGCAGATAAATTGCAAACAGAGAAATATTTGGTAGTTAGCGGCTCTACGAAACAGCGAATTGTCATTAAAAAAAATCACATATATCGCCCGGAATGACTGTATTCTTTCTAGAAACGTAAATAATATTACCAGCTATATGTTTTTGGAAAAATAATATTATCAGCTATACGTTTTTGAAAAAAATAATATTACTAGGTATAAGTTTTTGAAAAAATGATATTACCAGCTCTATATTTTTGAGAAAAAAAAATATTAACAGAAATAGATTTTTGACAAAACATATTGCTGGTAATAGTTTTTTTGTTTTTTTTAAGCGTATTGCTGGTATTTTTTTTTTCTAAAAAAATTTATTTCTGGTAATAATTTTTACAAGTATTTCTGGTACAAAAACCTATTTTCACATTTTTCTAATGCTTTTTTTACCTCAGGTTTGGGGTTAACTATTTGCCCATCGGTAGGACCCAAACAAGCGTCACCAGTCCGGGCCAAGGTAGACCCGGGAACACCAGCAATTAAGAGGTCGTTCCACGCTCCTCAAAGTTTCCTGATGAGAGGCCTTGCTGTTAGGCGTAGTTTACCGTCTTACCCTGGATGCGGATGTAGTTTATCGTCATACCCAGGATGCGGATGTAGTCTCAGTTTCGGGGTTAACTATTTGCACATAGCTGAGACCCTAACAGTTGCTACCACCCCGGCTCAGGTTGGACATGGAAACCCTAGCAATTAAGAGGATGTTCCATACTCCTCAAAGCCTCCTGATCAGAGGCCTTGGTGTTGGAAGTAGGTTATCGTCTTACCCTGGACGCGGATGTAGTTGATCGTCATACCCAGAACGTGTATGACTAAATATAAATATACGTACACTTATGTGTATCCATTTTGTATGACGTATTTTATATCCTAATGTTGTATAGAGAATATTTTCATGCACAGTTCTATTCTAGAAAACATTTCTTTAATTTATTCGCGTCCTTCCTCCCTAATATGCATAATGGGGAAGTTGGAGAGTGGAAAAGACAAATTTATTTCTTCTATCACATCTCCTTTACTAGTAATCTTCCAGTTCCTTGTTTCAAATAGCTCTTATTAATTAATATAACTTAAATTATTAATTAAACTCTAGATTCGAACGGGAGACACGTAAACAGTTCTTGGCGATTGTGTCTCCGCCATCTCCACCGGGCAGAATCTTCCCAATGCACCAATGGAGATTAAATCAGGCGGATGTAATGGTATCAGTTGGAGGGACTCATATACTTTTTGGCAGCTATGAACAAGAAAAAAAAACGCATCGTATCTAACATTCACTGGCGCGTTAAATAAGTCTTTAATATAGTGCATTTTTCTATAGTTATTTGTTTAACTAGATATTGTGTTTTGTTATTTTTAATAATACATAATCTTACAATCGATACATACCCAAGCCCTAATTCCAATATCGTCTGTCCTCTTTATTCTGAATTCATATAGCTGGTTTTAAAATGTAACTTCATATGTATGTCCCTACAGAGCATCGGTCATAAACTATTATACAAAACAAATGGAAATAAAAATTATATTTAGGAGACCTGTCTGTCTCTCTGTTTTTCATTCTCCTCTTTTCTTCTCCCTGGTTACTATTTCTGTTAGTTTATGTCACGTAAAATTATAGTGGCTTATGAGTTATAGTAAAGTGTATAAGTGTGGAAACAGGTTAGTTTGATTTGGCTTTATTAGTTAGATAGGACACCATCAGTGGGGTATAAAACAAGGAAATCAAATTGTAAAGTGAACAAAAAAATTATATCCATGTAAATCAATTAAGGTCTTACAAATAAAATGCATGTATTTTGGTTGAACAAGATCTTCAAAACGTTCGTAGTAGTCCTTGCAAGAACGAGTTTATCTGTACGTAGGCAGAAACGTATGCATGTATGAGCGTTATCGTAGGGTAAGAATGTTTTTGAAATAATCGCTCTGTCTTAAATGTTCCTTTAGTTTATCAAGTATAAAAGAGGTGAGGTAGAAAGGTAAAGATAATAACGCTTGCTTGACGTTGTCAAGGGACTTTTTAATACGCTCGTCTCCTCCTCTCAGTATTTATCAATTCACCCACGAGGACCGAATGTGGCACAAGGCTGGTTTAATGTGGGTATCTCCGAGCCCGTAGGCTCGGCCAAAAATATATAGCCTTTGAACCCGCCTAGACAGGTTCAGGCTCTGTCTACCTCCCCGGACGAAACCTTGCCCTTTGGCAAAGCTTCGTCCGGGTTCCTCTCTGCGTTAGCAGAGAGTCCGACAGCCGTCGCAAACAGTCAAAGACTGTATCGAGACAGATCTCAACTCGTCTCCTCCTCTCTGATGACAAGCAAACTTGCCCGTCTTTTATTTTGTTTTTGGTGCTTGAACAAGTCATTTGGGAATTCACTCCCGGATATGATTGAGGCCTTTCATTGGACGATGAACAAATTTTTGAATCGGCTCGCGAAAAAGGCCCGTGAAAGAATTTGTTTCTCAGAATTGAAAATTATTTGAATTTGGTTTTAAATGATTCCTAGTTTTCTATTGGCCGAAAAAATTTCGCATCAAGTTGTGAAATTTCACGAGTTTTGTTTTGGATTCGCTTTTGCGTGTGTGTTAAGCAAAGTTTGTAAATTCGAGTCTTTTTTTAATTTCTAACAAAATCAATGATTCAGTGCTTAGCAGTTGAATTTTAAATCTAGATCTTGTTTTGTTCACTAAGAGGTAACATGGTTGGAGATTTTGAAAGCAACTACTTTACAATGAAAGCAAAATGTGGCTTAGATTTCGTTGTTTTACTGCTATTAAGCATTTGCATTAAAGACTGACGCAAATATCACGTACTAATAATACTAATTTAAAAAAATAAAAATTCGATATTTCTGTAGGATGGCTTACTACAACTGTCTTTCAAAACCCGATGGTGGGCCTAAATATATGAATAGCAACTGTTCTCGTCAATTTAATGGCATTATTTACGTATGCATCGTGGTTTTGTTGAAAACTAAAACGTTGTAGACTCTATTAACAGACAGAATGTTAATAGAATTATAACCTGGGGTTCCTGGTGTACAATTTCAGATTCATCACAAAAGGGAAAGAGGGATCTGTAATATACTTGATCATGACCCGGCATAAAGAATTTAGTAACTTCCTTACCGATGTGAGATGGCTTCCATTTGACTTTACTACAACTATTTTCGCGGCAGCTGCCCTGGCGTCATTTTTCCCTGGTGCTCACGCTACATGAATTTAGGCGTGGTATTAGATTGGTATCTAAGTTCCACACGCTTATTGTTGTAATAGTTGAATACAAGCGCCTTTTCTACTCCAACAGTTTATTAGATTGCTGCAAAAATAATGACGTAATAATGACGTTTTTTTATGTTAAAAATACGTCAAAAAACGACATAATTATGTTATTATTTTTGCACCAACCTAATATTTTCTTGCACTTCATATCTGTGGAACTCCCTTAGATTTACTTTCTTCCCTGATAACTACAATCTTCAAAAATTTAAACGCAACCTCAATCAGCATCATATGTTTCTCGAACACTGCTCATCTTTTGTCCTTTTCTCAATCCTCTCTATTTTCAGATTTAGCATTCACTTTCACTCATTGTAACCACATGCGTGCTTGTGGCATCCACACCTTGCTTGGGGTGAAATTATTTTAAAAAATATTAATAATTTTTTTTTAATTTAAAAATAGGGACATTTCTGTTTTTATTTTCAACGTGCGACTGGATTTAGCGTTTTCCTATTCCGACGTCAGTCAGTGTCTTTCTTTCAGTAGATAAATAATTTTGCCTTAATTTACAAATGTCACGATTCATTTATTCTTCCCTGGATTCTTTTTTTTCTTCTCTATGGAGCCTTTTCCTTTCAAGATTGTCTTTCTTTCTTTCTTTTCGTCCTATTTTTTTTTTTTACTGTTCTCCAGCGTTTTTTATTTCCTCCCTTGCTCCATTGCTGAAGATTACAATTCCCGTAACTTCAAAAAGCACCCAGGATCCAAAGAAATGAATCACAACTAGAGAAACAAACGAGTCCAATTCTCTATCGTGCCAAAGTCGGTAAAGCAGAATTTTTTTCTCGAAGCCCTCATTATAGCCATTTTGATGTCTTTACACAGAACAAAGATCGAATCTGAAGGCAACGCAGACACGCCCTGATTTCGTTTGTTTTTTTTTTTTTTTTTTTTTTAATATTTTCTCTATTTTCTTCTTTTCTGTCAAGATTCTTAGGCTGATGCCTTGCTGAATCGACCTGTTTACTCTTTGATCAGCATACTTTCAATATCAATTCAAACTTTTCGTCACAATTGAAAATAAAACAACAACGTAATTTATTCATTGCGAGTGAGTCTGGGGCCTAGAAAGATTTACAATAAAATAATACAATCGCAATAGTATTAATTTGGGGACTAAAAACAGCAAATAAACCCAATCAGGAACTAATCAATGAAGGAAAGTTTCTGTCTATATTTCTGAGATGAGTTGTTATGTACATTATTTACATTATTCGGACTATTGTCCTCATCATATTTATCCCTGTGCCATGTGTCCTCAAGGACATATGGCACAGTGGATAAAGGCGTTGGTTAGATCCAGTGACAGGACCCAAAGTGTGTGAGTTCAATATTCGATTAAGGCAGTGGAAATCGTTCAGAGGGAATTTAACAGGAGACAACTGATAACTGACATCCATTAAACATGACAAGTTGAACTAGAACAGTCTACCCCAGTGAGCGAAATAAAGGTTTCAGTTCGATATTTCAACCACCTGAAGAAGGCCGGAGCGTACGACGGCCGAAACGCTGTGATAAATATGGCGACAAAGGTGAGGACAATAGTCCGAAAAATGTAAATAATGAAGGAAAGTTTTTCATAATTTAGATAGTAAAATACTTCTAAATATTGATAATAATTCAGTAACTCTTATATCAGTAATATCCCAATTCTATGGGTTAAATAACAGAACCAATTAAATTTTCAAGACTTTAATATTAATTGGTAAGCTGATTTGCAGTAATGTTTAAATGGGGAATCCCAAAACTTCAAGGAAAAGTATAGTTCAAAACAATGATAAAGGCAATTGTAAATCTCGAAAATTATAATAGATGCCATTCTGAATTGAAGCGTAGAAAGAATAATGGGGCATGTCCTAGATTCTATGAAAAGGGCGTTATAAATGTAAAATATTGTTAAAGCAATGCAAAATGATCTACTATTTTTCTCCAAGCATAGACATAATAATTTCCCGTTGACAGAAATTAAATAAAAGTCAGCTGCGTATTAGAAAAGGAAAAAGAATATATTGTATGAAAACTATTCGGGGGATCAGTAAGATATATTCTATTATTTATTTACGACACACGATGTGCTACATGTTGCAATCATGCAAGTTGCATGAAATACATGAAAAAAAGTGATTCGGCATCTGGTTGGATTTGACTAATGCTCTTTCTTTTTATTGTTAAATGCATTCTTCTCTAGCCGTAACGTTTCACAAATCAGCGTCGGAAGACTATTTTGAAATTGCCTCTGGATTTGTCTAAAACAGCATATCACATTCAAAATGTACTAACAATGCAAAACAATATATTCTTTAACTTTCAAAATGATAATAAAAAAAATCATTGGTGCTTGGCAAAGAAGAAGAAATTTGTCAATCTGGTGAAAAAGCCAAAGAAAACATCCTGCATATATCGTATGGAGACTAATGTCGAAGAAAGGATAAGCTCACAATGAACATTAAAAATGTGCATTGACGTAAGATTAATATCGGTGGTCAGGAACTTATGTAGTGAGTCAATGCAAATATCATTCCTCGTTTATCACCGAAGAGAATTCCTGGCTAGAAATAATTTCTAAAAAAAATGTGTAAAGACGGCAGTTGTAAAACAATGAACTAAAAAGACAAGAACATCTGCATGCAAAGATAGAACTTTTTCACGCATTCTTTCTGTGCGCCTGCGAATCTTTTTCCTGTATAGAATTCAAGCATTAGAATTGAAATTCTACCAGTGGCGGGCTCCTTTGAAAGGAGCCCTTAATCACAGAGAGGCCTCTCAAGGATTTTTTTTAAATAGAGAACTTTTCAACAAAATTAATTTCTTTTTCAGTGTTTGTTATTAAAATAATTACATGCTAATGATAGAATAATAAGCCAATAACATGAATTACCTTAACATACACTCTAATGGACATTTCATATGACCTCAAAATACCTCTGTAATTAGTCGTATTTCAAGATTTGATTAAGAGCTTACAGTGCCTGAACCCTCAGCTCTATAGACTCACTGATCTCGCCAGAATTTGCGATGGCTCCCGCTCATATGTGATAATGCTTAAGGGCCCCAGAAATGTAAATCCGCCGTGGAATCCTACAGAAATATTTTAGGCATTTCCTACGTAAACCGCCTCTCAATTGATGGAGTTTGAGATACTCTCAAACAAGAAGCAATCCACATGAGCAAATTGATAAGAAGAAACTTAAAGTAGACACACAGTCGTCTCGATCCAATACTGAATAAGGACCTCGGTTATCAAATAAAATTTCGAGCCACCTGACAAAATCATAAAGACAATTGTGGCAATGTTAGAAATCTGATTAATTAGCCCTGTTATATTTTAGAAATAATGAATTATCTAGTTTAAAATATTAACAATATTAAAATAAAAAGACCGCTGTATTAAAGAAGATATTCGGGTGTGATGAAAATCCATTGTTTTCGAGCTAAGCAAACATTTACCTTCCAGTTTCGCGATATTTCATAGGTAATTAGAGTGATTTTTAGAAATTATTTATTTCTATCAATACCGATTTTAAAATTCAATTTTATTAATCTAAAACATCGACATTAGTCGCAATCATAGTATCATTTTGATCCTTTCATTGCCTGCATACGTTTCGAATTTAGATTATTTTCTTCTATGATGGTGGCAAGCATGGCTAGATAATTCAGTCTGCCCTTCTGTTTAACTGTATAAATACTCTGCCTTTTACTAAAAATGAAAGTACATATATATTTTCAGCAGAATAAATGTTTCTTTTCTCATGTATTATCAACTGGGTGTTTTTATTGCCCTTTGGAGGGCAATTTAAACATACAACTTGTCTGTGAATGCGAGAAAAGTCAATGATTGATATTTAATTTTTTTTGATTCGCTATTTTATATTCGTTTCGGACAGTGTGTGTTTACGAAAACAAAAATATTTTAACTAAAGCATTCAGTGGGAGCATCTTCTTATATCGGTAAATGCTCTCCTTCTGGCTAAATGACGAAAGTAAAAGTACTCAAATCCACCACATTTTTCTCGTTTTTTTTTTCTGTTTTGTGATGGACACTACTAATCCCCAATTCGAGACACGTGACCGTCATCTGATCTTATCCAGTTATCGTGTTTCAGAAACACGATACATTTCCAACATCATGGCTGCCGATTAAGTACAAGATTTCTTCGTTCGCTAATACTTAAACTCATCTTTACAACAGACACATAATTTTACGAATTCACCTGAGTAAATATCTACGAGACAAATAACACAAAGAAACTATAAGCAATTTGCACTCGCCAGACACTACTAGGTCAATTATCTTCAATTTATCCACTAAGACCAGGAATTTAAAGTAAACTAAGATTAATGCCATTGTGCAGTTGTTGATAGCTGAGCAGAGTGAGAATTCAGAGAACCGATTTCGAATCCCAGTCGATTTGGTTACATTCCTTCATGGAGCAAATAACCATATTAGAGCAATCGATCAAACTCTTCTCTCCCCCATTTACGGGAAAGATAATAGAGAAGACTGGGCCCTCTAGAAGTGGTTAGCGATCAGTCTATCACAAGAAAAATGCTGATTTACAAACCGGAAATATCTCTAACACTGCAATCTTCTTTTATGTCCCTTCAGGACGTAGATGATCATGGCCCTCCACTTCCTCCTATCCCTTTTAGTTCTCAATGTTTTGCTCTTTTGCTTCTCCCAAACCCTGTTCTGTCATCCACTTGCTTAAGCACGCTAGGTATGTCATCCGTTGCTTTCCCTTGTCTCTCGTTCTCTCTATCATCCCTGTGAATATCAGATTCTCTAAGCCCTTCATTCTCATTACGTATCCCAACAATTTCAGCTGTCTCTTCCATGTTTACATCCTCTCCAAAACCTCATCATTGCTCACATGTTCTGTCCATAGAATTCTTAGCAGAACTATACCTCTGTTGCCTCGAGCCTATTCTTCATCTTTGAAGAGACCACCCAAGATTCGCTGCTATAAAGGAGGACAACTATCACGTAGCAATGCGGGACTCTTTTCTTTCTTACCAACGAAGTCCTCCTGTCTCGTAATACTCTGCCTATCTTTTGGGATGCATATTTGGCCATCCCAACACGTTACCGTCCTCTGTCAGAACACTTCCCATATATTAAAATTTCCGCACCTGGCTTGATTTCAGTGTTCCCGACCTGTAACTAGCGTTTCGGGCTCAACTTTTTTTTACTGATGACCATCCATTCTGTCTTCTTGTACTTTGTGCTTACTCCCTTCCCGCTCTGCTTCGCTACCTTCTGCAGGAGATTTTTTAATTTTCTTTCTGTGTCTGCTATCAGCACTGTGTCATCTGCGTATCTTATGTTGTTGTGGCCGCTAATGATGAATCCTGGTAGGATTCCCAGTTCCCTCAAAATTCTCTCACGATAAGACTCCCTGAGAAGACACATTCTTGCCTTTCGTCTCTTTCAATTTTTGTATATGTTCTGAACTCATTTTCTATCCGTATGCAGCCCGTTTGACGCCAGTATGTGTTATTGATTATTCTAATACCTTTTCTAAATATATCAACATTAGTGAGAAGTTCCAACAGATCTTTGTGCCGTACTTTGTCGAACGCCTTTGCATATTCTATAAAACATCGATATACGTCATTCTGCATTTGTATTGCTATTTCTGATAACATTCTGAGCATAAATATCGCGTTCCATGTGGTGGTGTCTTTAACGAACCCGCACTGTTCTTGTCCTATCTTTGGCCGTATTTTTCTGTGCTCTCTAATCTTCAGAATACGGATGATCAGTTTTGTTATGTGGCTCAATGTTAAGATCTTCCGGTATATAACCATTGATGAATTTCTTATATTATTACTGTAATCTTGTCTATGGCAAAATCATCTGACTGTCAGCAACTATGCTAACATTCCGTCTGGCCCTGACTCCTTGTTTCTGTTCAATTTCGCCAGTGACTATTCTACTTCGGTTTTTAGAATTCCAGGCTCTTCAGTAGTTCTGTGTATTGCTGGTTGTTATCTTTCGTCATAGAAGAGTTCGTCAATATGTTCGTTCCAGCGCTGAAGATTTTTTCTCTTCTCTAATATGAATGTTCCATCCTTTGATTTTATGTAACCTGTTGCCGTGCATGCATTCTGTCCTGTTAGTTCCTTTATTTATTTGTACATAGCATCTTTGCTGGTGGTAACCAATATCACTATTTCTGCACATATTTTGTTTACCCACTTTTATTTAGCCTGCCTGAATTTGGACCTTATATCGTTGTGTAGTTACTTTATTCACTTCCGTATCTTGGCAGAGTTTTCTGTCTCCTTTGCATCATGTCGAGAATCTCAGTTATCCATTCATCTTTTTTCTTCTCCGTTCATTCTCAGTAACGTTTGCTGAAGTCACTAAAGCTTGTCTTAGTGTGTCCCATTTAGAGTTGCCCTTTCCACTGTGCCCCGTGTATTTTCTATTGACACTGTCCATATATTTTTCTTTCAGGTACGATTCGCTCAGGCGTTTGTTGTATCGCAATCTGAGTGTTGCCCTAGGCTTTCCGTAATTTCACAATTAGCTCACATATAACAGTGCGATGATCGCTTCCGCAGTCGGCCCTTGGGTACATTTTTCAGTGAATCATAATTATGTACTCAATTTGGGTTTTAGTTTCCTCTCTTGGGCTCCTTTATCCTCATAATTGTCTCGAATGGTCTTGGAAACTGTTGGCTATGACCTGGTCATTGGCAATGCACAATTGGTTATACTTTTTCCATTAGATTACGAGCAAAGTGCTTCCTTACAAAAAGTCAATTTATTGAATAAGATTTCTGAAAGAATCCATTATGAAAATATTTTATTTTATTGCTCGTTTATTGCGGAGTAAAAAGATTGGTAGCTTTGTTTCAGTGTTTACAATGGAACGTGTGCCCCATTCCTAAGACATTATAAATGACTAGGCTATGCTACATATATTGTTTCAAGGTGGATTTAGGAAACCTGTAAGCAAAAGTCTCCGATAAATTTGCAGAATTCGTGAGCAGTGAAAAAACATATTATAACCTTATATCACATGTATCTTTTTTATTCTTGAGGATTAAAAAATAAAATTGAGGAATAATTTGTTGTGCACAAATCTGTTCAGCTGTGGAACTAAATCGCTATTTGCTATCTTTATGGATTATAAAACTTGTCAGCATAATGGACATCAGCTCGAAGTGAGGAATTAGAGAACCGAGTTCGGATTCTTGTCGAGTTCGTTACTTACGTATAAATGCGCCTGGGAATCGTAAGACGCGATCGTTTTTAACAACAACAATGGGTTGAGTAGCAGGATAGACTGAGTCCTATAGCTTTAGTTGGCAAGCAGTCTACCGCAGTATGAAATGACAACCTACTGCGAGAAAATCTTCAGCAAAGGTAGCCATAAATTGAAAGAAACATGGTTGCAAAAGTGTGTATCACGTATTGCACTAAAATGAATGACTGAACACACAAATGGCATTGCATTATCTCAATTATCACATTTTTGAAGGTGCTGATGGCTTAAGGTTAGGGCCTCGAAACGAGAAATCAGTAAACATCTTTTTCAAAATTCTCTCTAGTTTATTATATACATTAGCCTATTTTATAAAATTATGCGTCGACTCTTCCTGTCCAAACTATGTTTATAAATTGAAATTGAATTCTCAATTTGTTGTAACCCAGAAAATGTTACTGAATGAGGAATAACCAAAACGGATGTTGGAAATGAAATGATAAACTTTATAACATCAACAAAATAGAATACTCGCCAGCAACGTGACGTAGGTAAACCACTGCTGGTGGTTGGCTATTTAGACAGCATATTATGATATACCTGCTTCCGACGAGGTAGGATGTGGCACAAGGCCAATTTAATTTTGGAATATCCGAGCCCGTGGGCTCGGGCAAAAATTGCCCGTAGACCGCGCTTACGCGGGATTGGGTATCTGTCTACCTTCACGGGTGAGACAGCCCTTCACAGAGCCTCGTCCAAGTTCCTCTCTGCCTCTGAGTTCGACAGGGCACGATCTTCCCACGCTGACAGCTCTCGCTGTCAGCTTAGGCAGCATGTTACCGCCATTTTCAATAATGTCCAACGTATTTATGAGGATTTGGACATACCCATTAGTGTTCATAGGTACGCTATATAAGACAATTTTATTTTAAATTATATATAGTCTGTAAACAATTTATTATATTTAATTTTCATCATTTAGAATCACGAAAAAATGTTAAATCAGTTTCGAAATACCTATTTCTATTGAAATTCTAACCGACTAAAGTCACTCAATGTAGAAAGATATCGGGGGGGTGTATCGCCGTAGAAAAAAGGAAAAAGTACTGTTTATGAGGATACATAGAAAAGATAACAGTTACCCCTTGACTTGAAGAGACCAAGATTGTAGTGATCCACACTTCTTGGGAAGACATTGTCCGAGTGGAAATTATGTATTACTAACTGAATGCAAAGGATATGCGAATGATTCATCCTCGTGGACGCGGTATGGCGTGTCTCAGTTGGAAATATCAGGGTTGACAGAAACAATTATTGTAGCACGTCAGAATATTTGCCATGGAAATTGAGATAGATTAGTGAATAAGCTTGCCACGTTTGTCACTGGGAAATGGATTTTATGTGGGGGGAAAATTTATCATTCTCAAGGCCACGTAGATGCTCTTGAACTCTATCAGTACCGGCAAGCGGAGAGAGGGGTGGTTCAGCCAAGATATGGCAACAATAATTCATTTTTAATGAGAGGTTCCTCTTTTAAAGATAGAGTATAATAGATGGAGTCAGATACTTTCTGGTTCAGTAAAATGAACCAACATTTTCTCCAGCAACTTTCGCACGAGATAGTATATATAAGTTCCGTTTGCGGTTTTGGGTAAAATTGGATGTTTAAGGTAAGGATCCTACTTGAAAGAACACCTATACAACATGATTTGTGATGGTTTAGGATATGACCAATAATGCAGTGTATACGATAATCAAAGTATTTCATAAAATAGCTAGATAACCCCCGGACATTGGCAAAATCATAACGATCGATACGACACAACACAAAACACACACCGTGAAATTGCATTACAGGTTGCGATGGGTAAATTTTTGTCATTGTGTATGTCGCGTTGTGTATTTTTGATTTTATTGACTGCCGTGTATAGTAGGGCCAGTTAAGCAATGCATACGGGCCGGGTATTCCAATACGTACATATCAGAGGACAGTGTAGATGATTTGGAAACAGTTGGATGATATATCCAATCAACATCATGTTGGTTGGAGTGATCACTGGTGATGGCGACGTTATGCCTCCATTCATATTTCTACAGGACATCAGTCTCAAGAGGGCAACTACATCAAGTGTATTGAGGAGGTAGTGCTACCCTATGTTAAGAGGGTGGCTGCTGTATGACCCGATGTCTGGCAACAGGACTCTGCACCATAACACACAAACAAGAGAACCCAGTCATACCTGTCAGGCAATCTCTGTGAACACCACGCCTTAGATCTAGTCACCTAACTCCCAAGACTGCACCCCCACCTTGATTATTATGTGTGGGATTCTGTTGAGCGAAAGACCAATAAAACTCATTTTAACACTAAAGATGAAATGATATGTAATTATTATGGCAGCATTTACTAACTTAAACAAGAAGAGGTCCGGAAGAGATGCAGGAGATTCCGATGCCTTCTGGGGGTAGTGGTTAACGCCAATGGCGATTTTATCGAATAGGTTTGCTCTTTCGTATTTCAAGATATTTTTGTGAAACTTTGGTAAATATACCTGTTAAAATGAGATCTCAGCGTCGTTTTCATTTTTGCGTAATTTAGACGACAGTTTATCATTTAAACCCTGTATATCATATTACTTAATTTTTATTTGGCTATTCGCGACAAATGTATCAGAGGAATTTGAGTAATTTTTCGTTGTGTAATGCACCTCCAAGAACTAGGCAATTATACAATTACACACCATCTTGACGTTTGCTGCTGTCTTAAAGATTTATTTGCGTCTTTTTGGCACATGATCGAACATTCCCTTTCGTAAATTTAAAATATTCCCGACTTTCGTTTCATTTGATATGCTCTTGATTATTGCATGTTGTAAGGCTTCTTTTCACTCTGAGTGCTGTATGTTTTAGCTGTTTCTTTTTTTTTACTATTAGCCTCGGTTTCTATATCTGACTATTGTTGTCAATATTAAAACAATTGTAGTCTTGAATTGCCGCTCTCTTTAACTATTATGGAAATGAATCCATCGTAAATAAAAGAAAAATTAAAATATGGAATTAGTAAATACAAAACATGTCAAATAAATCGGTGTACAAATTGGTTATAACAAATTTAGCATAGTAGATAAGTAAATCTAACATAGAATAGGCTAACCCAGACGTAGTTTCTCACAATGCCGCAAATTGCTACAAAACCAAAACATTAAAAGTCAAGTTTTGTTCTTAAATAATCTCATCAGATCGAAACTTGTCATTTAAATTCTAACCGACAAAAACTACTCAAGAAAAAGAGTTATTGCGGGATGTTGCATGACCCCAGAAAAAAGCAAAGTATTGTTCATGAGGATACGTAGGAAAGATAACAGTTAATATTTGACTTGAAGAAGTCAAGATCCACAATTCTTGGGAAGACACTGTCAGATTGGAACTTATGTATTACGAACTGAATACGAAGTGTATGAGAATAACCGGACATATATGGATGATATGCATGGTGCCAGATTCATTCAATATCCTAGCTGTAAGCTGTACATAGAGGTTTTCTCAAATAGTTGCTTAAATAGATTTAAGCGAATGAAATCTGTGGGTCTTAGAGAGAATCTAACTTCTTCCAGTACTGTGATAAGAGGAACAACATCACTTCAGTCCTTTTAACAACAGCATCAACAAAAATGGATACCACGTGAACCTTAGAGAAATTAATGACATATTGATATTGAAATTCGACGTTCAAGAGAAATTTTAGGAATGAAGACCCGTCAATACCAGAGACAACATTAAACGCCTTTGAACTTCAAAAACTTAATCATCAGAAAAGGTGTTTCAGGCGAATTATTTTATTCGACCAATAGTAGCATTGGCTGCTCTGTCAATGTACGGCAAATGTTACCTTATAAGAAAACGGTTAATATTACCATTACTATTTGGGATAGTAAACAGCGCGTTATTGGCTTTGTGTTCCATATTCTACGTTGCGTCTTTCGCAAAGATTTCATCATTTCGACATTCTTCGCCGTCATTTATTTTCTATGTGTTTACTTGAAAATTTGGCGGTGCTCTTAAATCCCAAACTCCCAAATCGATTTACTCTTTTTTTATTCGCTGAACGGGCTTATATTTTATGCTTATGCAATTCTTTGCATGGTTGAGCACAATTGCCTTGGCCAGTTCTCAATAGGTTCACTTTTTTTTTCTGGACGAAGCTGCCGCGTCCGTAACTTATATGATTAATGAAGCCTTCTTTTTCTCCTGAGACTGCATTGACTTTTTTTTGTTTTTTGTCAACTTTTGTCTTCCAAATATTGGTAAATGCTATTTTACATCCCTTTGTCGTTTGCGGTAATTTCGTTTCTCTTCTGAGAGAATTCTACAAAATGTCTCTAGATTCGTTCGCATTTTGAGGAATTTATTGTGCCATGTCTGATCTGGTGCTCCTGCGATATATTTAGAGATTCTTCATAAAATCCAAAGAAGAATCCGCAATGTTATTGGTCCTGACCTGGCATCTTTACTTCAGTCACTTTCTCACCGCCATAACGAAGCTACGCTGTGCCTTTTCTGTAAATATTTTCATGGTTCTCTATGTTGCTTAGATATTTAAGAGCATTGTGAGATTGACGGCAATAGCTGGTTATTTTACACTTGGAAAGGCTAGATGTAACCGTAAGTTCTATGCTAACAGTTTCTTCTATCTAACCCTTTGCTTTTCGAATTCTCTTCCGAGTAATTGCTTTCCGGTCGACTTTGATTTTCAAAAATTAAATGAAATATAAATTGTTATCTGCTGTCTTTTTTAATTTATGTTATATTTTATCTCTCCTTAATATAGTTTCATTTTTTCTCATGTTATCTAATACGCAGTGGCCCATTGCGTCATAATAGCTTTATTGCTTTGCCTAGGGTGAAATGATTAAAAGAATATTTTGCGGTCGAATTTTGATTTTGCTCCAAATAATATGTGCAGTGTTATAGTAAAAGAACTAGTTTAAGGACAATATGAGTTGCTAAATTATACGAGCCAAACATAAATTGCCCGGGAAATAATTAAGTTTCTAAGTATAATAGAAACTGTAATGAAAAATCATACTTACAATCAAGAAAGTTCCGCTAAAGTTTCTGAGACAGCCTCGTCAAATTGAGATTTTCATCTGGATGCCATACATATCGTCAAACTCATTCAGAAATATCTATCAATTGTTAGATGTATAGGAATTATTTCAATGATTAAAAATGGCTTCGTGGCAAATGAAGACTGCAGGTTTACAGAAAATCGCTTTTCTTCGGACTTCTATCTTGCGCGTTAGAGAATCACAAATTGTTGTGCCGTGTAAGAGAAATTATTAATATAACCCTTAAGGACTGCGATAACAAAAATGGATAGTAATTATAACCCGAAGAGGAAATAATATAATCCAGATGGTAATCTTCTATATTAATTCGAACAAAAGTTAAGTAATGAAGAGCCCATATAATACTAGAAAGAGTAATAAACGTTAAAAAATTTTCTCCGAAACCTATTTTCTTGAAAACATGTTTTGCAAAAAAAAATTTGTAAATTTCAGCTAACACTACCACTGGTTGCTTTATCAATAAATACTGACTGTTCGTGCAAAAACAAGCGGCCAATATTAACCTCATAGTAACCATTCCATGAAAGAACCTGGATAAATTAACATTCAAAAGACATTCAAAGACATCTTGGAAGCAAGAGAAAAATGGTTCAATAGCTGGTAACGTTTAAAACATAAAATAAGATAAAAATAAAATAATTGACATGCAGAGCTTTTAAATTTGGTAAAATTAGATCAGCCATCTTTGTTTCAAAATTTCGGTATCTTCAGGCGACCGCACTAAATAATTTCTTAACGCTTTATTACTTAAAAATAAATAAATAAACGTACAACGCGAAAAGTAATAGAAGTGGAAGAGAAAGGCAAGAATATTGAAATTGTATCGGAGAGGGGCGGGGGTATGGAATGTACATTTTATCATCCTTGTTCAAACGAACTCAAACGGAATTTTTGTGTAAGCATCGTTCATTATTTCTAATAAAGTTTTTTTCTGGTCTGGAAATTTAATTAATATTAACTTTTCTTCTTGACAAAGATTGCAGATATTACTATGAATGTTGTCAGGCTTGGCGTTATCTATTATTTCCCAGTTTTCAATTGGATACACGTGGTAAACCGAAGGAAATAATAATATTTAAATTTTCATTATTTCAGTGTTTTCACAATTCTTTTTGGGCTTTACTGGGTAGAGTACACATGAAGAGAGAAATAATATACCACAACACCTATAACACATAAAGTATCATAGGGGAATTACATGCAGTAGAGGTGTAGCATGTTTAAGGAAAGTCCTACCTAAAAGTGTCCCTCCACCTTCAGGATGGTTTTGAATTCGGTTTTTGTTTTTCCAACTTCTAGAGTGTTGGCCAGCTAAAGGCAAATGATTTCAGCCAGAGCAGCTATTATCCCACACACGTATGGTGTAAAATAATGAATTAATAAGTATCCCTGGTGTGAGAGTGAAAGTAACATACTCGGCTGGAATTCGATCTCGTTTCGCCAAGATTTCTATCCGAGTTGTTAGCCCTACAATTATATCTAAAAGAATTCATCAAGGTAACTATGTCAAAGAAAACAAAAAATAAAATAGTAATCAGAAAGGAATGTGATTTCAGAATGCAGGCCCGAAAAGAATGAAAACGTCGTAGACATTTTTTAATAAATTCACCTAAAGAAAGGCGATAATGCTACTAAGACGTAAAGTTGTCACAGGGGGTGAAAGAGGATAAGAAAACTTTACAAGGAACCGGAAATACAATTCTGAACAGGAAACTAAGATCGGATCTGTGGGTGAACGGAACGAATTTTTAGAAGAACATTGTTATATCATCAAAGGAGAAGATTTAATCAGACAAAAACTTCAGTGAAATCGGTACTTACAATCATAACGAGATAGTTGTCATTTCGGGGACAGGTATATTGAAGAAAGATATCTTGGATAAATTACAAGTCACCGGGCATATTGAAGGCATGAAAATAACCAGTTTTGTATAAATGGATGGCAGTACAGATAGAAAGATAGATGGTAAGCGATCAAAAGATGATAGATGGAATTTGCGAAAAGCCTACATGCTGGATGACACAGACCTAAAAGAAGACTCTGAACATATTAAGATATTGCTGGAGATATAGTAAATGAACTTGGAGGGGTTTTAAATTATTTCATCTTTAGTGATCATATCTACCTATTTGATATAACCATTCACATGCAGAGAAAATTACCCCTACTACTATAACTAATAAGAATACTATTCTTCTTATATATGACGTGTGTCCTCAGGACATGAGTGATCATGGTTCACCCTACTTCCTGTCCATTTTAGCCCTTAGTAATATTTACCTTTTTACAATTTCTTCTAATCACTTTTCGGCCAACAATTTACATTATCCTATTTAGTATGCTGTTGTTTTCCCCTGTCATTCTTGTCTGCAATATGTCCTGTGAACGTCAAATTTTCTTACCTGTATTTCCTCGTTATATGCTCAAGAAATTTCAACAGGATACATATATATATATATTACCAATGCGGGAACTCATTAAAACCACAAGAAGCGTCGTCACAGAAAAAATATATATGCAAAAAAAAAGAAAAGAAAATAGAAATGTGAACAAGTAAATCAAGTCCTTTTCCAGCTGATATCAACATAAAATTGAAAAAGAGTAAAAGCTAGCAAAATAGTTGAACCATTTCGGAGACGTGAACAGAAGTATAGAATATTAAGTATTCTTGAAATAGACGTGGAGTAGCTGCGAATAACACGAAAGTAAAAAGAAATTCGACGACAAATTAAAAAAAACTTCAAAAAATTTCCAAACTAAAATAAAACAGAATAAATAGTAGAATGATGTTATTTCGAAGATCCATGGTGTCCGTTTTTCTCCACTGAATACGATCAGGAAAATTATGTGTGAAAAGACGAGCCAAAAATACAACATCGTGGAGATTACCTTGTGTTGTCAAGTTTATCTTTCTGAAAAACAGCATGTAAAATAATTTTAAATAGTAATCTGATCACGACATAAAATATTCAGATATAGATCACGACAGAATTGACAACAATCAGAAATTAAAACACATTCATAAGAAAAAATGTTTTTATTTTTTACAACTTGAGATGTATGATGTTAAAATAGTTATAACTGATTTATCTCCCTTTATCGTTATGTGAATATGCTTACAATTGTATATAAATGTAAATATGTGGAGGGTCAGAATTTTCTCGGCCGGTCTCACATTCCAACATTTGAGTAAATTATCAAATAACAGACATTTTTTTTCTTTTCATTCCTTACTTGTTCGAATGTAAAAATTTTCAGCACTCACTCTGCTCAATATGAAATAAACTAACGCGAAACTAGGTTTCCCAATATCAAAGAACATATGCTAAACATTTAACCGATATGTACTTGCTTCCACAGGGATGCGAGACGTCATAACATGTTTCTTTTTTGTTTTTTCTTTTTTTATGAGGGACACCCACACGCGTAAATTATGGACAAAGTATAATAACTGAATATTTTCTGCGTTACTGCTCGAAAGCAGAGACACAATTATCATATTACCCCATATCTTGACAACAAATTATTAGGTATGAAATATCTGGATGGAGAAAGATTAAGAAAATGCATTAGCTTAAATCGAAACAAAACCATTTTAAAGAAAGAAAAAGCGATTTATCTTCTTCTTCCGTCCATACCCACAACGAAACATGCATCCTAAATTAACATTGCTCATGAATAGTTGAAAAAATGTGATTCACCATTTTTTATGAAGCTACAGAAATGCACGTCAAAAGATAGGAAGGCTATAAATTTAGTGCAAATAATTAAAATTATTTTTTTTCTTCTAATTACATGGGGTAATTATAAAAGCTTTTGGCGCCTTCCAGGCTACCATAGTCTTTAATTATTTATTTTGCTTCGGCTCGAATTCTTCTTGCTACTATCACAGTAATGGTCGCCATCAGCTTTATCATTAGTATAATCCTGCTCACAAGGTGTGGACTACACTATGGTTATTGGCACGTAAAAACAAAATTTAAGCAAGTTGGAATAACGGGTGTTTGTTGTATTAGGCTGAATCATAGTTTCCGTTGTTTTTTATGAAATCTATTTTCCACAAATCAAAGTACAAATACATTATATTCACTTGTATATTCACAGTTATTACTAAAAACTATCAAAAGGCAAAATACATCGGAGAGGTTAAGACAAAATTGTCCTGCCTAAATCACAGAACAAATGCTGGGGATCACGCAGTTGGTATATACCAATATGATTTTAACTGTGTTTGTACTTCTATTTATTTGTTCTTGAGCTAAGTAGATGTATTTATGTATCATATGTTCGGTTATAGAAGGGTAGCATGGCTTTATATATAGTTGTATAAATTCTCAATTATGTTTTTATTGGTTAAGAAATAAGTCTATACTTTTCAACTTGTTTACTCTTAACGTCGTCCTTATTTCTGAGTTAATTCTTTCTAGTTTTATATATTATATCTTGCTCATATTTACGAGTGGTGGGTTTATGAGTGTGCATGTTGGAATTTTCCGAACTTTTTGGTATTTTAGCGTAATGAATGCTTATAATTTAACGGTGCAATTTATTCGGTGGTCTACGTCTAACTTTTAAGAGATTTCTTTAACATTACTACTCAAAATGCACCATTGGCAAGCATATATAAATAGTCGGCGCAAAAGACAACACACGCGGGCTATATATTGTCGCCGCTCGGTTTTAACTGCAGCACTTATTTGTATCTTTGCATACGCTTTAAGCATAATACTGAGCACGGTTACCCATACAGAAAATCTTAAAACTATATTCTATCATATATATATATATATATATATATATATATATATGAAATATGATATATATATATATATATATATATATATATATATATATATATATATATATATATATATATATATATATATAGATAGATAGATAGATAAAAGAACACACACACATTATATATATATATATATATATATATATATATATATATATATATATATATGAGATATGATATGCTATAAAATCTAAATGTTTTGCTGTGCGCGGAAAGATTTGGAAATATTACCAAGAATAAATGTAGCTTCATTTTACGAGTTCATTCTCGCCAACCAAAAATTAATATATATATATATATATATATATATATATATATATATATATATATATATATGTATGTATGTATGTATGTAGCCTTATGTTTTTAAATTTTCGCTTCAAAGATATCGAAATAAATTATAATTTTATTGTAAATATTAATGCGGCCTACAAATAAAAATGTTTTTGTTTTCACTAGTAAGTCATCGTCGTATAGATCACATGTTTTCCAGACTCCTTTGTAGTAATTTCATAGCAGCAGAAATTGATTGTTGTAGAATATTAAAGTCACGTTTGCTTTTATGGAAAGCGTCTTTCGCAAATCATTTTTATGACAAATGTCTGCGACGTCATTATAAGGATCAAGAATTATTTATTTATTTTCTCGTTTTCGGAAATACAATTTATTTTCTTGTTTTCGGAAATACAATTTATTAGCTCACACATGTTTTGTTTCTTTATCTCTAATGTTCTTTTGTTTTGAACTTTAAAAAGAAATAAAGGCTTACAGTTACATCATGTTCAAACACCGATTTCCGTAAGATCACCGAAGTTGAGCAAGCAGCTATTAGCTTGTAGTGGATCTAAGAAGTTTGCGTGAATATTTATGATTGTGCTGTAAATAAAATATGCAATAACCACAAACATAAATTATAAGAAATGGCCAAATGGTAACGACATTCAGTCACGACAAAAAATACATGTTTGAAAAAAACAGATTAAATTTTATATACACAATTTACAATTTCTTTGTTGGTAATGATGTGTGCAAAGGTATATTTTAAATAAAAAAATATTTTCTGTTTCGGACATGTTCAATGTCTAAAATGTTGCCTTCCTTTCATTAAAAAGGTTGACTTTAACATAGACAAAAGATTTTCCATGAAAATGTCTAAAAAGTTGCCTTCCTTTCATTAAAAAGTTGAATTTAACATAGACAAAAGATTTTCTATGAAAGATATTGAGCGAAAAAAGTTTGTTGTGTAAATTTCTCTAATCTCTCATAAAGGAAGTTTGCTTCTTTGGCGACACAAAATTCCGTGTGTATCTTTCGCATGTGTGAGTCTCAAATGCGACGAAATTCTATTTAAAGTTTTCTTAACAACGAAGTCGGCTCCAACGAGGCTTGGTAGTTTTTATGAATTTTTCTGACAAATGCGAAGGCGAATGTTGTATTTATTTTTTTTATTTTAACCAATAGGATTTCTTGAAACATTTAGATTAGGGTTAAATGAGAAAGATTTTTTTTCTTTTATGTCAGTTGAGCATATTTTTGCACGATTTTTTACTGTTTTGTTATGCAAATTTCTCGAACTTGATTTTTTATTTAACAGCCAATGAAATTCAAGAAAATGTTTTATATTGAAATGAGGGTTACTAAAAGTTTGAACCACACCTAGCCTTGTGATCTTTTGGGAATAAGCAGTAATTTATGCTTGGATATGTGGGTGGTGTAAATGATTATGGCTCGGAATTGTTAATATTTTCTTTTTATGCATCATGTCCTTTCAGGACGTACGTTTCTCTACCTGCCTCCATCTCTTGCACCCCTGAAAAAGTTCCTTCCTTCTGCCACCTACCCCAGACAACGTTCTGTCATCCACTTGCTTAAAATGGTTTGTCACGCGCTGGTTTCCCTCACTCTTTTCCATCTATTCGACTCGTAAGTATCAGATTCTCCAGGCCCTCTTTGCTCATTACATGTCCCAGAAACTTTTCAACTGACTCTTCTTGATATTAAGTATAAGCCTTCTCCTTGTTTGCATCCTCTCTAACACCTCATCGTTTGCTCAAACGCTCGGTCCATGATTTCCTCAGCATCCAAATGTAGAACTACATCTCCGTCGACTCGAGTCTCTTCTTCATATTTGAGGAAATCGTTTAACTTTCGCTACCGTAAAGAAAGACCGATGTCACGTAACAGCTCAGTATTTTTTTTTCTTCGTTGCCAAAGAAATCCTCTTGTCTCGCAATGTTCTGCCCACCTGTTTGGAAAGCGTCTTTGGCCATTCCAATTCCAGTTCCCGTTGGATTCGATATATTCACTTACGGGAAAATATCCTTGAGAATGGTTGGAATCCATCTCATCACTAAACAACTATTGGTTAATTAGTCAGACTTAAATAACTTATCCTTTTATTATCAAAAACACTGAATTCATTCAGTGTATAAAAATATATACTGACTTTAAATAACCTGAAAACGGTCCATAAGCCATGAAAAAAAAAACCGAATCAATTGAAAAAAGAATAACAGTCACTTTAAAAATCACAAACGGAGGAAAGATTCAACTGGAAACATTCTTCCTTTATTCATCGTTACTTACTGATTATTATTATTATTATTATTATTATTATTATTATTTCCTTTCATTTCTGGAGTGTACACATTTCTTTCCGGGTTCCGCCCAGGGATCTAAGGTCAGAAGTGGCCTCAAGACATTTTCCACTGAGCAATTAATACACACACACACACGCCTAACACTTATTTTACATAGAGAAAGCCCTGCGTAAGTTGTGTACTGTAACCGTGAGAATTTTTTTTTTTTTGTATTTCCTTAAGGCATGGGCTAGCATCAATACCTTCCATGATTCTATTGGATTTTTTTCCAATCAATCTAAGGACTCCAACTACAACGGAGATTGTTGATGTTCCCATATGCCACATTTTTGAGATTTCGATTTCAAGCTCCTTGTATTTTGATAGCTTTTTTGAAGGTATTATTATTATTATTTTCTTTGCTTTCTGGCGTTTGCACATTTCTTTCCGAGTCCCACCCAGGGACCTAAGGTTAGAAATGGCATCATGACACTTTTCACTGACAAAAAAAAAATTCAAAATTAAAAAAAAATAAAATAAAAATTACATAGATAAAGCCCTTCGTAAAGTGTGGGCTGTATTTGTTAGAACAATTTTTTGTATCTCCTTAAGGCATGGACTTCCAGGAATCCCTTCAATTAGTCTACTGCAATCTTTTCCAAACAGTCGTAGGGCTCCAACTACAACAGGGGTTGTTGATGTTCCCATATGCCATATTTTCGAGATTTCTATTTCAAGGTCCTTGTATTTTGACAGCTTTTTGAATATTTTCAAAGATACATTACAGTCAGCAGGGACTGCCATATCAATAAGGAAGCACCGTTTTTGTTTGTGGTCTTTAATAGCAATATCTGGGCGGTTGGCCTTGATTGTTCTGTCAGTGTGAATTGTGTAGTCCCATAGAATTGTAACACTCCTATCTCCGTAACCGGATCTGGGTGGTGTTCATAAAAGTTTCTTTCAGTTTCCTTCCCGTAGAAGTTGCAGATTTTCCAGTGCAGATATCGACCCAATCTGTCATGTCGGGTTTTATATTCAGTGGGTGCCAACATCGTGCAACCTGATACAAGATGATACAAGATGATCAATCGTTTCTGGATATTTATCACAGAATCTGCATTTTGGGCTGACACAATATTTTAGTATATGTGCTTGATTATTCCTAGTTAGCAAGCATTGGTCCTACGCAGCAAGGATAAAACCTTATTATTATTATTATTATTATTATTATTATTATTATTATTATTATTTCCTTTCATTTCTGGAGTGTACACATTTCTTTCCGGGTTCCGCCCAGGGATCTAAGGTCAGAAGTGGCCTCAAGACATTTTCCACTGAGCAATTAATACACACACACACACGCCTAACACTTATTTTACATAGAGAAAGCCCTGCGTAAGTTGTGTACTGTAACCGTGAGAATTTTTTTTTTTTTGTATTTCCTTAAGGCATGGGCTAGCATCAATACCTTCCATGATTCTATTGGATTTTTTTCCAATCAATCTAAGGACTCCAACTACAACGGAGATTGTTGATGTTCCCATATGCCACATTTTTGAGATTTCGATTTCAAGCTCCTTGTATTTTGATAGCTTTTTTGAAGGTATTATTATTATTATTTTCTTTGCTTTCTGGCGTTTGCACATTTCTTTCCGAGTCCCACCCAGGGACCTAAGGTTAGAAATGGCATCATGACACTTTTCACTGACAAAAAAAAAATTCAAAATTAAAAAAAAATAAAATAAAAATTACATAGATAAAGCCCTTCGTAAAGTGTGGGCTGTATTTGTTAGAACAATTTTTTGTATCTCCTTAAGGCATGGACTTCCAGGAATCCCTTCAATTAGTCTACTGCAATCTTTTCCAAACAGTCGTAGGGCTCCAACTACAACAGGGGTTGTTGATGTTCCCATATGCCATATTTTCGAGATTTCTATTTCAAGGTCCTTGTATTTTGACAGCTTTTTGAATATTTTCAAAGATACATTACAGTCAGCAGGGACTGCCATATCAATAAGGAAGCACCGTTTTTGTTTGTGGTCTTTAATAGCAATATCTGGGCGGTTGGCCTTGATTGTTCTGTCAGTGTGAATTGTGTAGTCCCATAGAATTGTAACACTCCTATCTCCGTAACCGGATCTGGGTGGTGTTCATAAAAGTTTCTTTCAGTTTCCTTCCCGTAGAAGTTGCAGATTTTCCAGTGCAGATATCGACCCAATCTGTCATGTCGGGTTTTATATTCAGTGGGTGCCAACATCGTGCAACCTGATACAAGATGATACAAGATGATCAATCGTTTCTGGATATTTATCACAGAATCTGCATTTTGGGCTGACACAATATTTTAGTATATGTGCTTGATTATTCCTAGTTAGCAAGCATTGGTCCTACGCAGCAAGGATAAAACCTTATTATTATTATTATTATTATTATTATTATTATTATTATTATTATTATTATTATTTCCTTTCATTTCTGGAGTGTACACATTTCTTTCCGGGTTCCGCCCAGGGACCTATGGTCAGAAGTGGCCTCAAGACATTTTCCACTGAGCAATTAACACACACACACACACACACACACACACACGCCTCACACTTATTTTACATAGAGAAAGCCCTGCGTAAGTTGTGGACTGTAACCGTGAGATTTTTTTTTTTTTGTATTTCCTTAAGGCATGGGCTAGCATGAATACCCCTCCATGATTCTGTTGGGGTTTTTTCCAATCAATCCAAGGACTCCAGCTACAACGGAGATTGTTGATGTTCCCATATGCTACATTTTTGAGATTTTGATTTCAAGGTCCTTGTATTTTGATAGCTTTTTTGAAGGTATTATTATTATTATTATTATTATTATTATTATTATTATTATTATTATTATTATTTCCTTTGATTTCTGGTGTGTACACATTTCTTTCTGCGTTCAGTCCAAGGATCTAAGGTTA
The DNA here is from genome assembly GCA_963932145.1 of Acanthosepion lycidas. Lineage (NCBI taxonomy): Eukaryota > Metazoa > Mollusca > Cephalopoda > Sepiida > Sepiidae > Acanthosepion > Acanthosepion lycidas. The sequence continues at coordinate 29,467,399 of OZ010582.1, forward strand.
GAAATGGCATCATGACATTTTCCACTGACCGATTAAAAAAAATTACCAAAACATATTTTACATAGATAAAGCCCTTCGTAAGGTGTGGGCTGTACTCGTGAGAACATTTTTTGTATTTCTTCTTTAAGGCATGGATTTCCAGGAACGCCTTCAATGAGTCTACTGGAATCTTTTCCAAACAATCTGAAAGACCCAACTACAACGGAGATTGTTGATGTTCCCATGTACTACATTTTTGAGTTTCAATTTAAAGGTCCTTTATTTTGATAGCTTTTTGAAGATCTTCAAAGATATATTGCAGTCATCAGGCATTCTCATATCAATAAGGAGGCACTTTTTTTTTATTTGTGGTATCTAATAACAATGTATGGGTGGTTAGCGCTGATTGTTTTGTCGGTGGGTATTGTGTAGTACCATAAAATGTTAACAGGCACTATCTCCGTAACCGAGTCTGGGTAGTGTTCATACCAATTATTATTATTATTATTATTATTATTATTATTATTATTATTATTATTATTATAAGCAGATGTCTAAGAAATTGCCTCTTTATATAGAATATTTGTAAATCTTTACCATCTTTCCATGTAATCTTCACATGATGTGATTTGGAAAAATCGGAATCGACCCTAAATTTTCCGTTTCTCCCAATTTCTTTTTCTAACATTGTAGATCTAGAATAAAGGAGAGTTATTTCCGTTTAAGGATAGTAAAAAGAAATAGCCTTAACTAATAAACAAACGCACAATTCGTTGCAAATATATTGTATTTCTGTAATACGATATATATGACATGGAGAGTTATATGCCTCGCCAGAAAAAAAAAATGTTTAAATAATGAGATGTGCAGGTTAAATACTTAAATAATCATTGTTTATTATTCGGGGAATTTATTTACTCTTTTTTTTTAATAAATTATTAGATTGGTGCAAAAATAATGACGTAATAATGTCGTTTTTGACGTATTTTTAACGTCGAAAAACGACATTATTACGTCATTATTTTTGGACCAACCTAATGTCTAGGAGGTTCTGCAGTTTTCTTTTTGCAAACTGCATTATCTGCGCAGCAAACGGTGCTAAGACGGTACCGAACAAATGGTAAATTCTTATAGCATTTAAAGGTGCCTCGCTGTATATATTAAATCTATTGAGAAAACGCATTACTGACATTTCAATGTTATCCGGACTATTTAGTTGCCTAGTAATTGAGACTTCAAACCGTTTGAGAAAATAGTTAATTTTTTTTTTTTTTTTGGTTAGCATCATATTTGTTTTAAACGTTTCACTCTAAGAGTGCCACTAGCATGCAAAGGGTTACGTTAATTGGGAGCAAGAGTAAAGAGGCGTGAAAGAGGAAATGATGAAGAGAAGGACGGCGAATAGATCAGGGCATCTGGAGATGTCGATTGACATTGCCTTTGAATATTTGGAGATTATAGCTATCAGGGAAGCAAGTAAAAGGAAGGGATTTCCACAGACTGGAAATGAGAGGCATGGACTTACTGGAGTAGAAGAGACAGCTATATTTAACCGTTTCGACAGTAAAAGGTTGAGACTGAGATGCTGACCTAGTGGCACTTTTAAATTCATGCAGTTTGGGAAGTAGCAAAAGTAGCTCCTCGGAACAGTTACCGTGAAAGGACTTGTAGAAACGACAGAGGGAAGCGACAGGTCGTCTGTGAGAAACCGAATGTAAACGAGATGCCAGATAAGGACCAAACACATTGTATATCCTTGTCTGGATTTTGTCAAGGACCTTAAGACGAACAGCGGGGGCCTCAGACCATATATGAACAGCGATATTCCATACAAGATCGCCTGGATGCTTTATAGATTTGAAGGATGGACTCGGGTTGGGCGGGAGAAAAACTTTCTGGGTTATTTAATGCCGACATCTAAACATTTTTAATTTTAGGTTTCAACTACAATTATTTTGTGTATAATTTTATACTTCCAGTGTATTTTTTTAGATATCTAGTTTGGAGATCATAAAAAACATTGCTGAGACCCTACAGCTTCTACCACACCGGATTTGGATGGAGCTGGCAACAACAAAAGTTAAGAGGTGGTTCCACGCTGCACATATCTTCCAATCTCCCGATCAACGGCCTTTCTGTGGAATGTAGTGTATCGCCATATCGACGTTTGATTGGAAATATTTTGAATAAATATAACACTTTATTTCAGGTAAGAGTTGTATACAGTATTACTTGGATATTTAGCTTTACAATGAAATCGGAAATCAGCGATGAAAGAAGCACAAATATAAATTCATTTCAAACATATTTTAGCCATTAATATCAGTTGATGCAAGTAAGAAATGAGAAAACACAGTGTTTCAGAAATGCAATGGATGTGCGAGTGTTGTAATTGACAGCTGCGGGGATTGCAAATCAGAGAGATAAGTTCGAATCCACAGTCAGGTTCGTTACATACACTAAACACTTAAATAGACTTACGGAAAGGTCTAGATTCATCTTGAAATGGGTAAAGTAACAGGACTTGTATCTGGACAAATCATTGTAAATAAATGGAATATATACTGGCAAAAATAAAAGTTGGCTTAAAGCCTATGGGGAATGCTGATTTATTGTTGATGTTTGTAACAATTTTGGCGCAGGCCAATGGAAAATGAATGTAAACGTCTTTCCCCTCTGCTTTTTCAGAGAGAAACATATAAATGCACGTGCGGATGTTTTCCTAGCCAATAAAATAGACTTGGCGGTTTCATCTGACTCAGTCCTGATTCGTCTTGTCTTGAAGTCATTGGTCATTGGATTGTATCAATCCCAATCTTTGTTTGGGAACCTTGTCCCTCTTACTGTTGTTAAATCTTATTACTGTTGATTTGCCTTGCATATATTGTTTACATAATTTATATTATTTTCCCTGTTTTTTTTTTCTTTTTTACTTGTTATTGATTATTGTAAACTTTTTCAGTCCTGTTTGTTGGATTGTTCTGTTATTCTTATTTTGAATTTGACCGTAGCTATATAAACCATAGTTACAGCACCTAGCGTATAGAAACTGTTTCTCCCTATTCTATATTAGGTGTGCTGGATTTGGGAATTAGATAGCAGGAAAATTGAAGAAAAATATTAGAATTATACATCCTATTCGTTTATTTTGTTATATAATTAAGTTTTTATATATCCTGAGAAAATAACTCGTATTGTTGAATAATTATTAGCCTTACCTTAAAAACGATTTCGGAGAATAAAATTAGTCCCATTGCTGAGAAAATAAATGAAACTGATGAGATATACTATAAATCAGAAGACAGGCTACTGTCGAGGTTGACAATGGTTGTATCTGATTTTGACTGTTATTACTGGGCGAAGGATTTCATATGGGAGAGTTCTTTGATTTTTATACTCATTTACTTTGTTACCATTCAATCATGCATAGCAAACAGAGGGCATTTGCGTGGTAAAATATAACTTTATAACCGAAATTGGTGTGGTGTCGGGGTATTCATTTGTTCAATTATGTTAATTGAAATAATGAATATAATCTGTAATTTAAATTCCTCCATTTGTTTGTTTGTTGTTTTGGTTTTCTTTTTCTAATTGATAATTATTATATTACCCCATTTCTTGACAAAAAATTATCAGTTATGAAATAATCGAGCTGGCCCTATTTTTTAGGAAAATGCATTACCAAAAAATGAAGGGAGCAATTTAAATAAATGAGAAGCCATTTTATCTTTCTGTTCCGTCCATATTCAAAACGAAGTATGCGTTCTAAATTAACATTCTTCCTGAATTATTGCCAAAATATGATACAAAGTTGTTGCTTTTTTTTTATTCTATTTTATTTTATTTTTTGCGGCCAAAGAAATGCAAGTCAAAAGATAGGGAGGCTATAAATTTTTAGGTAAAAAAGAAAAATGATATTTTTCTTCTAATTACATGTGATAATTATAAATAACTTTGAAGCCATTCCGGCTTCCATAGTCTATAATTATTCATTGTTCTTTGCCTCGTACTCTACGATCGAGTATCACCAATAATAACCACTATCAGTGTTATTATCACCAATAATTGTACTCGCAACGTGTGACTCACAAGGTGTGGGCCATAGAGGCGGCAAAGATAATTAAGCAAAGCAGGTTCGAACTCAGCATGTTTAATGTATTAAGTTACGACAGAAATATTTTCTGATGTCTTTTTCTATCAAATTTGAAATGTAAATTTCAATCACATTTTATTCAATTATATACTGAAAACTCTTACAAACGTGGCTTGTAGAAATTTGAATGTTGTTGGATTAGAAAACACGAGCTGTTTATTCTTGCTAGAAGGTCCAACTAAAAGAAAATGGCGGACTCAAATTGAGTCCAAACGAAGATGTAAAGAAGACAAACAACACTCATATATATATATATATATATATATATATATATATATATATATATATATATATATATGTCAATAAATATATGTATTAAACAACAAATTTACAAGTGGTAAAGACATTAACATTTGTGTTTGTGTGTGAACGTAAAGTGTTTGTATATTGGTGAAAGTTCGTACGTAAGTGTATGTGTATAATGTTCACGGCGTCTTCCCACAAGTGGGGAGACGCTATCTTCTAAGAGAGCTTACATTGTAAATGTGTTCGCTGAAATGAAGAAATGAAAAAAATTAGAATGAGGCAAGAAGTCACCCAGTATTTATAGTGTAGGGAGAGTGACCTCTAGTGAACAATGAGGGTATTAAGGAGGAGCTAACTCCGACAGGCTTTTTGCCGCTTTAATAGATTTTTATTAAAATTACGTACATTTTGATGAACTATTTGGACCCTTTTATAATTGATGTCTATTGAATTATAATCAGCCAACACGACGTAGATTTCTGTCTTTCTTTTTCTCTATTAGCTGATATAAGACATTTAAAAGTGTCTACTTGTATTTTACGTGTACATTTTACGTTCATGTTTAGCCAATATTACAGAGTGAAACTTCAAATTTTCTGACAGATTGCTGTTGTTTGACCTTGCTTTAAAAGAAAATTATTATTCTCCATTTTTCAATAGACAATTTAATATATGTTCCCCGAAATCATTTGAAAGTCACTAAAATAAAAAAGTATGTAAGATAAATAATATATGAGCAATCACGTCAGCCAATAGAATTGTATTTATTTCTGAGGCGTTGATGTTCTTATCATCCCTCCTCCCACACACACACATCAAAACAAAATATGAGCTTTCGAAATACCGTAGGGGAACATATAATTTGTGTCGCATGGCAACGGCTGAGAGGAACCGCAGTGCCCTTGAGAACGCACACGGAGAATAAAACTACAAACTATCTTCATTGTTTTGGGTTTTTTTACCGTTGCTATGCCTATCTTCTATTAAGTCTTTGTTAGCCTCTGGAAAAATTGACTGAAATTCGAAAATAGATATAATTTTGAAGAATCTGCATTTTCAGAAACAACAGCCGTTTATTTATGAGAGGAAACTAAAACTGCTCATGTACCATACCATATAAGAAATAATGATTATTTCAGGTATAACTCAGCACAGTTTTTTTTACTAATAATTCCATCTACATAATAGATTCTCCCCAGCCTCAAGAACTACTGTTGGCGAGTCTCCACCGTTTCTGTTTTAATTACTTGCATCCACTGATGAAGGACACAGGCGTGTATGAAGTTAATCTCCGTGCTTCATTTCTGTCTTGTTGTTAATAACTAATAAATGCTTTTCGTATTGATCCGATCGATACCCTTTCGTTTACCTTTGTTTTATTAACCATCTTATCTACTCTATTTTATAAACTATATTTAACAAACGTGGACACTTCTTCTAATGATATATATATATATATATATATATATATATATATATATATATATATATATATATATATATAAGACATTTTTTTATTTATCATTCTTTTTATAGATAGAACTATTTAAGTAAATGTTCTGTTTATAATAAACAGTATTAAACAACATTTACCGAAATGAATGTCCGAGAAATTTTCACAGAAAATATTCGGTGGACGAATGTTTTCCGTGAAAAACACAAACACACCACCACAATACAAAATGCATATATTTACAATATAGGTTTCGTTAAAATAATATAATATACAATATATACGTATAGAGAACGAATATATATATATATATATATATATATATATATATATATATATATATATATATATATATATATATATATATATATATATACGGGAAAAACAAACAAACCCCATGCATACAAATACACACACACACGCGCGCGCAAACACTCAAAATCTACACACTATACAAAGTGTATATATATACACTAGGTAGTAATAACAAAATATAAATGTATAGAGACAGAATATATATATATATATATATATATATATATATATATATATATATATATATATATATATATATGCAAACACATATACAGACACAATACACAAGAATAGTGGAAGGAAGGAAAAATTACACGTGACAAAAAAGATATGAACAAAAACATCCTCCTTTCTTTCTTTTTCTCTGACGAAATTTCGATGTTTTATTTTTGTTCAAGCAATGGAACATCTTCGCCCTGTCCAGGATCGATTCTGATTCTACAAAAAAGACAATGGTTAATATATTTAACATAGGAGGGTAAAAAATAATTCCTCTAAATGATATGTGGTAATAACCATTATTCCCCTGATGAAAATCACAAGACTCGAAACATATGTAGCCAAATATACAGAATACGTTATATAAAAAATCAAAATTTATTTAAAAAACATTTGACTTTTTTCTCTAGAATATATATATATATATATATATATAGTCGACTCTCCCGTCGATTTTTTTATTCGACGTATGAGGGTCAAACGGATCACTTCCTAAGAAACCGACAGCCCGATAACAGCACATGAGATTTGATTATAGTGGTGAAGCTTTCGTGCAGGACCATCCACACTTTTTGAAGGGCCGAATACAGAGACCTGGTGCACTAAGTGCCACAAGGTCCCCAAACAATCCCCCGCAGGTTTTGAATTCAGAGTTGTCCTTCTCCTAGACCAGATGTCATATAGAACCCAGGTCTGTTCTGCTATTTACCCATAGCTGGAGGTAGAAGAAGATGATTCACACCTCTCCCAAGGGTATTAGTACGTAAGTGAATGTAATGGATTCAACTGGAATTCGAACTATATATATATATATATATATATATATATATATATATATATATATATATATATATATATATATATATATAATGATTAATTGATTGATTGATTGATAGAAGGATGGGTTATTCTGACTACTATGGTGATTTTATCAAATCGGGTTGAGAATCCAGAACTCTCGCCAAGTTTTTCTGTAAACTCCAGGTCAATGTTCCGCAATGCAATGACATTTGTCTCTTTACCAGACGGAGTATACAATGCCGTTCATCTTTCAAATCTTTCATCTCTGCTGCAAAACCTGAACGGTCTATCGAGGAAAATATAATCAGACCTAGGTCCCCTACAAGAAGAAATCAAGATACACATCAAGAAACACAGTTTAGATTCCCAAGAATAATTAGAACTCAAAGATCAACGAATGGCTTAAGACCATTTGGTTTCAGTGAGTTGTAGTATTGCATGTTAAATGAGATACTGCCATAAAAGCAGAACGTCGCATTACTGTCTGTTAACCTGGCAAAATAGATTTCAGAGATTTCTCTCGTTCATAAAAACATTATTGTTGGTCATTATTATAACGTTTACATATGTGTAAATGTCTGCGTTCCTGGTTTGTTAATTTGTTTATTATTTAGTGAATTTATTTACTTATTGTTCTTTACATATATATATATATATATATATATATATATATATATATATATATATATATATATATTATATATATATATATATATATATATATATATATATATATATATGCGTGTCTAGACACATGGTTTGCGTATTTCTACATTTACTTGTGATATTCAACTAGAATTGATCCAACATTTCTAAAGCAATGTTTCACATTATGTACTTGCTATTAGCCTCAACACTAGAAGCATTTCACGTATGTATATATGCGTGTAAGTGAATACATATGTTTGTGTAAACGTATGAATATCTTTATGCGAAATGTGGTGTCTGCAAGGCACGGATTTATGAATTATTTTGGTTCGGAGATTTTCCAGGTGTATTTGTTGTTTCAAGTTTATGTCTTGATATCCATAGATGAAGGCAAACACATCTGGGTGTGCAATTCTATCTGTGCGTCGTATACACACTTTGTTTTAATGTAATTGTGTGACCGCTTGCGAAATGTTTTTTTTTTTTTTAATGTGTAAGAGGATGCCAGCATTTGATGTGAAAAGGAATGCTCGTGTGTGAGCATGTGTGTATGTATTCATCCGGTGTGATCGTGTCTGTATGAGTTTGGGCGAGCTTGGGTGTGTGTTTGCGTGTGTGTTTGTGTGTGTGTCTTATTCAGATCTTTTTCACCCAAAATATTCAAGACATTACAAATTCTTTGATTAAAAGTCAATAAATTGTTTTTCCTTAAAATATCATTTTAATTTTTCACACCTTGTCTGATGTTGAAAATAATTTATTTAATACCTGGATGTTTCAGTTCAATCCAATCCATGACATGACTGCAAAAATACACCCTCTCGAAATGGATAGACAATTTCTCCCGATGCAAGCTAAGACTCTTCTTAGTCAATTCATTGTTTGACATACATTTTTTTCTTTCTATCCTTGAGGTCAGTCTGCTATAATCAATTGACTGTATCACTTTCGCATGTGAATGTTTTTTCTATTTCGTAAAAAAATTGATAATGTCTTCTTATTGCCTTGGCTTGTATTATTCTTTTATGTACCATGTCCATTCAGTAGGTACGCGATTATAGTCCTCCACATCTTCTTCTCGTTTGTAACTCTTAATAAGTTTTGTGTTTTGTTATTTCTCCCAAGTCCTATCGATTTCTTCAGACACATTAAGTATGTTACTCGCTGCTTGCCTGACCTCCTTTCCCTCAATTTGTCCTTTAAGAGTCTGATTTCCAAGTCATTCATCCACATTATTAGCCCAAGAAATTTCATCTGCATTTTCCTCCAAAACGTCGTCGTTGCCCACATATTCCGTTCATGGTATCTTGAAATCATAGTTGCATTTTTTGGGAAAGAGCGTGATCAAAAATTTGAACAAGTGCAGCATGGTCACGCCCTCCACCACGATGACTTGTGATTATCGACGGCCCCCAATGGTTATGTCTACCCAATTATACTCACAAGATTTTTGTCGATCTGTGGTACGGTTTTCAGTCACTTTTCCAAGTGTATGGAAAGAATTGCCCACATATTCCGTTCATGATATCTTGAACGTCCTTCTGGAGAACCACATACCTGTTGCTTCAAGTCTCTTCGACTGCGAGGATGTTGTCCAGCGTTCACTGCCACACAGGAGAGATACCAAGTAACTGTTCAATACGCTTTCTTTTGTTTATTACAGAGTTTATTTCTTGTACTAATTATCTCTGTTCTTGTTATTTTAATTAGTGTTTTTATTGCGAATTGTTTTCAGTTCCTCTTTAAAAAAAATTCCCGCTTAACCAACGGAGCTATGCGTGTGGCGTTTCAAACTTGTTTTTCAGCGGAAAATACTTCTCATTATTTCAGCCATTTTTCCAAATGTCGGTGTATTTAAAGATGCACAATAAATTAGAGGCTGCATGTTATTGTGATATTTATATCGAGTAATCGTTCCGACTACTCAGTAGTAAAACAAGACGGACTTTCAATTGGTTTCCTAGTTGTGGCTTAACAGTTAATTCGTTAACAGACATATAACTACATCCATAACTGCCTTGTTGGGGGCACTTCCCATGTAAATCCTTAGTAATTGGACATAATCCTATCTTGAGACGACGGCCTGCACTGTTGTTGTACCAATTAAACTTAGTAATGACTCAGTTAGTCCATGACTGAATATTTCGTTACTATCGTCATTTGGAGGATTAATCCAAAGAGATATGGAGTTGATTAATGCGGGGATATAATTTCTTGTCAGTCGCAGAGTTAAATATTATTCGTCTTTCTTTCTGCAGCAATGGAAGTGCGTCTGATATGCCATCAATGTCTCAATTGAAATAAGATCGAATCGATATATATACATATATTTTACCTAAGACACAGTCGTCATTTAGATGTAAGCAGCTTACGATCGCCGAAATATATAATTCTTTCTATCCCGGCACGCTAGTTGCAAGATGCAAATAAAAGAAATTCAAACACATGCAGATATACACTATTTACATTATTCGGACTATTGTACTAATCTTTGCTGCCATATTTATCACAATGTTTCGGCCGTTGTACGCTCCGGCCTTGTTAAGTTAGTTGGAATGTCGAACTGAACCCTTTATTTCGCTCACTGGGGTAGGATGTTCTAGTTCCACGTGCCATGCCAAATGGATGTCAGTTATCAGTTATCCCTGTTAATTCACCTATCCAAGTTCTCCACCGCCTTAACCAGGTATTGCACTCACCCTCTTTTGGTCCCCTCACTGGACATAACCAACGCCTTTATCCACTGTGCCATGTGTCCTCAAGGACACATGGCACAGTGGATTTTCAGAGTCATGCTTCATTTATTGTGTGAACGGGGGTTCAACAATGTGGATGAGTCTAAAAACGGATGTAGATTTTTTCTCCTCTAAAATTAAGGAATTGATAAATTGTTAAAAGCGTGGAATTGATGGCAAGAGAATAGGAGGGGGATTTATTTTGATCAATAAACGCGTTTCGAAAATAATTTGTCTGGAGTATTATCTTGAAATACGAAGAAAAAATCTTTTACCTCCTATCAATCAGTCAGTTATGCGCTTAGGCGATCATGTATCTTTCATCATGTAGAATTTTCCCGCAGTAGGTTACCATTTTTCTGCGGTAGACCAGTTGCCATCCAAGTCTATAGAACCCTGCCTGTCCTTGTATTTACCCATAGCTGGAGAGTGAGAAGAAGAAGAATCATATCTTTCACAATGTAATCGATTCTATTGGAATACGAACTCGCCTCTTCGAATCCTCAATCCGAAACTCTAACCATCACGCTACTGTCTCTCCACTTAACTGCTAAATATATTTGAATTGCTTCAAAAGTCATTTCTATTAGATACGCGTATTTTATTTATTGTACATTTACACCACTGCATATATAATTATAATGGATATTTGAAATAAACGCCCCACTTTTATTTTTACCGTAAACAGTGCGTATTACGTATATCGGCGTGGGCATTCGAGATATCCCAATGAAAAAAACATGTTTAAAGTGGGAGATATGTCGGATTGAGAATAACTCCATTATTTATGTATACAGGCTGTAAAAGCAAAATTCTCCAAATCGTGTAGCTGCAAAATTGTCCAATTTTTAGATTAAGCTTTCAACCGTTGTATCTTAGAAATGATTAAAGATATCTTACTAGAATTCTCCGAATTTTTATGAAACAACTTGAATCTACTTTGAACAAGAAGAATGCATTTAGCTCTAAGTTAAATTAATGATCAGTCTCATTGTTGTGACATGCTGATCCTTTTTTAAAACTTATTCACCATTCTTTTGATGGTTTTTGAAAGAATTGTTAAACTTTGAGAGTAATTATACATTCTTTTTTCTCAAAGTATGGTCAGAGAATTCGATAAAAGATATCTTTAAACATTTCTAAGATACAACGGCTCAAATCTTAATCTAAAAATTGGACAATTTTGCTGTTACACGAATTGGTCAATTAAACCCAGTATATATATATATATATATATATATATATATAATGTCATCCACAGACAGACTGTTTCGCTGTATCACAGCTCATCAGTGCGGCTAGACATCCGGTTGCCTCTAGCTAGGATCGAAACCCGACTGAATTGGTATCGGATATTCTACCACTAAGCCGTCGGCGCACGGTTAGGATGAAGGTGGATTTATGGCGTATTTATTTTGGGAAACACGCCCAGTGACCGACAGTGACTCAATTCGACTTGCGAAGAGTCTCGTATAGTCATCCACAGACAGAATGTTTCGTCGTGTCACAGCTCATCATTGTGGCTTGACGTCCGGTTGCTGCTACCTAGGATGGAAACCCGACTGAATTGGAATCAGTCAGATATTCTACTCCTAAGCCGTTGGCACAGGGCGTATTTAAGTGTATTTTTTTATCTAAATACAGAGGGACTGAGAGAAGTCAGTTCACTTTACCGAAGAGTCTTGCATTATTAGCAATAGTAGTCACTGTTTACAAACTCGCACTTCCTCTTCATATATATGTGTGTGTGTGCGCGCGTTTGTATATATATATATATATATATATATATATATATATATATATATATATATATATATATATATATATATATATATATACACACACACACACACACAAAACTTAAACAATAACACTATGGAAAATTTAAAGGTATTATTTAAATATTCATAATTCTATTGATCCGATTCTTCTGTTTGTAAATATTTGATGAAAATCGCAGCAGAGGAGGTCGCCGGCTTTTTATTTTCAAGATATCAAAACAGAATCATTTATTCTGACTGTTTATACCACATTCAACCTTAAGGTGACTGTTTATTAAATATTTTTATGTAACTAGGAACTTCAGTGTCTTTTGACTGATGATGAAAAGCATCACTTACTTTACACAACAAATCTTCATGCTTACAGCATAATCTACTTCCATGTAAATACACTTAAACCTTTTTATATGTAACACAAATAGAAGTTATTTTTATATTGCTTGCGGCCATATTTTATTTATTGGGGAAGATAGTGGAGTGGGTTCCCCTTGCTTTCTCTAGGGTGATCTCAATGAGACACCTCGTTCAGTTACCTGGCCATTGACTAACTGAAGTACTCTCATTCTTTTTTATTTCTTATTTTTTGTAAGTAATATCATCTATCACACATCTCCATATGATATATATATATATATATATATATATATATATATATATATATATATATATATATATATATATGTATGTATGTATGTATGTATGTATGTATTCTCATAACATATAAAATGTTATTCTGTTTAACTATTATTCGGTGTTCATCTCTTTGTATTGCTCTAGTCCTTTCTTCTGTCTTATGTTCGTATATTATGGGTCCGCATAAGAAAAGTATGAACAGATTTCTATCAAATTCACTGTTGCTAGTTTTTACGATAAATTCAAGTTAAATTACACGTTATAAAGCAAAAATAGTGAGTGTTTCAACTTGTTATTAATTAGTGTAAGCATCTCTAAAAGGCGGTAAACATTAGGGATTTCCAAAGAGCAATCTTCTGTTAATGCCCTTTTGCTGAACGAAACATCCTTTATCCAGCAGAGGAGAATTGCTTTATAAGCCACAGTTTTATAGCGAACACAGCAGTGTTGATTTTTCAAGCGCTTAATTAGTATTCCAAACAAACCTGGCTTTTGTAATTGCATGACATTGTAGAAGTTCATTTTTTTCACTAATTTGGGCAGGTCACTTTCGAAATTTTTTTTTTATTATTTTATCAATAATTAATTAACGAATATGTTTTTGTCCTTTGTTTAATCTATGTGCATCTTTTGTTTGATGTTATTAATTAGATCAAAATATTTTATTATCCTGAATTGAAGCATTTACTTATCTTATGAATATGTTTTCGATTTCTTAATTGTACTGCCTTTTTTATTATTATTATTATTATTATTATTATTATTATTATTATTATTATTATTATTATTATTATTATCATCATCATTATTATTGTTATTATTATTATTATTATACAATGATTAATTTGAATAAAAGGATAAACGAAAACACAGTTGGAAGTTTTGTCAAGGACCGCCTCCACACATCCTTGAATGTTGTAAACATGCCGATGTTTTCCATATTCGTCAAACATTTTAATATTTGAGGACTGTATGTTTATTTTCGAAGCACGGCTTAAATGATGCATAAGTCCGAATGTATGGAGTACCCAAAGAGGTACGATCTTCTTATTCAGTCGTTATTGATGTAGCGAGGCACTCTTGCTTAAAATTACAGCATGTCGAAGTACTCAATGTCTGAAGTCTCTATGGATAAATAAATTTTGTCATGTGTTGTTTTGTAAATTTTATACTCTTACCCAAGTCGTCGTCTACTGCAAAAATATCAAACTACGCGCAGCAATCTAACGTTCATAAGTTGTTGGATTCCATTATTTGAAAGTACAGACAAAGAAAATATTCGTTAAAATGTATGCAATGAATATGAAACAAAGAGAGTTCACATTATTGTAATAATAAAACAGTTATCGAGTAAAAAGTCTCGAAAAATATTACAGAAACCCCACGTCAAACAAGGATAAAAGGCAAAATGTCACAAAAGATATATTATTTCGGTAAATTAAAAAAAGTAATTACATTAGCGAACATGAATTGATATCTCAAAGCACCTGTATCGGGATACTCGAAAAAAAAAAAAAAAACAAAAAAAAAAAAACAAAGATAAAAACAATATATATATCAATTAAATATTTCAAATCGTTATGACAACTTTATAGATATATTGTTATCATATATAAAATTATTGCAGATACTAAGACAAGTATATTGCAGTTATTAAAAGATATTTTATATCTAGGGAATGTTTATATGGAGTAGTAATGAAAACTTATAAGTATTCTGTAGAGAAATTAAGATTTGCATGTAACAGTTATGATATTTTAAGCACCCATTTAAAGAACATTAAATTAGATAATATATTTTCAAAGTAAGAAATCTGATTGGTTGAATAAGAAAGTTAGCGTAGACCCCGGAAGTAGAAATCTGATTGGTTGAATAAGAAAGTTAGCGTAGACGCCGGAAGTAGATTGACTGACAGATGAACCCGTGTAATCATTCCTGGCAAGATAAAAAAGAGTTGTTTTTTTTTTCAACATATACGTGTGTATCTAAATGTTCCCATTAAGAACCAGCCACGCGCAACGGGGTAAAATCTTCTGTTAGGAATTGGGACAGAAGTTTTCAACATCTTGAGTGTAAAGCTAGGGTCTTGAAATACCGGGAAAAATAATAGGTAATGTTTCCTGAAAGTGATTGATAAAGCGATTGTTACAGACAGGGATAGAGACAGAGAATTAGTTCACACGCCATTTCAACATAAATAAAAGATATTTTGAAAAAAAGATAATTTGACTTCTCAGAATTAACGGCAGACTATCTTTCTCCAAATTCAAATTTCATACAAATACGATCAAAAATTAATGTAATACTAGGTGAGATTTAAAAAAAAAAAATGGCTGAATTGTTGGTTGGTAACAGAGATAAAAGTGTGCAACCTGAAGAAGATTGGCACTGATTGTCCTTGAACAATGTCGCTCATGCGCACTAAGTTATATAGTTCTCGTTTATTCCCGTTGTTTATATTAGGTTGGTGCAAAAATAATGTCGTTTTCTCACATAGTAACATACGTGAGAAAACGACATTATTTTTGCACCAACCTAATAGCAGTCCCTGGAACGAAATTGTGTAGAGTGTGGTTGTCTCACCACAGGACAGAGGTTCCATCAGTTGTAATGTATTGTGCAGCGGTTTTTTGCCCAATAACTGCATTCCTCAGGTTACTTGCCCCTTGTTACTTTTCCCATTTTCCAAAAGTTAAATCCCACTTGAAAAAACAAAATTTCAAGACGTCGTTGAAATCCAAGACAATTCAAGGCGACAGCTGCTTGTTGTCCCAAATCAGGAGGTCTACGAATGCTTCCATCAATGGAAATGACACTGGATGAAGAGTGTAGCTTCGGAAGGAGCCTAATGGGAAGTAGATAAAATGTGGAATTGATATGCGTTATAATTTTAGTTACATAGCCCCAGCCCCGATACTTTTTGACCAGACTTCGTATATATCCTCTGCACTATTGTCAACAACGGGACATTTTCTCAAATTAATATGCTTTCTATTTCGAAACTAGCCTTTGTTTTGCTAGTTTTCACAGGCGGCTAACTCTGATAATTGTAGCGATGATCGATACACTTGTTTTGGATCTTATCGTCACCATGGTGGCTTCTTAATTATTTTTATTCCTTGTTCTTTCTTTCTTTCTTTTTCCTTTCTTTCTTGTTTAATTATCTATTTGTTTATTAGTGTCTATTTCTCTTTCTTTCCGACGTGTTCTTTGTATTTCTTTCTTGTTTTTTTTTTTTTTTTAGTTTCTTTCGTTTCCTTTAGTTTACAAAGTTTTTTTATTGCATCGTTTTTTACTTCATGATTTATTACACTCATTTTTTCCGCATCAAAATATTCGCTTATGAACAAAACCCACAACTTACGCACATCATTACACAGGTAATCACTTTTATGCACCTGCTCAGATATAACACTGCAACGAGTAATAATGGCGGAGAACACACTGTGGAAAAGAAAAAGAGAAAATTAATTAAAATCAATTTTTTTTTATTAAAATATTATCGAAAAATATAAGGCATTAACGCGCGTGCTGGTACGGAAGGCTATTGTCAAATAACGTGAAAAAAATTAAAGACTTTGAATTAAATTTCATTATTAACAACAAGTGAAAGCCTTTGCAAATATTTACTTTCTCCCGAATCAATCTACCTTCGATAAAACACACTTAAATCTGAATCACATGGTGTGTTCTTCACTGGGTGCCATAGATCCGCCCAGCAATGTAAGCCTCCCGGCAGCGTATAAAATTGAATGAAGCAAAGAATGACTTTTCAATAAAGATGCCTTATTTTATATTTAGTTTGTGGTTAAGTAGAACGACATGCGGGGAGCATAGCAGTTACAAGGAAATATCATTGGTGTGTTTTAATTATTTTATATCTCCTCCCGTCAGCTATATACTAAACTAGCAGTAGAACCTGGCGTTGTCCGAGAATGTAACAGTAAGAGATAGATCAAGTATCAACCATCATAAAGACTGAAAAATAAAATTGACAAAGATTATTGTTTAAGGTTGACGGACACGCATGTCTTAATTAGTTTTTTTTTGTTTTATTTAGTTTTTTTTTTTTTTTTTTTTCTTTTACGAATTGGTCAAACCCAAACTCAAACAAAAACATTGTTTTCAAAGGTTATGAGTCTACCGATTGAATAGAATTTTATTATAAATAATTGTCACGTAAATGAAATTTTTAAAGCATTCTGAATGTAAAAATAAAGAAAAAAGTGTACAAGACAATAAGAAACACTACCTCCCAAAAAAAAGTGAAGTTTTGTTGAAATCGGTTGAAAAATGTAGGAAATCCGATCCCATATATAAACGAACACACACACACGCACAAACAACCTGGGTTTTATAAGTATAACTCGATATGAGTTGTCCAGATTTCATTCTCGCGATGCCTCTTAATCGTGTTTTCAAATTGATTTCTTGCAAAAACAATTGTGTTTTTCCAATGTTTGGCGCTGACAGAACCACCGCAAGGTAATTTTACGTAGTTCTGTGAAGTTTTGATGAAATCGGTTGAAAAATGTAGGAAATCCGACCAAATATGTAAATGTACAGACAGACACACACACACACACAACCTGGATTTTATAGTAAGTATGCTAACAGGATTAACTTGGCTCTCTAGACTTGATAGCAACAAATGCAAGTGAATGATAACTTTCAATTTCATACAATGGAAAAATCGACGGAAAACCACTGATCTATATTTCTGAAAAAAAGCATCACAATCTACAGTTAATAAGGTAAACGAAAGATGTTGTGAAGAATGTTTCCTTAGGTTCAGAAAGGAAATGTCCTTTCTTTTAAAAAATGAGTTTAGATACATACATGGAGCTTTTAAGTCAGTAACATAACACAGTTATTAGCTGATTATTGTTCTGTAATATTCATTGAATAATATTTCCCTCCTCTTCTTCTCATTATTGTTCTGTATTATTATTATTGTTTATTATATTAACAATACATTGTTACACTATTTATTTACATTATTTATTGCATTATTATATTATTGTATCGCATTATTATAAGAATATTATATTAACATATATTATTAATAACATTATTAATAATATTGTACTATTATGTTGGTGCAAAAATAATGACGTAATAATGCCGTTTTTTGACGTTAAAAATACGTCAAAAAACGACATTATTACGTCATTATTTTTGCACCAATTTAATATGATTATAATATAATTATATCATTATAAGAAAATTTTTGCAGCATTATCATATTATATTATTATTATTATATTATTGATTTACATCGTTTATGACATTAACAGTAATGATTATTGTTCTGTATTATTCACTGAATAATGTTTTGTTTTGTTTTGTTTTCATATTTTGCTGTGTGCTGAGTTATTTCAGAAGGAGATCAATCATGGCTTCCACAAACTCACCTTCGTGGCTTCCTTGAAATCATTCGATTCTTCACGAATCCTCTTTTCTCTAGCTCTGCAATACATTAACTTGAACTTATTCGGTAGGGTACACACAATTTTCTTTCTTCCTTCTTCATTTAATATGCCCTGTGAGCGTCTCCAAACCTTCATTCCTCTTCATGCATTTCAAGGATTTCGGTTGTCTCTTTCTGGTTTTATATATGGGTTCCCTATTCCTTTTATTCAAACTTACGCTTTGCTTGAGGATACTCGTCATCGTATTATAGTGCCGTTTAATCGATGATTAAACAAACATTCAACCACTTTGCAAAGACAGCGATGCGCAAAAGTCCCTACACAAAGGTAAAACGTATATATTGATGAAACAAAATCAAAAGGTACTGTTTGTTACATTCGCAGGTAGGACACCGTACGGTACTGCAGTATTTATTCGATCCCTCTTTAGAACGGGTAGGATCATCTGTTCGGTTTCCAGCTATAGGCAAGTAGTGACCCCCCCCCCCCCGCCAACAAAAACAGAACACTATGAAAATATAAAAAAATATATTTTTATAGAAATTTTTTTTAGTAATACATATTTATATTAAAATTACCAACAAAGCCTACTTATAGCAAAAATACCAAAAATACATTTTGTCTTTAGTTGAAGGCATGCGGTCGCGTTCAATATATATAGATTTTGGCATGAAATAAGCCATGGAGTTTTACCTGCCCCTAAAAGTAATCAACCAAACATCTGTAGAACACGTCGTATTTGCATCCTTATCCGTGGACATCTAAGAGCGAACTGATTCTACTCTACAATGTCAGATGACACTCAAGGGGCCTTTGATCATCACTATTTTATTCCTGTTAAAAAGGTAATAATTGCCTTATTTATAGATGTTATATCAAATATATATCGTTATAATTTTTGGTACACATGAAACATAATTCAGGCGTTTATATAGCTTGTATACACAAACATCTATTTCATTTTAACATACTAGCAAACATAATCCCGTCGATTGACAAGAGATTTTGAGCTAGATTTTGATCTGTACGGTTCACTTTATAATGCTCGACCAGCGTGATTAAAAGATATGATAATTCACTAACAAATTTATTAAACTGCAAAAGAATATCATTTTTAAAATAAATATTTGACGCATAAGATTAATGTCATCATTAGGATGCTGAATTATTGATTCATCTACAAGTTAGTTTAATGCAAAAACACATAAAATTAACCATTTACAAAACGTAATGTGTATCCAAATATGAGTATAAATTTAAAAGTAAATGGAATTTTGAAATTAAGCGGCAAACACAATAGGAAATTGCTGAAACTTAAAAGTGTGCGTATGGGATGATGTATACTTCACCGTGCTCAGCAATCTATAATTTCATCAACGGAAGAGAGCAACGAGGTCAGGCGTATGGAAGCTCCTCTCATATATTGAAATATTAAGGATCAATCCATGGTAGCATTGTTTTCGTGGTCAGAGGGAGTCAAACGTGTAGAAATCCAGTATTGCATGTTGGGGCATTATGAACCTTGCACTATGGATCAATGAAAAGTAGATTAGTGTTTAGAATGCTTAGATCCAAAATAACCAATGAAAAAGAAAAATGCCGATCCGGTTACTCATGAAAATAGCTGACAAAGAAACATATCTAGATATTAGGTGATTGATTAGGTTAGG
Organism: Acanthosepion lycidas; assembly: GCA_963932145.1. Taxonomy (NCBI): domain Eukaryota; kingdom Metazoa; phylum Mollusca; class Cephalopoda; order Sepiida; family Sepiidae; genus Acanthosepion; species Acanthosepion lycidas. The sequence continues at coordinate 29,487,464 of OZ010582.1, forward strand.
CCAACGAATCAGATAATCACTAGTCCTGACAATCGCAGGCATCATATATGGCTCTGCACAAGATGATTTGGGGTACCATAAACTTTGTATGCGTTGGGTATCCAAACAGTTTGCAGCTCAATATAAGCAGCAGCCCCTAGATATTGCGACTCGCTTCCCCCAATCATCCTAGGGCGCCGTCCGATTACTACATCTTCGGCCCCTTGATGAAGAGATTAAGGGGTCGCTGATTCAGCTCGGATGGTGAAGCCAAGCTAGGCGTCATGATGTGGATTCGTGAGCAACCAAAAAGCTTCTTTATGAAAGGGATGAAGGAGCCCGTTGAATGTTATCAGAAGTGCATCGCTGTTGAGTAGGAATCTGCAAAATAGTTAGATATGTATTTGTTCATCAGCAGTGGAAATAAACTTGTTATATGGGAATTGCCTTTGCTTTTTGATATGCCCTCGTATTTAGTGCTTCTGTATATTTGTATGACATTTTTCAGAGGGCACAACAGGTCCTGCATACTGACCTTAGGCATATTACCGGGGAAATATATTCAGATCCTGAAAGAAGGAACTGACATTCTGATCCTTTAAAGAAATGTCTGCTTATGTATTTATAATACGGTTTGTTTCTGGTAGGGAGATGATAATTTGAGGATACTTTTATAAGAATTACGAGCTATCGTATTCAAAAGCCACTGACGTGTAATAAGATAGAATAAGTTATGGGGATTGAAATTATGGAGAAATTGCTTGAGCTTAAGAAGAATCTAAACATTGCTGAAGAATCTGAAGATGGCATCATCTTTATTACTTGCATCTGTTATATAATACGAGCGAACGCTAAGAACAAGTGAAAATTCAAAGAAATTTTACAATTATGAAAACAATAGCATTATGTCGGAAGAACCCGCATGAAATCCCTGCAGCGCAAAAGAAACGTGCAATCAATTGATTGAAAACTTAATCATCTTGATCAGCTGTACAATATTATGACAAACAATTAAGTGCATGTCACATTATTTGTCTTGTCTTTATTATTGAAATTAATAAAGGGGTTCACAGAAAGGATCTGTCTATATTTCTGAGATGAGGTATTCTGTACATTATTTACATTATTCGGACTATTGTCCTCATTTTTGTTGACATATTTGTTACAAGGACACATGGATAAAGGCGTTGGTTAGATCCAGTGACAGGACCCAAAGAGTGTGAGTTCAATATCCGGTTAAGGCAGTCTGGAATTAACAGGAAATAACTGACATCCATTAAAACATGGCACGTGGAACGAGAACTGTTTACCCCAATGAGCGAAATAAAGGGTCCATTTCCACATTCCAACCACCTGAAGAAGGCCAGAGCGTACAACGGCCGAAAACGTTGTAATAAACATGGTGACAAAGATGAGGACAATAGAAAGAATTTGTTTATTAATGTACAGGTTAGTTCATTTATTTATATATTATAGTACACTATATTACGATGTAGCAAATGTTAGTAGATTTTCCAACTTTGATGTCATGTTAACACAACTCTAAGCAAGAAAAAAGCTTCCAATAATTTCAACCCAAACAGAATGCTAAAGCCAAAATATACAACGGGTTACTGTAAATGAAAACTCTTCGAAAAAAAAAGTCATTATTAAGGCGATCACAGAAAAAAAAACGGACACGGTTCAAAGAGACAAAAAATGATTGACATGAAATTTAAATGTTTGAAGACAAAAGTTAATTTTGAAAGGAAGAAGACGGAAGCAAATAATAAAGCCACTAATCCATAAGGAGTTTGAAAGAATATGAACAAAAAAAAACATTGTTAAGGCGAGTGAACAATAAAAGTAAAGGAAATAAGAACACAGAAGATGCCGATTATCATTACATTTTGTTATGGTCCGGTTCCTTGTACCACGGTGATAGTCCAAGGTATTAGGTTGGTGCAAAAATAATGACGTAATAATGTCGTTTTTAGAAGTTAAAAATACGTCAAAAAACGACATTATTACGTCATTATTTTTGCACCAACCTAATAGAACCAATAAAGAAGATCTCGATTTCGGATATGGAATAACACAGATATATTACAAACAGGAATATATACAGAGAAGTAGAAAGTGTTAGTACGAACAATCAGGTTTAGTAGTAATTGTCTGAACACGACTCTGTTTCGGACTGCCTCTGTCTTGACTGACTCGCTCTGACTTCACTCCAGACTTCAGACTGAATTTCAGACTTCAGACGGTACTCCAGACTTCACAAGGAACAGTATTTAGTCACCCCACAACGAGGGCATCATGTGGCACAAGGCTGGTTTAACGTGGGATCTCCGAGCCCGTTGGCTCGGCCAAAAATATGCCCTTTAAACCCGTATAAACGGGTTCAGGGTTGGTTTACCTCTCCGAAAGAGACTCCGCCCTTCGGCATAACCTCTTTCGGGTTCATCCCCGCCCGAAGGCAGTGAGTTCAATCATTCAGCCGGTCAGCCGGTCGCCCGACTTCGGACTGAACTCCCTGCTTCCTCTTGAGGCGCAGTATTTATTACGTATGGAATAATCCATTATGTTCTTATGGGTAAGGTCCCATAACACATTTGAAGGTCAAATTTAAGTGGAAAGCAAGAAATCAGTAGACAGTAGAGCTTTCCTCAAGCGAGGAGTGTGAAAAGAAACAGCTTCGAACGTATGCTTAAATCTAGGAAATATAAATCTAAAATGACGAGACCTAGCTTAATTGCGTTTGAATTCGCAAAGTCATGGTACAAAAAAGAATGCAAATCAGAATAATAACGATGAAAATATTTATAGAACATAGAGAAGGAAGTTACATTTCTGTGGTGGGAATGGCAGTGAAACTGAGATGCCAGGTCAGGACCAATAACCGTGCATCTTATTCTTTGTATTTTATCAAGAATTTCTAAATGCATAGCAGAAGCATGAAACTGGATGTGTCAGCAGTATTCCACGCATGGACGATATGTTGACTTATATGTAAGAATGATTCTGGCGAGAAAAAAAAAACTATCACGACACACTGAACCAGTTTTCCTAGCTGCAGATCTAGCAATAGATTTCTTGAGGGGTTCTCCTCTTTTTACACAAATTGACTCACCCATGGTATACGTATACTAATGCTAGTGAATACCCGGGGGAAGAACGAGAAGGAGAAAGAACGACGAACGAGAACGAACCAGAACGAACGTAACGAACAAGAGTCACAGTGATCAAGCACTTAGACTCAGTAAGAATTCATATAGTGATACGTCGATACCAAAGACTGTATATATATTTTGCTACTAACCCGCATTCCTTGAACTACTAACCTGCATTACCAGTTTGTATTATTACATTAATACATTTATTTTCCTATATTCCTTCTTGGCGTTTGTTATTTATTGATACCGGATTTCATCCCGGAATCCACAACAAGATTCAATATAATTGTTTCTCTGAAAGTCAATGAAAAAGGCACAAATAGGCCAATCTCCTATAGCTTACATTCAGCCATGTTGACAGAAGGCAAAAACGATGATTAAAAAGGAACAATTCCATTAGGTGTCTTAAAATTAATGAGACAGTTTATGCTGCAGTTAAGAAGAGGTTGAAGGTCTCTTTTGAGATAAACTGTCAATTTAATCTTATCAAACATCAGGCATCGGAAAATACTTACGTGATTTGTGGTTTATTATTGCTATGCATAAAAATACAACTTTTAAATGCATTTGATTTATTCTTCAACTATGTCTCAGTGGAAACCTTCAAAATTAAATGGACGCTTGAGCTTTCTTGAAACAATCTGAAACTCATGAACGGATCATTAATTCACAAGCTATAATTCCCTCTTGACCTTCACTTATACAACCTCTCAACCTGTGTATGCGAGTTTACGCTAAAAGTCACACTGCATTTTTCTCCACCTATCTAGGCTATCTAGAATACTAGCAGTGATTGATTGATGATAAGATATCGTTATTATACATTATATTGGCGATTCCATCCCATTTATCTCATGGGTATTTGTAAATGGGGCAGTGGAATCAGCATTACAAAACTTATCGCTTGAATGAGGACCTGGTCTCTTGCGTCTTTCTACAATTCCTTCCTGCTGAAATATGACTTAACATTTTTAAAAAACTGTCTTTCCTTTTCTTTTCTTTTCTTTTTCTTTTCTTAAATAATAACAATAATAATACTAATAATAATAATATGGGATACTAACTATAATATGAGAGAAAATGATAATGGTAATATTACTAACAATATGGGAACAAATAATAATAATAATAATAATAATAATAATAATAATAATAATAATAATTACGGAGATAGGACCTGTTACAATTCTATGGGATTACACAATACACACTGACAGAACAATCAAGGCCAACCGCCCAGATATTGTTATTAAAGACCACAAACAAAAACGGTGTCTCCTTATTGATATAGCAGTCCCTGCTGACTGCAATGTATCTTTGAAGATATTCAAAAAGCTGTCAAGATACAAGGACCTTGAAATAGAAATCTCGAAAATGTGGCATATGGGAACATCAACAACCCCTGTTGTAGATGGAGCCCTAGGACTGATTGGAAAAGATTGCAGTAGACTTATTGAAGGGATTCCTGGAAGTCCATGCCTCAAGGAGATACAAAAAATTTTTCTGACAAGTACAGCCCACATTTTACGAAGGGCTTTATCTATGTAATTTTTTTTTTTTTTTTTTGTCAGTGGAAAGTGTCATGATGCCATTTCTAACCTTAGGTCCCTGGGCGGGACCCGAAAAGAAATGTGTAAACGCCAGAAATCAAAGAAAATAAATACTACTACTACTACTACTAATAATAATAATAATAATATAAACATTTCTTTTTATGTGCCATGTCCTTTCAGGACTTAGGCAAACATGGCTAACCAACTTTCTCTATCTCTTGCAGCTCTCAACAAGTTTATTTCCTCTGCTTCCTCCCCCATACCACGTTCTGTCATCCACTTGCCCGCCAAGCATGTCACGCGTTGTTTTCCCTCATCTCTCTTTCACTATATACGACCTGTGAGTATCAGATTCCCCAAGCCCTACTTCCTCATTATGTGTTCCAGAAACTTCAGTTGCCTGTTCTTGATATTAAGTATAAACCTAGTCCTTGTTTACAATCTCTCTAAAACCTAATCGTTGCTCAAACCCTCGGTTCATGATATCCTTTGCATCCTTCTGTATAGCCACATCTCTGTCGCCTCCAGTCTCTTCTTAATCGTCCAACTTTCGCTGCCGTAAAGAAGGATAGATATCACGTAACTGCTGAGTATTCATTTCTTTTTTTAGTAGCGAATAATAATATTATAATATGAGCGAAAATAACTGAAATTCTGAGCAAACGACGAATATTTTACAGAAGATGGAAAGAAAAAGAACATTTATACTTTACTTCCGAAACAGATATTTGAAATTTCTAAGGCACAGAATGAGGTAAGACGGCTTTCAAATTTTGATACCCACTGAATATTTTGAAAACAAGATGGAGAGTGGAAAGCAACTCATAACCTAACTAACGAGATTGCCTATATAGATGGCATAACTGAGATTAAGATGGATGACAAAAAGACATTTTCTAAGAACTACAAAGGATAGGAACTTACGAAGGGCCATAATCGCCAACGTTATGAAGCAGAAGAATAATAATCTGAGATTAAATAATAGTTAACTGAAATAACCGATTTAAGACTCAAATATAAAAATAGATAAAAGTAAATATACGGTAAAGTAAAATCGGCCATAATCCAACCAAAAACGAGGCAAGTGTGGAAACAGATAATATGACGGAGGTTGAGATACAAACTAAAATAAATGAGATACGAAATAATGAACTCTGGGGAAAATAAATCTAAAGAATCTAATAGCGACATAAGCAATTGGACTGATTCAGATTATGTCACTGGTGAAGAGGAATCAATTGACATCAGAGTAGATTTCCCTGAAAACAATATAGCTGAAATCGCTGAAGCAAATAACAATATTATTCGAATAATCAGCTAAGTAACTTACATACAAATTTTAGAAAGAAATCGGCTTCCAAAAATTCATATGAGAAAGTCCAATAAACATAGTATGCAAACATATAACGCTGTATTGCAAACATTGTTAACGGACAGACCACTGGAAAACATCACGGAAGTAAATAATGCCAATTATGATTTGTGGGTCAAATTTTAGAAAGAAACCGGCTTCCAAAAATTCATATGAGAATGTCCAATAAACATAGTATGCAAACATATAACGCTGTATTGCAAACATTGTTAACAGACAGACGACTGGAAAACATCACAGAAGTAAATAATGCCAATTATGATTTGTGGGTCAAATTTTAGAAAGAAAACGGCTTCCAAAAATTCATATGAGAAAGTCCAATAAACATAGTATGCAAACATATAACGCTGTATTGCAAACATTGTTAACGGAGAGACCACTGGAAAACATCACAGAAGTAAATAATGCCAATTATGATTTGTGGGTCAAATTTTAGAAAGAAAACGGCTTCCAAAAATTCATATGAGAAAGTCCAATAAACATAGTATGCAAACATATAACGCTGTATTGCAAACATTGTTAACGGACAGACCACTGGAAAACATCACAGAAGTAAATAATGCCAATTATGATTTGTGGGTCAAATTTTAGAAAGAAAACGGCTTCCAAAAATTCATATGAGAAAGTCCAATAAACATAGTATGCAAACATATAACGCTGTATTGCAAACATTGTTAACGGACAGACCACTGGAAAACATCACAGAAGTAAATAATGCCAATTATGATTTGTGGGTCAAATTTTAGAAAGAAAACGGCTTCCAAAAATTCATATGAGAAAGTCCAATAAACATAGTATGCAAACATATAACGCTGTATTGCAAACATTGTTAACGGACAGACCACTGGAAAACATCACAGAAGTAAATAATGCCAATTATGATTTGTGGGTCAAATTTTAGAAAGAAAACGGCTTCCAAAAATTCATATGAGAAAGTCCAATAAACATAGTATGCAAACATATAACGCTGTATTGCAAACATTGTTAACGGACAGACAACTGGAAAACATCACAGATGTAAATAATGCCAATTATGATTTGTGGGTCAAATTTTAGAAAGAAAACGGCTTCCAAAAATTCATATGAGAAAGTCCAATAAACATAGTATGCAAACATATAACGCTGTATTGCAAACATTGTTAACGGAGAGACCACTGGAAAACATCACAGAAGTAAATAATGCCAATTATGATTTGTGGGTCAAATTTTAGAAAGAAAACGGCTTCCAAAAATTCATATGAGAAAGTCCAATAAACATAGTATGCAAACATATAACGCTGTATTGCAAACATTGTTAACGGACAGACAACTGGAAAACATCACAGATGTAAATAATGTCATATATAGAACAGCTACTGAAAAGCTTAATGTCAAGATAAATAAAGGTTAAACAATTGACAAAAAGAGCCCACATGGAAGGAGAAATTAAAGCTGGAAATTGAGGATATCGGAAGTGAGTTATCGTTACTAGAAGAATTTTCAAGTGATCTGAATATCTCAAAATTAAAAAGCAAGAAGATCAAATGGAAATAGAAAATGAAATCTATAAATGGAATTCCACCAATCAGGGAAATAATTCAATAGAAACTACAATTAAAGAAACAGAGGAGACAATATGAACAAAATGTGATGCGTTGAAACGGGCTTCAAAAAATGTTACAGGGAAGTTGGAATAACGATTATTGACGTCAGAAAGACATCATCTATTAAAGAATTGTAAAATTTGGTAGATTATATAAAGCAACCGAAAGGAATATAATTCCAATGCAGAGTGGGCCAAACCAAAACAAGAAACAATGGAAGATAAATCTGTGTAAAAACGAAAATATAAACAAGATTAATGTCAGACAAGGTCTATCAAAAACCCTAGAAATCCCCAGGAAATAAGTTTCCTGCATTTTGTTTCTATTACCTGTAATTAATCCATAAAACTATTGCTCAAGCTTTATCTATGCTAATTAATAACCCTAGAGAAATTTCAAAATGGATACCGCCCTGGGTATGACGAGGAATTAAATTCGCCTCCTGGGTAGGACGATAAACTACATTCGACAGCAAGACCTTTAACCAGAAGGTTTTGACGAGCGTAGAAACACCTTTTAATTGCTGGTGTTCCAAGGACACCCAAACCCTGGATGGTAGTACCTGTTATGGTCCCAGCTATGGGCAAATAGCTCACCAGAAAACTGGGGTCAAATCACCATGAAAGTATAAAAGGAGGTTTTAATACCAGCAATACATTTTGTAAAATTAAGATTCGGTAATCCATCGAGAACTGGTGTTTTTAACTGATATGACCGTAATCCAATCATTTCTGCAGGATGAAAGTTCGAGTAATGAATAGTAACGATGTTCCTCTGGCAGTGTTAACCTTATGCAGATAGACAATGAATATTTATTTCAGACTCATACATTTCATCTGAATGAAATCCAGACGACTGGATTCAGTCTCAATAAACTAAGAGTTAGTGTTAAAACAAAAGAATAGCTAGATAAATAGAATCAACTTCTCTGAGGTCTATTCCCTATTGGGAAACACGAAAGTGACGTTTGTAGCCAGATTTTGTCGAACATTTGTAAGTGGTCCCGGAATCGCTTGGAAAAAACGTGGTGGGGATCTTGAGATTCACTAAAGAAGAAAATCTATTCCGACAAGGGCATTATTGAAAACTGCAATAAATCTGTGAAGTTTCCTCCTTTCTCTCAGTCTCCAGAGAATCACATCAGGCAACGGTGCCGGAATTATTTAAAAATACGATAATCTCTGCTAATAAATTATTCAAAGAACGGATTCTTGAAATGTTTTCTAAAATTAAGGTGAAAAATTACCACCCACTCACCGGAGTTCCTTGATTTAAAACCCCAAAGCGATAGATCCTTGGATCGATACAGGAATAGGAATCAAAGAGAAGGGAACTGTAGGAATATTTTAACAGATGACAGAAAACATGGTTGAAAATAAGGCAAAAGTTTCGCGCGTAAAAAACTAGGATGAATCTATCAGTTGGTTCTTTAAAATAAAGATTAAATTATCAAGTTGAGAAGAAATCTGAGCTTGTCATAACATAAAGAAATCTTATATCCTTAATATCATTTTTGTATAGGCATTTCTACATTCTGTGCCCGTGCAAGGGTCTCGTGAACCCTCCGAATTTAAAATACAGCCATGGCCCAAATCTACGATATGGCCTCCACGCTACTCTATCTAAAATTTTGAATAATCATATAAAATAAAATTTTATTGTAACCCTATTGTTCAAAATAATTGATTAGAAAAATTCAAAATAAATACAATGTATTAAAAAAAAATTAGAGACATGGTATAATAGATCCTTTCTTCTTAAATAAATTAACAATGTTTTGCGATAATTTTTATCTGTTTATATTTCTGAGATGAGGTATTATGTACATTATTTACATTATTCGGACAATTGTCCACATCTTTGTCGCCATATTTATTACAACGTTTCGGCCGTTGTACGCTCCGGCCTTCTTCAGGTGGTTGGAATGCCGAAGAGAACCCTTTATTTCGCTCAGATTGTTCTAGTTCCACGTGCCATGTTTTGATTGATGTCAGTTATCAGTTATCTCCTGTTAATTTTCCCTCTGAACGTTCTCCACTGCCTTAACCAGGTATTGAAATCAAACTCTTTGGGTCCTGTCACTGGATCAAACTAACGCATTTATCTACTGCGCCATGTGTCCTTGAGGACATCCATTAAAATATGGCACAGCCGAAACGTTGTAATAAATATGGCGACAATTTTTAACATTCAACATTATCGTTTAAAAATAGTAAGTTTTATGTAGTCTGTTTTTTTTTGTTTTTTTTTTCCACGAGACATAGCATGAGCAAAAAAAGTTCACAGATTTAGACGAAAAATAATAAGACCCCAGAATGGCGTCAAAGTCCGGGAGAATGTTTAATTCTTTAATAATTGTGCTAATGTGCAACGTATAGAAATGTAGGTAGCGAAAAGCGAAGGATGATACTATAGAGTCACAAGTCAATACCCGGGGCCCTTCTTTAGCCCCCAACCACTGACCCACCCACACTACAACGTCTTTATAGCATAGGTTTATACCAAATTTCATTTTAGTAATAGTTTTAAGTTATTTTCAAAAGACACTTTTAGAAGTGAGAGAGAATTGAGATGATGCCTTCGTCGATGTTTTTAATTATACAACGTATAATAATCACATCGATCAGTAAAGTATATTATAAAATATGAGATCAAAATTCAGTGTGGATATATATATATATATATATATATATATATATATATATATATATATATATATATATATATATATGCATATAAAAACATGCATACTATATATATATTTATATATAAATTATATATATTAAAACACGCATATATATATATATATATATATATATATATATATATATATATATATATGTATGTATGTATTTATATTTGACTTCAAATAAAATAAAATATATCTGTAAAAAGACAGTATGAATAAAGAAAAAGAAATGTTTTTCTTTACCGACGTGTGTTCATCTTCTGATAAAGTGAAAAAGACCATCAGAGGACGAAACGCATTGGTACTGCAAATAGACACACACACACAAATATATATATATATATATATATATATATATATATATATATATATATGATTTCCCCATCTTCATATATAAGTGCCGTCTTGCTCATCAACACCTACATTCAATCCAGATCATTGTTTCCCCTCGAATAACTTCGAAGTTTGATCTTCAAACCAAGCAAATGATTTTCAAGTCCTATCGCATAGATGACAGCTGTGCTTCAGAGTTATACAGGGTTAAACGGATGTTGCTGTGGCAGGTCATCCTTGTCCAGCAAAAACTACCTCTTCAATTCTGATGTCGATTCCCATAATTCCCTGCAGATCACACATGTAATGTCGCGGGTCGTGGATGTAATTTAGATTGAGATCGTCTCTCATGTGATTTCAGTTGATGAACACACCCAGTTTCGCCAGTAGGATACGACCACTTTATCGCATCTCCAGCTTGCAAAGCTGTCATTCAAGCTCGTGGTAATACATTTTCTCAAATCCCTTTTAAGTACTGCATGTGCTAATTTCTTTTCCTCTGCTGATTTACATTCTTCTCCAACAACCCTACGCCATTTATTGCAATCACTAGCAAGTTTTTCCCAGTCATCCACATCCACACTAATGTCTTTCAAGTTATTCTTCCCAGAGACGTTAAATCTCTTTTTTTAGCTTATACTGAGGGCGCTTACCATTTGCAATCTCGCCATAAAATAGCTGCTTTAGCAACCTACTGTCATCCATGCGTACCAGATGTCCGGTCCATCTCATCTGGTTTTAAATCAGTGTTTCCTATACTTGGACAGCAGGCGAGAAGAACAGTGGTGCCTGGTATCATAGACTGCCATTTTATATTAAGGAGTCTCCTTAGATAATTTTGATGAAAGCGCTCAAGCCATTTCAGCTGATGATGAATCGTCCACATGCCTGAAGAGTACAACAAAGCGATCAGTATACAAGTTTGGTAAACTGTCACTTTAGTACTACTGGCGATGACTCTGACCACAAAAGTTTCTTTCCAAAGGCAACCAAGGCCTTTTAGATTCGAGTATGTACTCCAGTATCAAGAGATCCATCTTGAGACAATGTGCTACCAAGGTACATAAATGTATTCACAACACCTAAACGAGTGCCATTGACACATTTTTGGTTCAAGATAAGGCATAGCAGGGGGAAGAGTGGAAATTACGTTGGTTTTCCTCAGGCCTATTGTCAGTCCAACCGCATTAGCAGCAGCTGAAAAACGCTCCATCAGTATCTGTATATCATTCTGAGAACGTGCGACAAAAGCAGCGTCATCATCACGCACAAGGGTATTGAAGTTGCTGGACTTCGGAGATTGAATACATTACTTGTCATTCAAAATCAAAGATCAATTCCAATGCTCAATTCATGAAACGAGTATGAGAGAACCGCAGCAAAGTAAATAGCGAACACGGTAAGCGCGGGAATGTCTCTTTGCTTAACACCTTCTTATCAACTTTGTCAATGGCTATTTCGTTTGACAATTCTCCTCTAAATGTGACACAAGTTTTCATATTGCTGTCCTGCTCCTTAAATATATTAATTACATTGCGTGGGCATCCAAGTTTAGCAAGAACTTCCCAAAGAGCATCACGGTTGACGCTATGAAAAGCCTTATTTAAATCTACGAATACTTTGTGCAGACACGTGTTTTGCTCCAAACATTTTTCTTGCAGTTGAAGCGCGGAAAATATCATGTCAATAGTTCCCCTTCCAAGTTGAAAGTCCCATTGCCGTTCAGGTAATATACGAGGATATATATGCGATATCAGCTTGTTAAGAAGAAGTCTGTCCAAGATATTTCCAACAGTTCAATGAGTGTTATGCCACAGTAATTGTCACAATCAGATTTGGACCATTTTCTCTTATACAGGTAAACAAGGCTACTATTAATGCAATTAGTAGGAATTAGTGTTCCTTCCCAATACTTACGAATAAATATATGCATAGTTAAATTCACAGGTATGGCATCCATCCCTGGAGCTTTACCAGCATTAATCTGACTAATGGCCAGGTCAGTTTCTTCCTTATATGAAGAAAAATGTAAATCCATGATTATGTCACACTGAACTAAACTTTCAATACCAGTTTCGTCTACTGCTGAGGGTATGAAAAACAGATCTGTAGAGTAGTGATTCCATCGTTTCATGATACTCTCAGAATCCTTTATTAGCACTTCCCTGTCTTTGGAATTGGGTGGAGCCAAAGAGGCTGAAGGTGGACAAAATACAGATCGCATAAGAGAGTAATTAGCTACATGTGCTAATTAAGTATTTCTTGTACTTCAGCCACGACTTGGTTTTCATTACACACATGGCACGTTGCAAATTTGCATTGTGCGTCTTAAGTGAGTTTTCAACCTGTGGTCTCTTATTCAGATTAGGATCAAGAAGGGGCTTGACCAAAATAATGCTTTGTCTCAAGGAGCTGGCTGATTTTGTCATCGTTATAGTCAAACCAGCCTTTGTATTTCTTCTAGTTTAGTTCGAGTATGTCAATGCCGATTGTACGGACCTGCTACTTGAAATTATCCAAAAATTCATCGAAGTTGGTGTTGTTAAAGTCATCGGAAAGTTGCTGACAAACACCAGGCTGTTTCATTTTTTTTACACATTCATACGCTTTGGTATTTTAATTGCGGTCATATGTACATTTCTTTTGACATGCAATTTAATCTTTTCCCGCACCAACTTATAATACGTATCACATTCAGCACTGCGTAAAACACGAATATTGCAGACATCTTACAAATCACAGCTTCTGCTAATGATAGTCGATTATGTGACCTTGATTTGATCTTTGGGTGGGTCCATGTCGCCTTGTGTGTTTTTTTTTTGTTTTTTGACAAAGGAATGTGTTACAGATAAGCAAGTCGAGCTCAGAACAAAGATGAAGTTCAGACAATTGTTAACCTAACAATTCCGCAGCGAATACCTATTGCTCTCCATCCACTCGGGTGATGAGATCCCAAAGTAAAATTAGCTTTTCCTCTTTTGGAATGTTAATTATGGTCTCTCGAAGAGCTCCATAGAACTGCGTAATTTTTCCTGAGAAGCTTGAGGTGTCGGAGCATACATAAAAAGAATCGACATGTAACGTCCACAAGAGATTGGGACACGCAGATTCATGATACGACTATTGATGATGGAGGGGCAGTCTATATTGTCAGCAAGATAGGAGCGGATATCAATGCCAACTCCCCACCTCTTTTTTCTCACCTTTCGGTTTTCCTATCCAGAAGATAATTTATCCTGATTTCACTTCCATTAAGTGATACTCACCAGACAAGCGTTTTTCTGAGTGTGCTGCAATATCAATGCTATGATGACAGAGTTCCTTTGTAACCAGAACAGTTCTCCGTTCTGGTCTGCCAGAGTTTCAAAGATCAAGCAGCTTTCCAACGTTCCAGCATCCGATATTTAGTGATATGCGCTCCTTGGCCTATCATTTAGTATATATATATATATATATATATATATATATATATATATATATATATATATATATATATATATCTTTTGTTCCTGCTATAATGAACAGCCGAGAGTCGTAGTAAACTGACAAACCTGAGGTGATGACAAGCAATTTTTGATGCACCTTATCTATCATCCTTCCGATAACTCTTGTTGAGGAGTGTTGTCCTTGAACAGAGATTGGTCAGGCACATGAACTTCCACAGAGATTTGCCTTTGCCATCCATTAGGCAACATAGCGATATTAGATAAAAATGCTGCAACATTTGTGCTTTTTCATGATTACAAACCTCAAACTCAATCTGACTGCGTCGCTAATTCTCCATCGACAAGATTCGACAGCACATAAGATGAGTTAACAACACATCTGTACATCAGTGGATTATAGTGATGTAGACTTGGACGACATCTAGACCACTCTCTTAACCTTAGTGACTAGCTTCCAGTGAAAAGCTATCGCACGATGACTGGTAACCACTTCGATCGTAAGTTTTACCAAGTGTCCCTCTCACAAAAAGCAATGACTTGTCGAAAGATGGTTTCAGCCACAGAGGTCACGCCACAACTAACCGCCAGATATTAGACAGACGCATCATAGATGTACACAAATTCACTATTTGGCCATAGGTAGAATCTTCACAGGTGCTACCACTCTGAGTCAAGGTGAACCTGGGAAGAACAGCAAGTAAAAGTTGGTTCGAAACTCTTTATAAGCTCCAATGTCCGATCAGAAGACTTTCTCCCGGATGTAGTTTATCGTCATACCTAGGACAAACGTATATGTATATATATATCATTATTATTATTATTTTAACACATTTTTTTAAGTTTTTACATTCTTTTTATAGATACAAATATTTCAGTAAATGCTCTGTTTATAATAAACAGTATTAACAATATTTACCGGCGTTAATGTCCGAGAAATTTTCATAGAGAAAATGCGTCCACCGACAGGAATCGAAACTGTATCCTATACGGAACCGTCATATAGCTTGACGTGCTTTTACCGAAGGAGCCACAGAGAAGCATTTCGGTTACCAAGGTCGATTTTACTGTTTTTAAAAAAACAACCTTCTATGATTTTTTCTCGCATACATTCATATCTGCTCGATGCGCATCCAAATGTAAAAAAAATGACGTCACACATTATGAAAAAGACATTATCAAAGAATTATTTGTGAACACACACACACACAAACAAACACACACACACACACACACACACACACACACACACATATATATATATATATATATATATATATATATATATATATATATATATATATATATATATAGTAGAGCACTTTGGAAGAAAGGGAATTTGTCGGCTGCTGCTAATTAAGGCAAAAACTCTTCCCTATGAATTGAAGCCTCTAGTAGCCAGGAATGCATATATCTTGTGTATAATTCTTTCAAAATTCTTTTTATGTCCAATCTGTGTTGATAGCCTAAAGGTGAGAGACTCCAATTGTTTTCAGATCAGTTGTGTCCTGACTTGAAGCAACCGCGTGTCTTGTTACACTGATGAGCTGTCAAACAGCGAAACTGGATGTCTGTGGATGACTATAAATATTAATATATTACCCTGTATTATTTAACCTATCTATCTATCTATCTATCTATCTATCTATCTATCTATCTATATATATATATGTATTTATGTATGTATATATGTGTGTGTGTGTGTTGGTGGATATTTTTATTCATGTCTGGATAGGTTCTGTGAGAATGAATGAATATAGGTTTCACCGGTTGTGGTTGTAGGTAGACAACTCCGAGATTTCTTTATGTGTAGATTTTATACAAGTTTGTGTTATAATAAAATGCGGGTGACGTGTATTTATTATAGGTTAAACATGTATCAGGGTTCATTTTGTTTACTTTCTACGTAATAAATTACTGTTTTAATTAGTGTAGAATTTATTAAATCGAAGTCATTACCTGTTTTGCTTCTATGTGTTACGAGTGAGTTCAATGACTTGTCTCAACTTATGTCTCTCATGTTCATAGATGTGTGCTTTTAGATTTCTATGTTTCGTCTATGTAACTTTTTTGACATTGAAGGCGTTTTATATCATAGATACCGGCATCCGATGTGGTGTAGGATCCATATGTTTACTAACTAATCTTTGATTGTTTTGGGAGGGTAGGATTTTGAATTTTGCGTTTTTGTTCGAAGAGGTACTTTTGCAGTCACTCGCCCTTACTTTTCCGAACCCGTGGCCATTTTATGTTCATTTTCTATCCTTGGGGATGATATTATATCAGTGGTAAACAAGTTTAAACGTTTTTCATTATATTTCTCGTCTACGTTTAGGCATTGTTGGCTACATATTCTAAGGGCGGTGAGGTAAAAATCTATGATTAATCCTGATTTGAATTTATTTATTTATTTATTTATTTTTATCTTTTATTTATTTATTTTTATTTTTTATTTATTTATTCATTTTTATCTTTTATTTATTTATTTATTTTAATTTATTTATTTATTTTTGCTGTGGTTGGATTATTGGTTAAATCATTTTTGTTTCAGAATTTATGGTAAACTTTAAAATGTATTTTATTTCGCATTAATAAGATGACGTACAATGATACAGTGTTGTTTATTTCATATTCATGTGTAAATTCGATGGTTAGTTATACGTGATTATGACTATTTATAATGTTTATAGATTTTAATTGAGTGAATATTTTAGAAAAACGTCATCTATGGATCTGAAGTAAGTGACATTTTTTTTCTTTTGTTATATGTCATACTCTAAATGTCCTAGGAAAAGACAAGCAAGATCACTGCCCTATTCAGCCCTACATCGATAAATCGAATTTTTGTTTTGAAGAATTCCATTGCGGACAGAGAATAAACTGCAGTTAGTAATTAATTTGAACAGTTCTATTCAGTAGTATTTCATATAGCGAAACAAGCCTGCTAAACAATTACACTACGTCGAAGTGCACCTATATATATATATATATATATATATATATATATATATATGTAAAAATTCAGATGTAAACAACTGCATGTACAAAGACAATGGAAATAAAAGTAATGCCGGAGGCGAAACAATTTATGGCAAAGCTATTCTTTCCTTGAGGAACTTTATCAAAGCAAATCCAAAAAATTTTGTTGAGGAATTTGTATTTATGCACAGAGTAGAAACTAACGCTACGAAAAGTTACTTTCTTAACGTCAAGAGATTTGGAATATTTTAAATCTTTCTCTCATTCAAATTTGAACGGATGGCGCTAGTTTTTTGTAATTTTACTCTTTCTACATCTGTTTTAATAAATTTTCTTAGGGAACTGAACGTGCAGGCTTAAAAGATACCCCTCCATTTCATATATATTTTAGGTTAGTGCAAAAATAATGACGTGATAATGTCGTTTTTTGACGTATTTTTAACGTCAAAAACCGACATTATTACGTCATTATTTTTGCACCGACCTAATATAATTTTATGGACTATTTGAAGAGGTTTGTCTTACGATTTTGTGAGATCGCTTCGTAATATGTTGAGGTATTTTGTGACGCATATATTTGTCTATAATGATTTGAGTTCTATCATACCCATAACCTGATTTTCCATGTTTATGCTTCTTATCGTCTAGATTAAGTCAACAGAGTTTTTAACGTGCGTTTTACTGATGGTGCCTACTAACGGATTTAAGCGTTTTCTGATCACTTTAGCTAGTGCGTAGGGGGGGGGGGCGCTTTGATATTAGATATAATGGGACTAAGAGTTAGGTTGGGTATGGATGTTTGGGATAAGTAGTATAATATGGGTGTTGTATAGTTTTATTCTATTAGTCCAGTATATGTTTTCCTCCTTGAACAGTTTCTTTAAGTTTATTGAACTTTTCTTCGTGGGTCTATACTGATTATGCCTTAGTTTTCTCTTAAGTATTATTATCATTTAATAGGGAATCTAATTTGTCAATGTAGTTGTTGGTTTTCATGATGAAAATTCCGCCTCATTGATCAGATTGATACATAATATTGTTATTATCCTCACACGTTTTTTCTAGTGCAAGTTTATATTTCCTGGGTACTGTTGTTTCTTCGATTTTGGCGAGGGATGCAACTATGGTACGTTGTGTGAAAAACTTTTTCGAAGAAAGCGTGTCTGAATAAAAAATAATTAAACTGTTGTCAAATTGTTTTTAATCTATCACCTTAGCTCAAATTTCATATTATTTATTTTTCCAGTTTCATGTTTTTTAAAACGGAATCGCCATAAAGTAAAATTATACACTGCCCTGAATGCATCAAAAATGAAAAAAAAAATAGATTAATTTTTCGAGATTTCATAATAAATTAATCAGGAAACTTCAACCGTATTTTCTTGTGAATTAATCACGTTTTAAAATTATATACATTGGAAGATAGTGTGCCTTAGCCTCAGCAGACATTTTGCTGTAGAGGATATACGTAGAGTTAATGTCAAATGGTTAGTCCTTTTGAAATGCCACATTATCAAATAATGTTTCTTTTTCTTTCTTTATATTCCACTAATGAAATATATAAATATAAATATATGTATATATGCACAAACACACACAAACACACACATATACGCGGTTAATGGATAGTAGTTTGTAACCAAAGCTTTCACGCTTTCACTGTCATCAGAAAAGCTGGTTTATCTTTTTTTTCAAAATTCAATCCACATATGCTTTATTTGTGTGCGCTCCTTAGGGTAAAATGATCTTCTGTGTTTGTTTGGGATGACAGTCACATATACATAGACATATACACATACAGGCGTATTCATGTTACTTCGTACATACACACCCATATTCATAATATTGGGTTAGGAGAAGTTGCACATTCATGCGTTAACTGCATATGTTAGATCTATCACGGATATTGAGCACTTTTCACTTAGTACCGCATATATATATATATGTGTGTGTGTTTGTGTGTGTGAACACCATAGAATGCATGACAGAAGTAATTAGCGGATAGAGAAAAACAGATATATAGATTGGTAAAAAGAGACTGAGATATATAGTGTGTGTCTGTGAGTTTACGTGTGTATTGACTCATTGCAAAAATTTACAGTTAGGTTTTCAAATATATTTAAAATACAGGACAAAATGATTTTAAGTGATAGTGAATGTTTATATATATATATATATATATATATATATATATATATATATATATATATATATATATATATATATATATTTGGTTGGATTGATGTGAGTTTGTCACCCTGGGTTTCACGCTTTTGCAATCGGCAGGCAAACAAAGGGTTTGTCTGACGATCGCAAAAGCGTGAAACCCAGGGTAACAAACTCACATCAATCCAACTAAATATGTTGGCTCTATCTCTGTTACTGAGCGCTTTCTAATAAGTACCGAGCATATAATATATAAATAATTATATATACATATT
>OZ010582.1:29511990-29536990 GCA_963932145.1 Acanthosepion lycidas
AGAAAAAAGGCCTTCCGGATATGAGGAATTGGTTACAAAGTCTGGATATGGGGGCTATATTTAGATTGAAATAAAAGAACAGAAATCAGGTTTAACATTTACTTTCAATGTTTTATAGTTCACAAAATAAACTATTGATGACTGAAATATAACGGAATTGATTTTAAGGAAAAAGAAATAAATTATGTAATGTTAAAGAAAATTCATTAAATTAAGTATGCCACGTATGCAAAACAAATAATGTAACGGTGATGTTTTTGATCGCTGTTGCATGATGATTCTTTCTCTTCTAATTCTCAACTTTTTCTAAATTTTTCCAACTTTTTTCGTTTTGCTTTTGTTCTTGATTTTTTTTAAACAAAAGTCACTTTGTTATAACCCTACGTGCTTTATTGCAATCGTCACAGCCGCATGCTGGCTTTCTTTCCATAAAACTGATAACCTTTTCACTATATTTTTCAGTTACAGCTCAAGTTTCATCACAATAATGCATCTGGTCACTGTGACACCATTTAGGGGCGCAAAAAGAAGGAAAGGAAAAAAAGAAGGAAAAGAGAGAGGAAGAGAGGCGAGACTTGACTTATATGATAATGGGAGGCCACCCACGAGAAATAACATTTGAAAATGTTATTTTGATAATGGAAGACACTGGTGAGGCTTCTGTTGGCCATTGTCTTGGGGCTGGCTGGCAGGGTCCAGGTTGATACATTGTTTTGTTTAGATAGATAAAAAATTAACTGTGTCTTTGTGGCAAGCAGATTGTCGGGGGCGGTGGGGGTTCCCTGCGAGGAAATTTTAAAGAAAGTCACCTACGAGAAGAGACATTTGAAAATGTTGTTTTGATAAATGAAGAATGGTGAAAATTCTTATGGCCATTGTCATAAAGCTAATTGACAAACACCAGGTGGGTACAGTGTTTTAAATAGATAAAGGTTTACTTGTGTCATGATGGCAAACAATTTAATAGGTCATCTGTTGACCACACACAAAGAGAGTCATCTCTAGGTTGGGTCTTTGTCGATGGGAGGTGTCATTGAGAGAAAACACATCTGGGCTGTGTTGGAATTTGAATATGACAGCGAAACAATATTTCGTTGGCGCCGAAGAACGAGTGTCTCTGGTTGACTAGCCTCTTTGTGCTGGCGAAAATCTGATTGAAGAATTCCATATGCCGTGACGTTAGGATAAGAATTGAGATTATCACTCTATGTGTCGTATTGTACTCTTGGCGGCCAGAGAGGAAGATAGAAACAAAAGAAAGAAAAGGAAAAGAAAAAGATAATTTTTTTTCTTTGAACAAAATATATATATTTTTTAAGAACAAGGCTAGTCTAGTCACGCCCACACTGTTGATCGACCATTGGTTGAACGCTAACCAGCCAGGCGGAGGTGATCATGTGACGCAAGGAGGCAGCCGCAGAGAGTTTAAGTATGAGGGATTAATACAAAGAAGCGGGGAGGACAGTTGACGCCCCTCTGGGGCATGGGGAGGTGTCCATATGAAAATAAGAGAAGGTGGGAGTAAGAGAAGACTTCCAAAAAAGGAAATAATGAATTTTTCCTGACCGAAAACAAAAGAAGGGTTTTATGGATTTAGACTTATCAAGGAACCTCAAACCCCGACGAGCCCACCCCCGGTTTTGAATCGGCGTCAATATAAGCAAAGTCGCAGCGAGCAAAAATCAGTTTCAGTTTAGTTTTAGAACAATTTTTTTTTTTTTTGAAGAACGACTTAGACTCACACCACCAAAATAAGCTTTGTGAATTTCGCCTGAAAACCACGTGTCACAATCCATATAGCGGGTCGGGAGATAGACGCAGTCCTATGTATCCAGCAACCAGATATAAAGTATTGTTATCCTTTTTTTGATACCATTTTCGACTTATTATTTTATTTTATTTTGCCCGTACTTGTGCGATACCACCCTCATTCGGACTCAAGCTTGCAGTACAGCCCCAACGCTGATTGATTTCGTCTAAGATCAATTCACAACGTGGGTAGGCAGACTGGCGATCAAAGTAGTTACTTCGGTAACCAGACGTTGGAAGAAGAGTTGGGAACGACGAGGCTGATATCGAATCTAACCAGATTCCCATCCGAATCACTTAAAAGTTAGATCATCACAATTGGCGCGGCGACCAGGAGAAGACCCGGGATCGGCTGACGTC
Organism: Acanthosepion lycidas; assembly: GCA_963932145.1. Classification (NCBI taxonomy): domain Eukaryota; kingdom Metazoa; phylum Mollusca; class Cephalopoda; order Sepiida; family Sepiidae; genus Acanthosepion; species Acanthosepion lycidas. The sequence continues at coordinate 29,514,160 of OZ010582.1, forward strand.
ACAATTTGACGTAGAGATTTGATGTCACATCACTATATTATTGTAGATGTGTCTCGTTGTCATCCTTTCCTCTTATTCCCATCATTCTTTGCACCAATACAAGCCATTAGGGTGAAATAAGCATAAGCAATTGCCCAAAGTAAATTTCCTGAAAAACAGAAATTTCACATCATTTACATATCACTCAAATAGTTCAAATATACACATCAAAATCGTGTCCCGATATGCAATATGAATTTGAATTCCGGATATGAGGCACTCCGGATATGTGGGATTCCGGATATGGAGATTGCGTATATGAGGGAGTCTACTGTGTTTTGAATTATTTTTTGTAGAAAATAACTGCTGCAAACATTTGTACACACCTTGTATATACTTGCGTGTGCGTTCCCGTGTCTATTTAGTGGATTTATCGAAAACAGAAATAGACGTAGGAGATCGTTTTTATATTTGTTTCATGTTTATTAGGGCTGTGTGCGTCATTAATTATTAAGAAGCGTTTGCGGAAATAATGATATCTTTATCTGGGAGAAAATCATACATGAATATAAAATGCATATTCGTCGCTGTGTGTTCTCCTCTCTTTAAACGGAGAAAGTGTACAGCGGCAGTTTAAAAATAGATGATTGCCACAGATGGTAATGTTTGGATCAATGTAATCACGTGTGTCAGGAATGGTTTGCGCATTCTCCTGAACGAGATTTCAAGGACGTATTTTCGAGACCTGAAAATCGGTGTATTTTAGGAGGTTTGGGATAAAGATGCAATACAAAAATATTGTGAAAACACATGAAAATCCTGCAGATTGTTTGAATGGGGCAAAGAAACAAAACGTTGAAAGCCAAATAAAATATACCGGCCCTCCTTTTGTTACATATCGGACCAACTAAAGACATTCCATGGAAAATTACAATTAATATTATAGCTGGCTACTCGATTTTATGCACAATGATAGGCAAGCAAGAAATCTTTGTTCGTTCAAGGTCTAGGGAACCAAATAATACAACTCTGTTGAACGTACCTTCCTTACGCAGTGACAGATATACAATGAAACGAACGAAACTTAAGCTTCAAGGGCCATAATACCGGAGGACCATAGTTTTAATGAGTGAATTTAAAAAAAAAATTGTTTTACATTAAAACAAGTCCATTTTGGTAGAGGGGTAGAAACATATACCAATATGATGGAGTACCTACCTTAGAATAAGTCTCTAATACACATTTAATATGACCAACAAATGACACAATTTCAAAATTCTTCTTAGCGTATTACGGCGCCCGGAACCCCAGCAGTATGGGCTAGTAGATCTCATCAGAATTATTCACACTCTACATTTTGACAGTAGGACCCTTGAATATTTTGTTGCCGTCTGAGACGTCGCACTCAAATCTATTAAACCTTCATGAACCAAAAAATATAGGTCCGATACTGTACTTCCCATTTCTGGAAAATAGCGCAGTATTTGGTGGAATCAGCAGTTAAAAATGCCAGGATGTGAAAATCCTCTCTCAGAACGACTTGAGATTTCACACTAGGAAAACCATCTGTTTAATCTATTTTATTCCACTTACAATTCTTAGGAGAATATTGATCGTCTTCTAATGCCGCCATTATCAATAAGTCATCCAAATACAAAATAATCAATGCAAGGACGGATGGAATCGCTAAATGTCTAGACACGATATCACGAGACTATATTAGAATAAGTTATTTACATAGCGATCAAGCCTTGTATAATTAGAACAAATTATCTAATATATATGTATATATATATATATATATATATATATATATATATATATATATATATATATATATATATATATAGTGTTAATTTGAAGACTGTTTCGAAGCTAGAATTGATGAATCTGCAATGAATTTGCTGATAAGGATGAATTTAAGGCAAGGAGGTTTGGTTGTAGAGTGCTCAATATCGAAGACAAAGAGTGTTAATAGACTTATTATGTTTGGAAAAGTTATAACATCTTGGTCGAGATGAAACTTCGAAGTAAACATGAGTTAAGTGGAAAACCTTATTCTAATTAATTCCATACACACACACTCATATATATATATATATATATATATATATATATATATATATATATATATATATATATATGTATATATATGTGTGTGAAGAAATATAGTCTTAAGATGTGCTATATTTATGGGACAAAGTGCCCAATATCAGAGATAGAGCGTTTGTAAATATAAAAGTGAACATAGAAGTCAACAGAGGCGACAGTCTGTTTCATGCTAGACTTGTGGCCTGACGATTGTGTCTAGCATTAAACAGATTGTCGCCTCTAAAAGGTGACTTCACTTTTACACACACACACATACACACACACACACACACACACATATATATATATATATATATATATATATATATATATATATATATATATATATATATATATATAATGTGTGTGTGTCTATATTGCAAACTCAAACGTTTTGTAATGAAAAGCTAATCAGTGTCAAATTCTTGATAAAATGTTTTCTGTTGAGCGTTTTTTATTCATGTTTATAATAACCTGGAAAAACATGTAAACATTTCATAATTTTTAACATATTTTATCAGTTTTTATTATATGCACACACACACACACACACACACATATATATATATATATATATATATATATATATATATATATATACTTACATACTTACAGAAATATACATGTATGTGTGCGTGTGACTGCGTGAGTTTGTGATAAAATATCATTTTAATGAATTGTATATTTATGACTTAAATTGCTCATTATCTGGGATAAATCTTATGAATATTCAAAAATTGTAACTTGGGCTCAATAGCCATCGGCAACAGACCTGAAGATTGGTTTAAATTGTTAAAAAATGTGAGTGTGTGGGTGTGGGTGTGAGTGTGAGTGTGAGTATGTGTGTGCGTGCGTGCGTTTATGTATGTGCGTTGCACGCGTGTGTGCGTATAAGATTGAAACATTCGAAAAAACCACTAATAATCTGAATACCTTTTAGGATCAAAACGCGTTGCATAGAAAATTTATTCTATTTTATCATTCAATTACACACGATTTCGTATATATAATTTCTTATATGACACCTTTCCTAAAATAATGAGCAGCACACTTGCATCCGAGGATGCCTGTCTACTAGGGCTCCTACCCAATCCTTGTTGCTGACGGCTGCTCAGGCAAATTTGTGTCTGTTCAACACCCAAGCTGCCCATCTGTTTTTTATACTGCAACTATGCTTAGCACACCATGATTACAATTTCTTGAAGAGAAAGCGTTATCTAGCTTGATCAAGAGTCTGAATATTGTCAGCACGCTCAAAGCCTCGACCACGATGACTTGTAATTTCGTGCTAGTCATCGTGGACTCCCCAAAGAGTTCCGTTTACCCAATTTAACTCAAAGTCTTGAGTCAGCGGATGGCATGGGTTTCAGACACTTAGTAAATCTGTTGCGCGCTGGGATTGTATCCTCATGACCGATAACATCAAGAAGTTACCTTCCTGACAAATCGACCATTGTGAGATTCGAATCCGTGTCTCATGGTCAGAAAGCGAACTTTCTAACCTTTAATTTACACATATTCGCATAATTTTATTTATATCTGAAATACACACACACATACAAGCATGAATATATAAATATGAACATTTATATTATGCGTTCGCGTGTATGTTCTTGAATGAGTGTGTTTTTATACATCTTCGTGCGTACTGACAGAAAGGATTCTATGCACAGCCTTACTTCGAAAAACAAATATAGATTGAGGTAGGTTTGACAGTTTGTCTTTTTATAAAATTTCTTTTGTCGATGTGCGCTCGGTTCATCCCAAAATGTATTGTATCCAACGCTCCACCATTGTCAAGCGTCAATAACAATGAATAAATAGTGCGATGGAAAGAGAAGCAATAACAGACGAAGAAAAGTACTGGAAAATAAGTAGATTGGGTGAATCTTTAAGCATTAAAATCATTCAATTAGCAGAGAGATTCGAGATATTAATGGCATATGAGAGTCACTAAGTAAGAGGGAAAAACAATGTATTTGACGTTCTGACATTATAAATGGGTATGTACGAGGCTCCCATTGTGTAGGCTAATAACACAGGCGGGGTGCACAGATCCAGACAGGAACTACTAAAGATTCAACCTACACGGTTACGGGATATATAATGAAATGGCTACATGTAACCATATGCGAACAGTTTCTTCTTTAGCACTTTTCGCTCGTAGAACTCCCACCATCATTCTTTGTTCTTCATGTCAACGATGACATTAAAAAATTGAAATGAAATTTCAATATTTATCTTCTGTCCCCTTAAATAATGTTTTCTTTTTAGACTTCTTGCGTCTTAGTTGTTTTATTGCATTGGTTGTAGTGAAATGATAAAACACACACACACGCACACACACACATATATATATATATATATATATATATATATATATATATATATATATATATAATGATATAATCCATTGATATATATCCCATGTGCATCCTAATAATATAACATATTAAAACCGATTCGCAAGGAGAGCTAAATCTACTTATTATAACAGGGCATATATAAACAAAGAAATTAAATAGGATAAAAATTCAAAGTTAGCCTATTTGAATAGCTATTTCACCCTAAAAGAGCTCACTTGCAGGATTTTCTTTATTTTTTATTTCATTTCTTCAATCCTCGATGTCGAAACGTCCTAAATTAAGGTCTTGTAGGGTGAAATAGCTATTCAAACAGGGTAATTGTGAATTTATATTCTATGTCATTTCGTCACATAATATATATATATATATATATATATATATATATGTATATATATAAAGTCAGACAATTATTTTAAGACATTTTTATGTTTATACGTCATTTTTAGATACAAATATTTAAGTACATGCTGTTTAAAATAAACCATATTCATGATTTTCACCAGCCTGAATGTCCGAGAACCTGTTTCCAACACGGAACCGTCATATAGCTTGACGTACTGTACTGATTTAGTCACAGAAGAGCGTTTCGGTTAGCAAGGTCGGTTTTAATGTTTTAAACTACAATTCTTCATGATTTTCTCTTGTATATTCATATCTGCTCCTCTGTGGATAAATCAGTAAACCACGTCAGGTTATATCGTGGTTCCGTGTAGGATACAGGTTCGATTCCTGTCAGAGAACGCATATTTTATATGAAAATTTCTCGGACATTCAGACTGGTAAATGTCGTTAATGCTGTTTATTATAAACAGATCATTTACTTAAATATTTGTATCAATAAAAAAGAACGTATAAACATAAAATATCTTAATATACACATATATATATATATATATATATATATATATATATAATGTGAATAAGTGGCACGTTGCATATCAACCGGAAGACGGATCAAAATAGATACATAACAAATATGAAAATAAAACTGTAAATGATAAATTTCAATGTATTGTATTACGCCGCAAAACTTCCAAAACAGACAAAATTCGGTGTATTTATTTTTGTCTCACTGTCTGCAGAATCGATTTAATACGGTTCCAAGAACAAACACATCGGTACGACCTCATTTTTCGACTCGCACTTAATCTGATAGTGTTTATATCTTTACCTTTTTTTTAATATCTCTCTGCTTCTCTCTCTCTCTCTCTCTCTCTCTCTCTCTCTCTTTCTATTTTAACATATACAAACTCACTCTCTACCCTTTCTCTCTCTTTCACACATTGCCATTTCACTCTTCAGTAAAGGAAATTTACGATTTTTTTCTTTACAACTTCCTGTCTTAAATGTTAATGTTATTTTATAATCTGCGACGAATATCACTACTACATCTCGGGGTGTTTCGACGCATTGATTACTCGATCACCCACACGCGTGATATAGCATTTTCTATGTCTCGTTTTATTGATTTTATTTGAAAGTGAGAGAGAAGAGGTCGAGAAAGAGAAAATGGGACGAGTGAACAGTGAGGTAGAGAGAGAGAGAGAGAGAGATAATAAAAATGAAACGGATATACATGCAGATAGATAAAAGTGTTTATAGATAATTATGACCATAAATGCACGGGGACATTTTCTTAGTAGTAAACGGCTATTATTATTATTATTATTATTATTATTATTATTATTATTATTATTATTATTATTTCCTTGGATTTCTGTTGTATACACATTTCCTTCCGGGTCCCAACCAGAGACCTAATGACACAAATGGATCTATGACATTTTCCATTGTTCATTTATATTAAATAATAATAATAATAATAATAATTATTATTATTATTATTATTATTATTATTATTATTATTATTATTATTAACTGAAATTACCTCAGACTTGTTGAATAGATAGATAGATAGATAATTAGATAGATAGATAGATAGATAGATAGATAGATAGATAGATAGATAGATAGATTCGGCGCTTGTTGGTGCATAACTATCAGGCGTTTTAAAACATTATATTAAACAAGACAGCAATTCAGCAATAACATTTTTAAATGATTATTCTGGGGGGTACGTTTATCGCCACGCATCTTTTTAACCTGAGAATAAAATAATATAATATTTCTATTAAAAGAGAAATTTTTATTAGCAAAAAAACTCGCCTAGCAAAATACCTGATAATTATGCACCAACCCAATAGAAATACCATTGTTCCACGCACACACACACACGTGTGTGTGTGTGTGTGCGTAATCTCTGTGGAAATAAGTGGATTATTTTCCTATTGTTTACAGTAGTCTCACCAACATTTCAATTATCTATTTGAATAAGTTTTGTTTTACTCACTCTTATTTTCATCTGAGTTTTTGTAAATATAAATCACGTTGTTGTGAATGTTTCCATATAGATGTTCGTTCATATATTGTTGTGAAATGGTCAATGGTAATAACGATCAATCAGATTTTTATTCAATTAAAATGTATATAGAAATGAATAATAGAAAGTTTTCTTTTTTCTACTAATGAATATATCCCTACACTAATTGTTTATATAATGCTCTCAAACCCGATATACGTAAGTAGCAATTGTATTCTAGTCACAAATTTGGATGGTACAAAAGCTTAAGAGAACTGAAAGTAACCAACTACAACTAAAAATCGTGCCTCTATTTTATTTAACTCCGCCATGGAAACAAAGCCACGAACGGAAGACGATCAAAATGCACGTAGTACGAGTTGCTCTTTGCTGCTAACCACATAGATTCGGAAATGTCACCAGGCCGTTCATGTATAAGAATAAGAATAAGGCTTCAGGTCTCTGTCTTTAGTGGTCACCAGAAAAAAACAAAACCAAACCTCTCGACGGTCCGATATTTTCATGAATGTCAAGTTCATCCAAAATGGCTACTAAATCATTGAAGGCAAACACAAGAATATCAATCAGGGCAATTGCCAATAAGCTCCCGATGCCGAAGTCAACAATCAGACAGCTGATACATGAAGATTTCAGAATCAAATATTACATTACAAAAAGAAGACATTTCATGAACTGGTATAGCCAAGGATGCATTCCAATAGCTGGACTACGTATTAAGAAAAAAGAAAAATATATATCTTTATAAACAAAGAAAAGAGTACTGAATTGTTTTGTAATATCAGTCCTCCTGTATGTCAGTGAATGTTCGACAATCTCTTCAGGATTGAAGAGGAGACTTGAAGTAGCAGTCGTTCTACAGGAGGATGCTGAGAATACCATGGACTGAAGATATGTGCATCAACGAACTTTTAAAGAAACTTATAATCAACATTGGGAAAAGACAGTTCAAATTTCTCATATCTCATAATCAAGAAAGAGTGATTGGAAAATAGAAGAACAAGAACAAGAAAAACAAGAACTAGAAGAACATCAATAAGGTAGTGGAAGGGAAGAAGAAGAAGAAGAAGAAGAAGAAGAAGAAGAAGAAGAAGAAGAAGAAGAAGAACTAGAAGAACAACAATAAGGTGGTGGAAGAGAAGAAGAAGAAGAAGAAGAAGAAGAAGAAGAAGAAGAAGAAGAAGAAGAAGATGATGACGATGAACAACAACAAAAACAAGAAGAACTAGAAGAAGAACAACAATAAGGTGGTGGAAGAGAAGAAGAAGAAGAAGAAGAAGAAGAAGAAGAAGAAGAAGAAGAAGAAGAACCGCGTGCAGCGGTTGATGCGTTTTCTAATCAAAATCAACTTGATTTAAATCATAGGCAATACGTCTGAGGTGACGATAAGGGGGATACCCACAAGCCACCATGCTAAAGATTCGTTAAAAACTGCTATCGGATAAGTGATAGCCAACATGTGTAAAGAAACCTTATGAATACAGGTAATCGTTTCAGGAAGCCGTATCGAGGACGTAAAGCGGAGTTGTTGGGGGTTATATTTATTTTGAGCTGTTTATGTATGTAAGAACATGTGCACTAGATTCCATAATATTGCATAAAATTGAAAGAAATATCTCAAATTAAAATGTTTTTAAATGTCTGATGCACTCCGTATTAAATCCAAAGTACTTTCTTTAAATTATTTGGAGAATGAAATAAAATTTGTTAAGAATATAGTTTATAACTTCATGTTCCATTTCCAATCATCAAACACCTGAGGAAAGAGGGCTTGGAAAATTTAAATTGTTAGCAGAACAGCTATAAGAATAAAAAATAAAAAATGCTAACAGATACGAAGACTAGAAAGTTATGGAATGCCATGATGGCTCACATCCCAAAGGCAAAGTACACGGCGCATAAATCTAGACTTGCTGAACATTAAGCACAACAAAATGGAAACGAAATAAGATTTGATGCTTATATTTCAGAATTTACATGAGGTACATCCATAATAATATTGTGATGAATTTAGAAATATTATTTTAGTATGTACTCTCATTCGATAAGTAATGAATCCTCCTCTTCACCTCCTCCTCTTCACCTCCTCTTCTTCACCTCCTCCTCTTCACCTCCTCTTCTTCACCTCCTCCTCTTCACCTCCTCCATGACCGGGTGATCGTACGGATCGTTGCGAAGCGCAACACCTGACCAGCTACGCCACATACCTGGGATAAAATCCGGAGAGTTATTTATTGAAGCATAACTTGCCTTGGGCAATTAAACCAGGGATGTCCATCCAGTGCCACGTTAAAACACAGTCGATGTCCTCCAGCGTGAGTGTTGGCCTTTCTTATTTGCACGGAGCCGTTGATTTCATCTGGTGGATTTCTCCGTCATGGCTACTGGCTTCAATCTATAAAGCCCTTTACCCACGTTATCACCGCACTGGCTGCATGCCTATTTATGGCGCTCAGTCTGCCTCACTGCAGGTTCATCCGTATTTTGACGGGGCTTCTTTTTTTTTTTAATCCTGCTGGTTGTCTAGCCACCCTGGTAACGAGATAGGTCATGTGGGGGAGACCGCTTTAATCGATGTCACCCAGGCAGGCTGCAGACAGTAATGTGCTGAAGAAATACCATTTACGTTCAAAAAGGGTTGACGGTGTGCCCCTGCCGATGCTATTGATTCCGTTGTTTATTACAGAAAAGTTGATGGATTATTCCGGAAGTGATACCTACGGGGCTGATGGAATAAACCGGATGTACTGGCTATGGACAAATGTAACTAACTTCGAAAGAATATAAAGACAGTGGTATTGTGCAAGAGGCCAGAGGAAGCCGACGATGTGGAGTATAGTGGAGTGGAGTGGAGGTTAGCTGGACTTGCGACTATCATGGACAGAGGAAAAAAACACATAACATAATTAGAGATGATGGTGGAGCAGGTTTTAGAAGAAATAACAGAAAGACAAAGTTTATTAAGAGCTACAAGGAACAGGGAGTTGTGAAGAGCCATGATCGCCTCCATATTGGGAGGATACGGCACATGAGGAAGAAGAATTTGTGGCAGTTTGATGCAAGTAATGAATTACATGGTACCTTTAGCAATCTTAGTCACCTGATACAGACTAGAGTGAATTGCTTTCTTAGGTCTATTTTTTAACAAATCATTTCAATGCCATTTCATTGTAAATACTTTGTAAAAGTTTGGAACTAGAACAGTCTACCCCCATTGAGCGTAATACAATCTTCAGTGCGACATTCCAACCACCTGAAGAATGCCGGAGCATACAACAGCCGAAACGTTGTAATACATATTGCGACAACGTTGAGGACAATAGTCTGAATAATGTAAATAGTATATATAATACCTCATCTCAGACATATAGACAGATATTGAAAGGCCGAAACTCTGTGATAAATATGGCAAGAAAGATAAGGATAATAGTTCGAATAATGTAAATAGTGTATGTAATATCTCATTTCAGAAATATAGACAGATACTGAAAGGCCGAAACGTTGTAATAAATATGGCGACAAAGATGAGGACAATAATCCGAATAGTATAAATAATGTGCATAATACCTCATCTCAAAAATGTAAACAGATACAAAAGTTTTCTAGAATAAATAATTGTTTAATTCCTTCGTATATTTTCACGAATACACCCATATATTTATTTATATAAATGATGTTTAATAATTATGAAACACTATCTTATGTAAGGAAGTAAAATTTTTGACATATTTTAATATAATTATCCTATATCGAATATCACAATTTATATCTAGCAACATCATCATTACTCTGGCCGCTCGCTTTCGTTTTTGTGGTTGGTCTGATTCACCCTGAATAATTTTGTATTTCACTCGGAGACGTAGTGTGTCCATTAGTTCCTCTGTCTGCATAAAGTTTTGCTTGTAGGATGTTTCGAGAAGAATTGTTGGCTCTTGTTAATACCATTTCAGGTTCCTCGTTTTGATAGTGAATACGATATTGTAAAAAGATTAATAAATTAATAGTGTAACCGTGTTATATCAGAAAGCTTTAGAGATGTTATAATCACACTGTAATTACAAAATAGCTACCCACGTATGTTATATCGGAATAAAGTGTTGCTGCCGACGCTTGAGTTTCAGCATAGATTGCCAGTGAACAAACACAGGCGCTCCCATTAATAAATTAAGTCGAACACGTAACCATAGAGGAAACCATATATAGGGAGGTAGCGTGGCGTCTAATTGATCGCTATATTTATATTCTATCCTCTATTAATATACGAACCGCCCTGTTCACTAAATTATTTCTCTATTAGGATCATTGTTCGGTGGTTTCCTTTCGAGCGAGTACTATTAGTGCGAGTGTTATTCGAGGGCGTCTGACATCAGCATTGTTCAACGGCGTACTATAGTTGTATCTGCGATTACAAAGTTTCTACTACAACGAGCATTACGAAAGTAACAACGAGTATTCGTTGGCATTACGAAAATATATCTGCAAGATAAATTCAATGTGAGAGCTAAAATAATTAAGATAATTAAGTGTCGTTTGAAAATTATAAAATGAAATATTGTTTCTATAAAATTATCCGAATTATGCTATTTTGATAAATGACGAATTCCGCCATACCTAAGAAAGGGAATTCCCTTGTCACATTAAATAGAGTGACATACTTCTAGATCCTTTTCTACTAATGCATGTGTCTTCCAGGGTACTCTACTGGATCCTACTTGCTGTCAACTTGGTATTTTTGCTGATGATACAAACATTTACACTTGACTCGATAGTAAGTCTTATTATTTCGATAACGACAAATTTGCCTCATATTTCAAATACAAACTTTAGTCTACATTACTTACATTATTGGGACCGTTGTCGCCATGTTTATTTCTATATTCACGACGTTTCAGCCACTGCACCCTCCGGCCTTCTTCAGGTGATTTGAATTTCGAAATGAACACTTTATTTCCTCAACCAGATTAGATTTTTCTACTTCTACGTGCCATGTCTCCCGGATATTTCACTTATCTCATTTTAACTCAACTCCCCAAGATTTGTTCAGAACTGCAGTAGCCAGACAATGAACTCGCGACTCTTTGGGACAAGTCACTGGATCCAATTCAATACACTGGGTCATATGTCCTCAATGACACATGTCTTCAAAGATATATAGCTCAAGGACACATGTGTCCCCAAAGGCACATGGTCTAGTGGGTAAAAGCGTAAACCTGATATATATAGTAATTTTCCAGTGTGGATTTCGAGCGATTTGTGTGCTTCATGGCAGCCAGTTGACCGTGGCAAGACTTCTATTTTTACAAGACGTCTAACACGTGATATTGATTTTGGGAGAATAAAGTTTAATAAGCAGAGACTCCCTCATGAGGAGCTGTGTACGACTATGGGACTTGAAAACGATCCTTCTATTATCAATTTCAATTTTCCCTTAAAGGTTATGAGTGACTAAATGTTTATTAATTGCACTCTACTGCGACAAGTGGCATGTAAGACATTCACACAGTGGTTTAGTGGTATGTAGCAGCCACACACAGAACTTCGCCATCCATAAACACATCCTTGATAATGGCTAGAGAATTATCCGACAACGTTCGAAAATGGGAAAATGTTAGATTGCTGGATAAACTCAATAAATGATTAATTAAATATTTCTTGCCGGCAGTTTTCGATGAAAGATGCAGGAAGGAAAAGTTGCTGCCCAAATACACATCAGTTAAAAATTAAACACACGCACAAACATATATATATATATATATATAGCCACACTGATGAGCTGTGATACAGCGAAATGTGCATGACAATATATATGCTCATGAAAAATTTATAACGGTTGAGCTCTCTGGGGAGGAAGTGTGGGTTTGTAAACAGTGACTATAACGGCTAACAATGCCATACTATTAAGATTCTTCGGTGAATGGCATCCAGTTCGATCAGTTTATCTAAAAATAAATTCACTTAAATTCACCTTCATCCCAGCCGAATTTCGATCCTAGCTAGAAGCAACCGGACGTCTAGACACACTGATGAGCTGTGATACAGCGAAACAGTCTGTTTGTGCATGACAATATATATATATATATATATATATATATATATATATATATATATATATATATATATATATATATATATACTGAGAAAGAGTCTATGTATTTTGTACATTTGGATAGTAGATATGTACATATTTTAGGAAAAAATATATTATTTATTAAACAACAAAGATCATGTTTGTCTCTGCCTTGGGTATGTTTAACGAGCTGGCCTTTTTTGTGTTCCCTAACATACGCTTTTCTATTAAGTCTGGCATGAACATCTTGACTGTCATGTTCATAACCTTTCCAAATTTGATGACAACGGCCTTCGTTCTTGCTCGGTAGACTTTTTGAAAATTGCAGCCAAAACCTTTATTCACTCAACAGTGGGAAAACATCGTATTTTTCTAAAGTGGGATCAAATGATATATTGTACATTAAGGTCAATCTCTCAGTTGAAAGTTGTATTATCTAAATATGACTTTATTTCATATATTTTGAAACGTATCACCTCAAGTTTTAATCGAAATGGTAGGTTTTTCATTTTATATACGAAATTATTCTTTTGCTGTTTATAACCATTTTATTCAATTTACAGTTGAAAAACATCGTATTTTCTAAAGATGGACTTACACTGTGGGTCATGCGAGAGCCTTTTTAAATGATATACATTTACAATCATGCCGACAGCTCAGTTGAAAGTAAGTTGTTCTAAATAAGATTTGTGCATATTTTGAACCATACGACTTGTATCCTTTGTTATTTTTAAATATCAGTCTAAGTTTGTATGTGTCTGTACTGCTTGCGATATATGCGACCTCTGCAAATGTGCGTCTCATTGTTATTGTCTAACCTTGCAAGAATTTAAACGAGATTTTAAGAAAGACAAAAGAAAAACAATAGTAATTGGTCGCTGCTTAGACGCAAAGGCGGTAACAAGCTAGAAACAACAAATTCTTAAGGCAACAGGAAGAACAGAAGACAACAGGAACCGGAAATAGCGACAACGATTGAATGCGTGTCTAAAATATGTCGTAAATAGACGAGACTTTATGCAGCAAACACTGTCAAATATGACGTCTGAAAGGTGCATTGGTAGAGCTTATATTTTCATCTGCGTACTGCAAATATTTTTGGGAACGAATTCAATATAGTTTTTAAAAGTTGTTATTATAGAGGTCACCTTGAATGTCCTTCTGACTATAAAGAGCAACCCCGAATATATATATATATATATATATATATATATATATATATTAGATTTTAGTTACTTAAAATGCTCCTGTATTTATCTCTTAATTATTTTAGAAATTTTAAGCTTTTTTTAATTTGAATTATTCTATTATTTACATAATGCTATTTCATTCTAATGATGTTAAATATTATTAATATTTTATTATTATTATTATTATTATTATTATTATTATTATTATTATAAATTATTGTTATTAACAATTTGTAATTGTGACGGTTATAATGCGATGATGATGGTTTTGGGCTTAAAATGCCCAAAACGATCATCATCGCATTATACTAGACAATTTCAATGTATCTATTTTGAATGTGATCACTCCTTTCCCCAGCCGTTTTTTTTTAACTTTCAAGTCCCGGAATAAAAAGTTTTAACTGGGTCACCCTGTCGACTATGCTTAATTCCTTCTTTCATTTCTTTTCCCCACTTTTTCTTTTCTCTCTCACGTTTACCCTCTCCACTCCTCATGTCTATCTCTCTTTCTCTTTCCCCCCAAAAAACTGATATTGAAATTTTTGTCCTTCTCCCCCTTTTTCTTTCTTCCTTTTAAAATGAATTTTTTTTGTTATTTTTCCGCTTTTCTCTCCTTTTTCTTTTTTTCATTTTCCTTGTATCAGAATAAATTAAACTCCATTTATTAATGAAAATAGCCTGAAGAGATGGACGGGAGGTTAACGATATGAATTTATAATCTGGCCTCATGGATTTTTAAGGATTCTGTACTCATTATATATATATATATATATATATATATATATATATATATATATATATATATATATATATAGTCCGGTTTCGATCCTGGCTTGAAGTAATCGTCACCCTGACGACCTGCGATACAGTGAAACAGTCTGTCTGTGGATGACTATATATGTATTAGGAAGGGATTAAATCAGTCACATTTTTAATTTATTTGTATAAAAGCTATTTTTAATAGATACTAATATTTGAGTAGGTGCTCTGTTTTTTTTTTTTTTTATTAAACACTATATTTATTTATTTTTATCTACCGACGTCATTATTCAAGAAATCTTACTAGAAAAATATTCTACAGCTGAATAACGAATTTGATACTCACTGTCTCTTCCATATTTTCGGCTTTGTGCCACATCTAAGCGACGCTTAGAAAATTGCTACAACGCGCAGACATAGTGTAACTATCCTTGCTAGATCAACTACCACTGAGTCGTGAGTTTGTTCCTCACTGGGTGTTCATGACTTTCTGCTTTGTGCCGCATGTAAGCTACGCTCAATAAATACCTAGGTATATAAATACAAGCAGTAGTTGTTTATTCGTGAAATATGTATGACGATCACAGATAAGTTTGCCCCATCTTTTTTTTTTCTAGTGTGGACAATAATTGCACATAAAGTTAGCATGTGTCAAGCTATACAAATTGCAGATGCAACAGTCTAAGTTGTTCTATACAAAGTCTAGGCTGTTTTCTAATGTCTGTTCAGGTTTCTGGAAGCTTTTCGTGTCACTGTTGCTGTCATAGCGGTTAATGCATCTCTTCTGGAACGCTCTCCCCATTGTAACATATTCCTTTCGTATTATTGATTATCACATGTCAAGGTCTACCAATAGAACACCGATTGTGGCTAACTAGGCCTGCATCTGAGAGATATACCCTACCACATTCATCAAATATAAATGTTTCTCGATTCCACGCTTGACATTTGACCAATTTCATGTTATTGCAATATGTTAGAGAATTCATGAATTATACGGCTAAATTTAATTCGATTCCATAAAAGATATTCTATACAACATGCTATAAGGGTCTTGAATATTTTCGGGGTTTACGCTGGGATGAGTGCCGTAAACCAACATAACTTAGAACATATCTTTTGATATTATGATGTCGTTGAATCTCATGGAGTGTCCAGCGAAAACAGTAGTCATGTATTCGGGCTTCAATAATAATAGCATTTAAGCTGGACGGCATCTGGTCGAGGAGAAGGACAACTCTGAATTTAAAACCTACGAAAGTTTTGTTTAGTGACCCCTTTATTCGGCTCTTCAAAGAGTGTGGTTCGTTCTGCAAAAAAACATTTCAACTATAGCCATGGGCAGGTCTCTGGCTGTTGTTAATTTGCATGACCCTCATACGTCGATAAACAACGTGAGAGTAAATATATATACTGTTGAAACTTGACTAATGCATGGAATAATAATGCAACACAAAAATGTACTTAGAACAAAATGTATTGAAACAAGAAAGTGTACACAATATTTACATATAGTCTTTTGTATATTCCTGGGAAGACCGTTCCTGGAATGTGTGTTTAGTGAGTCGCAGTCGGGCAGAGTCTCTGGTTGAATCTCTTGATTCCTTCCCTCTCCTCCCGGTATGGTCGGTACTCCACTATGTAAAGTAGCTGGATCCTACCACAACAACCCACTCCCAAGCCTTGGAATCCCTTTTGGATTTCAAACTGGCTTCATATATGGGTTGATGATTATGGCTATTTCTCTGTAGATCCATTTGCATACTTTTAATATTTTTTTCGTTTTGGATTCACGTCCAATGGGTCCGTGAACTTTCGTTTCCTAGCGGATCTTCTCGGTTCAGGAATATTCTGCGGAGGTTCTACTTGAAACATATCATACATTACATCAATGGGATCTTCCTCCTCATCCGGTATACTCTCTTCATGCTCTAGAACGTAGCATTTTTTAAGTTGGTTCTGGTGGCTTTTATGAGTATTCTTCGGCCCTTTAATTATGTAAATCAGGTCACCGATTCTCTTGTCCACTATGCTCGCTCCCAGAACTCAACGTTGTTTTTGTAGCACTTGAAAAACACCTCTCCGGCGGTGTATCTTTTTCTCGCTGTATACATAGTATTCTTTACTCTATTTTTTCCTGGCAAAAGCTTGTCAAACACTGACTTAACTTTCCTAGCGAACATTAGTTCAGCTGGAGCCATGTTTGAGTGTGTTCTCTGGTTTGGCGTAATTCTGTATACCTGTAAGAATTGCTGAAGCGCCTTTTCCGTTGGAACTCTTGAGGCTTTCTTCAGCACGCGCTTTAAAGTATCGACAAATCTTTCTGCGAGTCCATTGGACCTCGAATGATACGGCGGCGTCGTTATGTGGTTGATTTGATATAACTCACAAAATTCCTTAAATTCTTCAGAAGTGAATTGTGTACCATTGTCACTCACAATACACTCTGGCACACCGAACCGTGCAAATAGTTCATGCAAGAAAGTTGTTGTGTTATTGGACGTAGGCTTTTTGCAGCGTAGTACTTCCGGCCATTTTGTAATACTATCTACCACTATTAAGTAGTAATAATCTTCTACTGGACCAGCAAAATCAATGTGTAATCTTGTCCACGGATGATCCGTCTTGGGCCATGGTTTGTGTACTATAGGTGGTGCCTTAGCTGCTAACGCACACCCTTTACATCGATGAACCATGTTTGCGATATCCACATCCATTCCTTTCCAATATACAAAGCTTCGCATTAAGCTTTTTGTTCTATTAACTCCCGGGTGACCCATATGAAAGTCCCGTAGTATTCGTTTCTGCAACTTTTTTGGTACTAGCACTCTCTCACCATATAATAAATATCCGTCACAAATTGAATAAATATCCTGCACTTTTTTGTCATTTGCTACCATTTTGCTTTTCATTTCTAAAATGAAATAATCGCTTACAGCTTCTTTTTTGATTTCCTTTGCTGTAACCGGTAGCTCTCTTAAAATGTTGTTTACCATGCTTTTCACCTCATAATCTGCTCTGATATTTGCAATAATTGGTTCTTCGAATCTTTCTTCTTGACTCGGTACGAGTCTTGATAAACTATCCGCATGAATTATATTTTTGTATGATAGGTGCTTTATGTGAAAATCATAATTGAGAAGAATGGTTCCCCATCTCAACAGACGTTTTGCCGTATAAACGGGTAACCTTTTCCTCGAACCAAAAATAGTGATCAGAGGTTTATGATCCGTTTCAAGAATAAAATGTCTGCCGTGGATGTATCTGTGAAATTTTGTTATGGCAAAAATGATACTCAGTGCCTCTTTTTCTATCTGTGAGTAACTTCTTTCTCCTGGGAGTAAAGTTCTCGAAGCATGTGCAATTGGTTTTCTAGAACCATCTGGCATTATGTGTTGACTCTTTGACTTTAAATCCAAAGTCCTGAATATTTTTAAATACTTGATTGAGATGCTCTCGATGTTCGTCGACGGTTTCGCTCCTTACTATGATGTCGTCTAAGTAGGCGCACGCACAGTCTAAATCATTCAACAGGACGTCCATAGCTTGTTGAAAAATGGCTGGTGCCACTTTAATACCAAAAGGAAGCCTGTTGTACTTGAATAACCCTCTATGCGTGTTTATCCTTAGTAACTTCGAACATTCTTCTTCGACGGCAATTTGGAGATAGGCATCTGATAAGTCGATTTTTGAAAATATAACTCCACCATTTAGCTTGTTAAAAATCTCCTCCGGACTCGGTAAAGGGTAATGGTAGTCTTTGATTACCGAGTTCAACCCTGTCGAAAAATCAACACAGACTGATTTGGGTTGATTTCTTTTTAATGCACACAATCGGCGCAGCCCATGAATTAGATTCTACTTTCGAAATAATTCCCATTTTTTCCAACCTATCAAGTTCTTCGTTAATTTTCTCTACACTTGCGAAAGGCACGTTACGTTTCTTTTTAAAAATTGGCATAGTATTTTTCTTTTAATTCAAATTTAACTTCAAACTTGTTACATCTTCCAAGACCTAGGTGTGAATGTTTCCGGAAACTTTTTCTTTAATTCATCTTTAATGTCCTGTCTTGTTTGCGTATTACTTTCTACTTTTCTGCAGAATGAATTTAATGGTTTATCCCACAATTCGAATGTTTCAATAAAATCTGTACCCATCAAGTTTTCTCCATTTTTCAGAATGAACACCTTTATTTTTTTTAAGATCCCTTTCAATTTCATGGGAAGTACAACCTCGCCTTCGAAATAAATTTCCTTTCCAGTTACCGTTCGAGCGCGTTTCGTTGACTTCATTATTGTAGGCCTTTTTAAAATTTTCCATGTTTTATAGTTTATTATTGTTAAATCTGAACCCGAATCGAGTTGAAATTTGATATTCTTTTTAAATATTTCAGTCGTCACATCTTTCCTCAAATCTCTATCTGATTTGATATTCGAATTTGTTTGTCTAATTCGGCTATGGAATTTTTTCGTTTTACAACACGATCCTTTGTGTCCCTTCTTGTGGCACAAGAAACATTTCTTATTTCTATATTGGCAATTTACCTCCCAGTGTATTTCGTTGCAACGTCTGCAATTATATGGTGGAACCTTTTTTTCTCCTCGTTCTTCTTATTTAATTTTTCTTGTCTATTTTTAAAATACGCCGAATTTTTATTCCAATTTTTTTCTGATGGGCAATTTGACTATTTTTTTTATTTTTTAATATAAGCAATGCCAGCTTCTTCGATTTTTTGAAACTCTTTCTTTAAACTTACGGCTCGCTGACACTCCTCTGCTAACTTTTTCAGGGTAAGGTTTTGTTCAGATTAGAGTTTAGACAAAACTCTACGTCTTATTTCGGCACTCTTACTGGATACTAGTCCTTGAGAAAAAATTAAACACTTGAATTCTTCAACCGTAATCTCTGCCAATCTGAAATTGTCACAGTGTCTATTCACTATAGATGCATATGTTAAATAATCCTGATCGTCGGATTTAGTGACATTCATGCATAGCCATCGCTTATGCCAAAGCGAAATATTTACTCCAAACAGCACTTTTAGCAATTTCACTGTTTCCGAGAATTCCAATTCATTTGTTCTTCTCGGTAGAATAAAATCTACAAATTTGCTATGTTCTGCTGTACCTAGCTTTCTTAGTAATAGACTGACTTTTCTTGAATTCGACCAGTTTTCACAGTCTGTGTAGAAAATATCTCCATATCGTTTAAAGTACGCTTCAAACGTTTTTTCTTCGTCTGGCACATAGTTGAAAGTTTCCAGCGAATTAAATATGGTGTTATTAGAATATGAAGAATTTCCCTCATTTGCCTGATTGTTGTTTAATTTCTCCAATATTAACCTTTGAATTTCTAAAAGTCTTTCCTCTTGCTTTTCTTGATATTTTTGCTGGGCTTTGAATAATTCAGCCTGACTCAACTGCTGGGATTTGAATAATTCAGATATAACTTTGGATAATTCATCCATCTTTAGCTGATAGTGTTCATGCAACAAAGAATATACCTTTAATTTGTGTATCTATGGATATAATATAAGCTGACCAAAAAAATCGAAACAACTTACGACTTTTTTATTTTATGTCTTGCTTTTACATTCAAGCCCGTGATAATCAACTTTGGTATTTTTTTTTTTTATTACTTCTGTTCGCGTATTTCAATGACAAACCTGATTTTTATTATCAGACGTAAATTCGTCACTATAAAATATTGTTGAGCAAACAAAACAAAAAAAAAATAACTTTTTAAAAGTTCGTTACCTTTCAAAATCGACACGGTGTATTTGTACGTCTTTTAATTCCATGCATGTTTTTGTAGTCGGGCAGTTTTTTTTTTAACGGGTGTCTCGTAGATAACTTTTTCAATTTAAAATCACCGTTATTCGTTTACGACACCTTCCAAATTTTTCTGAGTGAACGTCCTTATGCTTAGTCGTCCTTTAACGATTTCTAAATATCCAGAAATTCAGAATCCTTCGCCGTTCCGTTAGATGTTGGACTTTTAATTAATATTTTTTCCTTCAGCCTGGGTTCTTCACTGACTTGTCCCAATTGTTGAAGCTATCAATTATTAATTCCTTTTTTTTTTTTTTCGTATGGTTCTATATCATCCTCGTCGCCATTGTTGAAACTTGACTAATGCATGGAATAATAATGCAACACAAAAATGTAGTTAGAACAAAATGTATTGAAACAAGAAAATGTACACAATAGTTACATATAGTCTTTTGTATATTCCTGGGAAGACCGTTCCTTGAATGTGAGTCTCTGGTTGAATCTCTTGATTCCTGTATTTATCAATCCACCCACGAGGATCGAATTTGGCACAAGGCCGTTTTAATGTGGGTATCCCCGAGCCCGTAGGCTCGGCCAAAAATATGGCCTTTCTGAACCCGCCTACACGGGTTCAGGCCCTGTCAACCTCCCCGGACGAAACCTTGCCCTTCGGCAAAGCCTCGTCCGGGTTCCCCTCTGCTAATGCAGAGAGTTCGACAGTCGCCGAGGAATCTCTTGATTCCTGTATTTATCAATCCACCCACGAGGATCGAATGTGGCACAAGGCCGTTTTAATGTGGGTATCTGAACCTGCCTAGACGGGTTTAGGCCCTGTCAACCTCCCCGGACGAAACCTTGCCCTTCGGCACAGCCTCGTCCGGATTCCCCTCTGCTAATGCAGAGAGTTCGACAATCGCCAAGGAATCTCTTGATTCCTTCCCTTTCTTCCCGGTCCCAACTGTATTTATATGGTCGGTACTCTACTATGCAAATTAGGTGGATCCTACCAAAACATATACATATACATATATATATATATATATATATATATATATATATATATATATATATATATATATATGAAAGGCATTTTTATGTTTAACGTTCTTTTTAGATACAAGTATTTAAGTAAATGCTCTGTTTATAATAAACAGTATTAAATAACATTTACCGTCCTGAATGTCCGAGAAATTTTCATAGAAAATATTCGTCCCCGGACAGGATTTTCTATGAAACTTTCTCGGACATTCAGGCCGGTAAATGTTATTTAATACTGTTTATTATAAACAGAGCATTTACTTAAATACTTGTGTCTAAAAAGAATGTTAAACATAAAAATGTCTTTAATAAATAAATTGTCGGACTGTGTCCATTTCGTAATACATATATATATACATATATATATACATATATAGATAGATAGATAGATAGATAGATAGATAGATAGATAGATAGATAGATAGAAATAATTAGGTAATTCTAGAATTGAAGAATTATTTAATTTCAAATCCTTCTAATTATTTCTATCTGTTTATCCTTGCTTGAACAGGCTTCTAATGCTCTAGACTGAGCGGCTTGTGGATAGTAGTCGTAGCACGTGGAGATGGGTAAAGAGAAACTTGAATGAATTCCACCACGAAATATGTGATTGGGCGGCGCTATGTCGAGTTTAATTCGATGAATTATTTAATTATTATATATATATAATAAAAAGGCTTAAACACTAGTACTCCATGATATATATATATATAATTGTGCATTTGCGATGCTGCAAGCCATGTTTCCTAGAATTTGGATTAGAGATGACTGACAAGTTACTGCGATTAGGATTTTATTCAGTTCTTCTTATATATATATATATATATATATATATATATATATATATATATATATATATATATATAAGGTGTATCAAAAGTACATTTACAAACATTGGGGTGCGTTACTCACACAAGGACCAAATTCCATATAACTATATGCACGCAAATCGTTCGTTTTTTAGTTATTAAATTCAAAGAATGTTTACGGTAGATGGCGTTGTGTTGTCGTCTAGACTAGGTTACCTTTGTCATTCGTGTGAGTTTATGGCTAGTCTGCCTTCGACGTTTAACGTGTGTATTAGCGAGCTGGCTGAGAAGTGTCCCGTTTAACAGTTACAGAGTATTTATATCTTGAGAACGCAGGACTAGACGAATCGGTGTGGACGCGAGGCTTCACAGCTGTATCAGAT